>BGPT01000049.1:511695-560482 GCA_003297045.1 Symbiodinium sp. clade C Y103
GGAGACAGACATGTTGAGACAGACGTGTTGAGACATGTTGCACGTGCAAAATGCAGCATCTGAGTTGGAAATTCCCACTAAACAAGCTTTTTGTACCCTTCAGGAGGAACAAAGTTTATGCTTCTTGAAGGCTGTACGAAACATCCATCTCGGCCCACCGCGGATCACATTTCCAAGTCCATTTTGTGTGGCAGGTNTGGCAGGTGTGGGACGGTCAATTATCACCCTGTTTTAAATATATAAGATTATAAAGCATTTGGAGGGTGGAAATCCGACCGGGGTACGACAAAGTTCCACGCTAGGATTCTAAGGGGAAAGGGTGTGCAGAAGAAGAAGTTGAACATGTTCACTGTTGGAAGCTCAACAAGCGCAACTTTTGTCCTACCAGTGTATGCCTTATATATATATATATATATGTGATTACATTTGTATAAACAATTTGTGTATATATATATATATACTGTATATCATTTTCTGTAGGGACCGCACTTGCTGATTGTATATTGATCTGGTTAGAGATTCATCTAAATAACATACATATCGTGTTTTATATTTCTACCTAGGCATACTCTCTACATAACTATGAGCATAGCCCATCATTGTATCTTGGTAAACCCACATAGATTGTTGCACTCATTGGATGTGCATCCCATGTGGTATATGGTGCATGCTCATGGTTTCAGCCCATTAAAAGCTGGGATAGACCCTACTGATGACAATCATTTGCTAAGTGGAAAACACATATGTTTGTTTCAATGTTGGGTGCCCGCAAATGCCAGGGTTGATCATCATGTTCCCATTCACATTGCGGTAAATCCATTTAAATCCACCATACAGGCGATGGAGAGACAGAGAGAGAGAGATGTATATATATATATATACAAATAAATATATATATATATATACATATATATATAAATAGATATATATATATATATAAAAATATATATATATATAAATATATATATATATATTTATATATATATTTACATATATATATACACATATATATATATATAAATGATATATGGTGAGACACAACCATATCATACTGGTATATATGTTTGTTTTTATTGGTTACGTCAATCCTGTCCCAATTCATAGATGTGCCTGACCGCATTTATGGATTGAAACATCGCCATTTTAATCAGGTCATTCTGCCCCCGCCGTGCCGAGGCAATGTGGCGGAATTGTTGGCCTGCGAGGCCTGTTTTTTTTGGTTGAAAAGCGAAAAGGATCCTGGCAGTTGTGTACACCATTCTGGTTGATTTTACTATATGTTACTTCACAAAACGGCAGATAGATACGAATAATTCACTCATAGTCTGGCAGTGCGGGACCAAGAATGGTCTGTCGTCACGCCGGCGATCATGCTTGGTATGGGGGGATCATCCCAGAATGACCCCATTTCAGTAGTTGACCATATCACAAGTGGTTATGCCACGGTGGATTGATTCCCATATTGTTATTTTGGTGATTAAAAAACCCTTGATCCAACCACACTATTCTGGGTCAACCTTGGATTGGTAGTTTAGTAATTGAATATAATATGGTGGGCCAAATGGAGATACTATATCGCAGTAGTCCTGCAGGAACCCAATCAACTAGATTTTTTTTGTTATTAGCCTGGCAGAGTATCTAAGGTTGGTTTTTGGGAAGAGATTACCTTTGAAGGGGATGGTTGGTTGTCTCCCTATGATGATTGCAAATCCTGGCAAGTCCCAATTCAACCCAAACAAAGCTGATAGAATGTTCACTTGATGCAGATCTCAGCATGACACTTCATCCTGGAATGCAGGGTGGAGCTGGGCAATCCATCCTTCTGATCAATGATGATATCATCAAGCAGCTTTCATCCATGCAGCTCGGTCATAGAACATGGATCCTGAAACACACCTCGGTCCTCAAGATTACCCTTCTGCAATCAAACATGGTAACGGGAAATCCCCGAACTGAATTAGGCTTCACAGCTGGGAAAGTCAACTACAAATGTTGTAAGCCCATTAATAAACCATCTCAACATCTCCATTTTTTCGGGTGGTATAAACATCTATAATCATCTATAATCATTATTCATGATTCATTGCAAAACGATAGGATTATTATTGGGTTTCACACATTGCGAGATATTGTTCTTCGACTTCGCTGTTGATTCTAGGGGATGTACTACTCGCTGGCAAGCTAAGTTGGCAGCTGTTAATTGATCATTTGAACCACCATTTCCGTTTCAGTACAGAACCCCAGTCACTATCCATGTGCTTCCTGTATGACAGCACCTTTGTCATAGGGGCATACCAAATTCAAAACTTTTGTTGGGGATATGTTGTGCTATGTTATTTTTTAATTGAGTTTACCCTATTAATGTTTGGGTGAAGTTCCCATTCTTTACATTTATGTAGGCATTTCCAAATTCAATATACATAATTCAAGAGTAGTTTGGGTGAAGTTTGGATGAAGTTTGGATACTTTTGGATGATTTTCCCATCAAAACCTCTACTTACAGGGGATTTTAATGGATTTTCCCATTGAAACTATGGGTTAACCATCCTTTTTGAAGGTTGAAACTGCTATCAATCCAAGGCCCTGGCAGGAGGTCATGGAACGGCTCAAGGCGAAACAGGTGCCCCGGTAGCAACGACGTAAGGTTTTTGGGGCCAGGAAGTGAGGAAAATCTTGGGAAGATCCTGGGAAAATCAATGGAGGATCAATAGAAAATCCATGGGAAAATCCTGTAAATGACATGGCAAATATCGTAGACATGCACAAAAATCAATGGAAATCAATATGGGAATTAATGTAATGGAAATGAATGGAAATCATGGAAGTGGAGAGGACAAACTCTATGAGCAGATCGAAGGTGCAAGGATCAAGGAGAATCGTTGGCAAACTCCTGGGAAAGTCAGCTGCGGAAGGCTCTGAGATTTGGAGTGTGATGCGCTTCGGAAAGAAAGCAGCAACAATACACCCCTGCATAAAGCTCAAGCCCATTTCCCAAGAGGAAACTCCTTATCCAAACATGTTTTGGGGGGTGCAACAAGCAGCAAAACTTGGGCAGAATCAGAATCAACAAGCTTTGGGATGGTTGGTTATTTTTGTGCGTCACAGAATTCGTATGTTTAAAGTTTTTGTTGTGTTTCAATACCTAGTAAGTATCAATGCCATGTCGTAAACATCTAGCGATGAATATTCTATATGTTGATATGAGCGTTTATCAGATACTATTGCTGGGGGTCTACAGGCATGATATATACAAATATATACAGGAGCCTTATCCACTGTATACAGTCAACGGCTTTATATAGTCGTAACAATAGCATGGTTGCTTGTGTTTTGCCTGCTTTTTGCTGGCTTTCTGCTTGCTTTCTTCTTGCCTTCGCTTGTTTGCTCGTTTGCCTCCTACTTATTTTCAGCCTGATTCCCTTCATCTTTCTTGCTTGCTTGCTTGCTTTTGTTGCCAGTGCTGAGGCTGGCTTGCTGTAGGACACACACCCAGAGGCCCTCCCAGAATAAGAACCTTGAATGTTTCTGAGCCATCTACATTGGGAAACGAGTTGTTGCAATGACCTTATTGTGGCGGGGTCGTGGGGCTTCTCTGCAAACTAAATACTGTATATACATGGATTCAAAAAAGATGCCCTGAATGAATGTGCCTATATAAAGTTCTCCATTGTGGATTGTTGACGTTGCTCGGTAGTAATTTGAATTCGATAGATTCTGCCGATCTTTGCTGAACACGATTGAAACCGCGGGTTTTGAGTGGTTTTGATTGCTATTATTGCATCATCCGAATCTCCCCGCAATTCTTGACATTATAAGATATGATATACAAGCACATTGGGAGAGTATGCCAGTGTAGTAAGTTCAACTATAAAAGTGGATGACATCCCCATGCTATCCACTCTTGTACGAGGCACCGCCAAAGGTTCCGAGCGCCTTTTGTGACTTGTTTCTGGGCTTCTGCAAGGGTCCAGGAAAATGGTGCGAGCCTGTGGTTTATCCAGGTGCCCTCTGGCAAACTAGCACAACTATGAAAAATTACCATTTCAAGAGGCAAATCAGTTCTAACTGGTCAATTTTTAATAGCTATGTGAAACTACCGGAGGGTATCTCATTAATATGTATATATATATACAAATTCATGTGTTTAATGATCACGGTTATTAGCCGATTACTAGCTAGAATACACCTAAGTATACTTTTGTCAACACTATGCCAGCTTGATTTGGCTTGGGCAAATGGGGGAGTGAGCAAATGAACATGATAAACATCTATAGTAGCATATATATATATATATAGTGGCCCTAAAAATAGAACTGTACTTCATGACTATTGGATTGGATTTACATTTCCATCGGTTTGGGGGTTACTACATGTAAAGATAAAGCGCTGATTATAAAGGCTTCAGCTCTAGTGTGTGTGCAAGAGCTCTGTCCAGATGGGGAGCCCCTTTCCGTGACTTTGGGCATCAGCACCAAAGCCATTGTCAGATGGTCTCAAGAAAGTTTGGACCAAAAACCCACATGAAATGAAAAGGCTTTGATCCTCAACTCACTCAAAATTTGTAAATATTTAGTTCATTCACCGAAATTCTCAAGTGGTTGGTTGCGGAGAAGGATCTGTTCAGTACCATTCGGACCCTAGGAATGGGTGCCTTTGTTGGTTTTAATAGGCTATCTCTTGGGTTTATGGGGAATACATCTTCTACTTGGCTGGGTTTGCAAACTCGTAATTTCCGAGCACCAACTTGTACCTGGAATGATGATCCCCAATGACTGATATTTCGGGAACGGATTGAAACATGCTGAAACCTTATCATGTTTTGTTGATTCCTGGGGCAACCATCCAAGTGCAACCAGGTTGGCAACCAAGACCTTTTCGCGGCCAAGAGATATGGAAATGCTCCAGGCGGGGCGCGCATGTGGGAAAATTCTTCATGCAGACACGCACATCACTAACTCGATATATGTATTACCCTCTGGTAAGCTAACATAACTATGGAAAATCACCATTTTTAATGGGAAATTCCACTATAAATGGCAAGTTTCAATAGCCATGTTAAATTACCAGAGGGTATGTATAGAGTAAATTATGCGCGTATCTTTTTTTGCATCTACATGGGCATATATCCAGATATCTTCGTACTTACGCGCGCACTACACTACTATATCGACATATGCAAGGTGCATATATATATATAGATACGTGGTTGTGAGTTGGTTGAATTTTCAGGGACCCTCAATGATGGCACCCCTATGCCGATGCCCATAAGCCTCCCATACTACTCTCATAAGAAACCCCAATATTATGTGAAGCTTACGGGAATGCCATCATTGGGGTCCCTATAAAAACCATGGATTTGAGTTCCGAAGTCGCCCGGTGTCCAGGGAGACTAAGCCGACTGTATAAGCATTGTGAATTCTGAACCATTTCTGTGCGGTTCTAGGGATGCACATCCAAGTAGGTTTGTTTGTCCAAAATGATTGACGGCTCATCATGCTTGGGATGTTGCCAATCATGTTCTTGTATCTTATATACTTGGGTTGAAGCCATCAGTATGTGCTTTCCCGATCTGAATCCTGAAACTCAACCTGCAGCAGACCAAGAAATGCTGATCCCTTGTCCCTTTCCCGCAGCTTTCCCATGAACTAGATTTGCATGGCGTTTTACCGCGGGGTCAGTGGCACCCAAGAAAAATTAGCAGGAGTCCTTCGTCCCTGTAGCACAGGAGGCATACAGCGTGGTGTTTGAAGAGACCATGCACACCATGCGAAACTTGGTGGGGATCCCAGGGGAAAGAAAATCAATCTGAACCCGAGTTTGGGTTCGAGAGTTATATCTCTACCATGGAACCTGGGAAGTCATGATGCGCATACGAATGTATAATACACATGCATGTACAAAAATGCATATGTGTAAATTCAATTTTAGTTTTTATGCATATATATATATATATATTGCACAGACACACGCACACACAGACACACATAAACACATCCACACGTACAGGTGCACATGCAGAGTGAACAGGTACATACACACATACATGCATCATAATGCATCCATGCATCCATGCATCCATGTATTGATACATACAATTTATGCATAATTTTCTTTGTGCATGCAGGCTCTATGTCCATGGCACCAGCTGGTTCATTCCCATAACATTTAGGTCCCAGGCGATGATTTCTCGTTTGTTGCTGTTTGAAATTGGTTGCAACATTATATCATTCAGCGTTCGTAGAGCAATTCAAGGTGGTGCCACAGTTCGTTAGCTGACTTGAGTTATAAGTATAACCCTGGTCTAGTTTTGATACATCGAACTAGGCGGCTAGCTAATAGTGTTTATAAACGAATAGCTGGGGGGCGGCACCTTGTTCGCACCTACCCTTAGTGCTGCAGACTGATCGCCTCACATCATGGCCTTTCTGTCTCAATCCCAGGTCTATTGCGACCTGGGTTGGGGCGACCGTGCCGCTGCCGATTTGTCCTTGGCTGTGAAGGCGGGCACCATTAAGTAAATGCTTCGTTTGAGGCTTGTGGCTGATTTTGGTTTCATTGGGTTCAGGTCTTGGTTTAGGTGTGTGGTCTGTGTTTTTTCCCGTTGTTTTTTCTTGTTTTCGTTTGTTTTTGATGCTGTCTCTTCCTCGGATTTCAGTTTTTATATTCACAGAAGGCCCCCGAACCAAACTGTGCATCAGTGGGGGTTCCAGGCCTGCTTCTTGCTGGTCAACATCGAAGCTCGGCCATGGGCACGACAGCACCAGTGATTCAATAGCTGCTCGTACCCTTTGGTTATTTAACATAGCCATGGAAAACCACCATCTTTAATAGGTATATAAATCGCCATAAATCATCTATAAATGGGCCATTTTCCATGGCTATGTTAAAAAACCAGATTGTATATATCCAAGTTGTGTTGGTATATTACGGATCTTTCAAAAACCCATGTAAGATTTTGAGTATCCGAGTGACAACTGCCAACGCGAATCCATATTTCTTGAAGAAACTCCACACTATGTCAACCCGCGATCAAAAAAGGCCCAGAGTCTTAAGAGCCCCGGGGAGTTCCCCAAGTCGTGACAGTTTGCTACTAAAATTAGTACCTCCGAATGAATCAGCCTAGGGATTTACCTACTGTAATCCAGGGTTGACAGTATCCAACTGTCATCAACACCATGACTCTGTTTCTATGACAGACATGACCCTGCTTTTAGGCATTCTTTTTGGGCAGTGCGTTGTACATTGTACACCTGTTCCAAGCTCGTTTGTGATGTCAAAAGATGGATTATCCCGTCAATTGTAAGGTGCTTTATGAGTGCATCGGCGCATCGACCTTCTTGTGATTTACTTGCCAAAAACACCATGTCAAACTAATTTAAGCCAGTTGTAAACCAAGCTTGCTGGCCATTTGGCGACTTGAGTCGCCAACCTCACCATGATACCAGCTGTGCTGGGGATATCATGGGGGTTGTAGATGTTCCCAAAGAGGGGCATGTTGAACATCACTTTCAAGTATTGGTTGGAGATTGTCATGTATCCTCTTCATTCTTGTGTGACGTCAAAAACTAGTAACTACGACATTTACCTATCCCTGTTATCATGGGGATTGTATGCGGATACTGGTGTTCTCAATCGTCCCGAATCAAAGAGGAACCAATTTGCTCGGGCCACAACTCGCTCTCAGGAATTGGAAGGCTGGCATGGGATGATGGAGCTCACGAGAGACGAAATATCTGGTGTTAGTCAAAAAACAACATAAACTTGCCCAATTTGAAAACTCGGATATGTAGATTACAGACTATGTCATGTTATGTCATGTTTCAAGTTGATTGTCGTCGTGCCTCCACTTTCAAAGAACTGTTGAAATTGTGAGCTGAGGTAGTGCACTGGAGGGTCAATCATTCCAAGTAGTTGAGGAGTTTGTGGAGCCAGATAGTAACAAGCTGTGTATTTAAGATGTTACGTCATGTTTTGTTGTTGGCTTTTGTATGTTCTTTTCTTGATTGCTTCATTGTGTTCGTGCATCCAGCATGTTTCTGGCTTATGTCCTGCTTTTTTTACCACTGGTGGTTGACAATCCCGTCCAAGTGGCTCGTTGCGACTTGGCATGTCACATCCTCTATTTGTTTGGGGGCCCAAGAGGTGAACTATAGCCACTTGCTGGTTATCTACTGGTGGATGAAATCATTCCTTTAGGCCCTTGGAGAACGTTCCAACATGAATAGTGACGCGAATCCAAACGATGTTTTTTTGGGGCAAACAATTAGTGGAATTCCCTCAGCCACTGCAGCTGGGGAGGCAACAACGTGGCAGATGAAGGTTGTGGTGTCTTGTTCGATCTTTGGCGAAGCAAAAAAATCAACCAGCGGCCGGGGGGAGAGCGCTACATGGCGCGACGTCTCTGAAAAGATGTAAATTTGACCCAACGAGAATCCCAGTCAGTACAGAAGGTCGTTAGAAGCCCTTGCAAGCATACAATAAGTCTCCATTGGTTGGGCTGTCCCATACAGGATAGTAACCATGTATGACCATGGGTTATTTGCCAAATGGATCTAAATGGGTGAACCCAAGACCCAACACCAAAATGCATGATCCCTGAGATTTGAAAGTAGGGAGTTTTCAGGAGGGAACTCCGCCAGTTCCATGCCATTTGCAC
Source organism: Symbiodinium sp. clade C Y103 (assembly GCA_003297045.1). Taxonomy (NCBI): domain Eukaryota; class Dinophyceae; order Suessiales; family Symbiodiniaceae; genus Cladocopium; species Cladocopium sp. clade C. The sequence continues at coordinate 520,352 of BGPT01000049.1, forward strand.
TGGCAAAGCTCAGGAATATCCAAGCCAAATGGTCTGGAACGGCATTGCACCCCCTTGTGCCTCCATAGTGTATTTTGGGTTATTGGGTCAATGGCTAGTTGAAGGAAGGGAGTACCCCACTTATCCTTTGGCAATCTAAGTCGGCTTTGTGTAGAACATCGAACAAAGGACGGATTGCCAGATGGCACCCCATTTTTTTTGTTTTATATTTGAGTCAGTTACGGATTTGGGGAATTGTGGCACAACCCCAGAAAAGGGGTTTACCCTGGTAAAGTTAGGCTCAACAGCCAGGGCTATATAAGGCATTCTTGCGAGCGTATCCAACTAAGAATCGCAGTCATTTATTGTATACAGTATGTATATCTATATATATATATATTTATATATGTAACACATGCATACATAGTTTCGGGGAATTATGATGACCTGTGTGATTTTGTGGGCCCCAACTGTTGGGTACTGTGTCCTCAGACATGGCTGGAGAATACAGCGTGTATCTATTCACAGTATTTGCATGAGATGCACAGTATTTATTTATTTATTTATATATACAATTATATATATGTATACATTGACATAGAGTATATATATATAGTATATAGATATATATATATATATATATAGTATATATATATATATACAGAGTATATATATATATATTCCCCTTAAAACTCAGCACCCAACCATTTTGGAAGGCACGGAAAGCCACGACCCGTCCTAGCGCCCAGGAAGCCTTTACGGACTGTGCGTCCTTGGCTCAGATCACCCTGCGCTCCAACCGTGTGGGCGATCAGGGCGTTGCTTGGCTGCCGGACGGGTAGGGCGGTGATAACGCTACGTGCCGCTATGGAAAATCACCATTTTCAATGGCTACGTTTAATTACCAGAGGGTAGTTCATCTTATGTGTTTCTGTTTTCTGTTTGAATGATCATCATTCATAATTTGTAGCTGATTGATGGTGATGATTCTCATGATGATATGCAATTTTGCGTATATGCTGCATGCACTATAATTTTGATCATGACAAACAAAATCAAAAAACAAAACTTTTTTTTTTTGACATCAACATTTTTAGCATCTGGCTCAGCCCCTTCCCGCGGTGGTGCCGAGCCGGCAAAAAGCTGAGGGACGTGCCTAAATCGGTTTGAGCCATGGATGAGATGCTGGGCGCTTCTAGCGGCCCTTGGTCTGGCCTGGTGCACCACCTTGGTGCTGATGTGGTCCGTTGTCTTGCGCATGGACAGGAAGCTCGACTTCGGGATCACAACATGGTGCTCAAGGAGGATGAGAAGATCGCCCTCTATGACGTACATCAGAGCTATGACAAGACCTGTGATTCCTGGACTTTGACATGGAGTTCTTCCTCCGTAGGCGTTCTCCTTCCAGGTGACGATCAACAGATGATTCATGGAGTGAAGGAAGTCTGTGCAGGACTGGGCGGCATAACTCAAGGACTTGAAAGCATAGGGTTTTTGAAGTTGGCTTCCATGGATATCAATCCCCTGATGTGCTCTGTGTTGAAAAACAATGGGCACCTTGTGATTCAGGGTAGTGTTTTGTGCCCCATGGANCAATCCCCTGATGTGCTCTGTGTTGAAAAACAATGGGCACCTTGTGATTCAGGGTAGTGTTTTGTGCCCCATGGATAGAGCCCGATTGCACCAGACTCCGTATCCAGCAAGATGTACGGTGGCAGCTGGCTGCCCTTGTCAGCCTCTGTCGACACAGGGAGATCAACAAGGTCCTCTCGACCCCAGATCTGCCCCATTCTATGGCGTGGTCAAGTCCGCTTGGGAGCAGGGTGCAGCTGCTCTTTTGCTCGAGAACGTGAAAGCCGCCAAGGATGCCAAGTACATTCAGGTGACCCTCCAACGATTTGCCTACAGCATGGGCATGAACCTGGTGCAGTCCATTCTCGATCTTCATTCTGGGTGGCCATGCAGGAGAACGAGATGGTGGGCATTGGTGGTACCGGTTCGCTACACGCTGGAGTCCATTGCCACGATCCCCGCAGATCCTTCCTTGCAGAGGCTTGGTCAGCTGTTTTCGCACTGGCCTCAGTGGCCATTGCATGAGGAGGAGGCATTGACTTTGACTGAGGCTGAGTTGGCGATCCTGAGAAATCCAATTTATGGGATGGACCATAGACAACTGTGCCAGGATGACATCTGCCCTTGCATATTGCACAGTTACGGAAATGCCCTCAAGGCTTGCCCCTGGCAGCATTCAGCGAAAGGAGGTTGCTCAAAGATGGAGGCAGAGGCTTCTTCATCATTAGCTTCATCACCGGAAAACCACGTTGGCTTCACCCGAAAGAGACCGCTTTGCTCTGCGGTTTGGACCCCTCCATGGTACTACCTCAAGATCTTTATGAAGGGCTATGTCTGGTTGGACAGNGACCGCTTTGCTCTGCGGTTTGGACCCCTCCATGGTACTACCTCAAGATCTTTATGAAGGGCTATGTCTGGTTGGACAGTGTGCGTCACCAATCCAATCCGCATGGGTTGGCGCGCATTTGATTGACGCAGTCAAAGGAACCACAGGAACACCTTGGTCCACGCATTGCCTACTGAAGATGTGGCTTCTTCGGCAAGCACATGGCATGGTTCCCAAGTGGGTTGACAAGCCATTGCAGATATCAGACCAGCAGGAAGGCAACACCATTGAGGTCAGGTTGGTGACTACTACAAAGGCTGGAGATCTCCTTGAAGCCGAACGTCGACTTCAAGGTCCTGGTCGCTTCTGCTCTCTTGCAGACCACTATGGCCGTCTATCCAATGACTATGACATCACAGCTGGAGCCGTGGCAGGACCTTTGATGCTTGCACACAGGACAAAAAGACAGAGGAAGCTCCCAGATTACCACCACATCAAGGTCTCAGTGGACATGTTGAATGGAGAGGGGAATGCAATTTGCCAATCTGCAGAGGTTGACCCTGGAACTTTTGTCTTTGAGATCCTTGGGGGCATCTTCGCTCTTCCTCGCCCATACCACAAGAACATCCGAGATGCCGAAGGCAACGCATGGAGGCTTGATGAGAGAATCTGGGCGGATGTCAAGTTTGTGCAGTACCAGACCCATTATGAAGTCTGTGCAGGTGGAGTTGGGCTTCGAGATCAAGGCTTGGGAGATGGCTGCATTGATCGATTTGCGAGAAGGATGATTGCCGAGATGAAGCTGTTTTCAGCTACTACGTGGATCCCAGCAAAACAATGCACTCTTTTGGTCAATGACCCACAGGAGCCTTTTGCCCAACATTGGCTTGTGGCGGCGCTACATGGTATCCTTCGAGGATGTGCAGCAATTCAGGGACACTGGACTCTTCTGGAAATCAGTGCACAAGGGAATACCCTGTACGTGAATAGCTGGGATGGTCATACTCATGCTGGTCGTCAACAGATCTGGAAGTTTGCCGAAATGGCACGCAAGAAGCTCGTGCTGAGAACTCTGATCGTTTCCTTCAACACCCAGTTCTCACAGGGGATGGACTATACTTGTGGCACTTTGGCATTGATGCACCTGGGACATTGTCTGGGCTATTGGAAGTCCAACCATCTCCCAGAAGAAAGTGAGTGGCATCTTCAACTTCTCGCAGCCAATTGTGGAGATATCATGGCTTGGGGAAACATGGATCAAGACGAGACCATAGTCCTCAGACAACTTCAAGACCTTCTGCAACAACATGGAGTTCCCATGGAGAAGTCTGAAGAACGCGCATCTTTGGCATTGAAGAAGATCGGAGTTCAACCAATCTCCTCCGCTTTGAAGAGCAGAAATGCATGGGCTGCACTCAAGGCATTGGGATCCCAACCCAAGCACAACTACCTATGGGTGAAGCCTGACGAGTTGGAAAGGCAAATTCGCTTCCGAGCTCATTCCAAATACAAAGCCTCTGTGTCCGAGCGGAAGAAAGATCAGTCGCAGCAACAAAGTGCTCCTGCCAGCATTGACCCTCAGCAGTTGGGATTGCTTGCGGGCTCCTTTGTGACAGATNCGAGCGGAAGAAAGATCAGTCGCAGCAACAAAGTGCTCCTGCCAGCATTGACCCTCAGCAGTTGGGATTGCTTGCGGGCTCCTTTGTGACAGATGATGGTCGAGATGTGGTGCAGATTCCCATGGATCAGGTGGCCGCAGACAAGTGCGGACTCGCTTTTGGCACCTTGCAGGATGCGGCCCCCTTCCTTCGCGAAGACAAGTCGATCACTCTTGACGCCTTGGCCATTCTCACTACGACACCGGTTCCACCAGCTAATCAAGGACTGATGCCAGTCACCAATCTTCGATATCCAGCAGTGTTTCTTCCGACTTCTGAAGCAGTGCTCATTGAAGGATCTTTGATTCAGCTGGGGGATTGCTCCGTGACAAGGAAGCTGGATGATAGCCGGGCAACAGCTCATTCCATTGACACCAAGACATACAAGATTCTGGTATGGAAAGATGAATGGAAAGGACGATGGCAAGATTTTGCGGAATCACCAGTCAAGAGGATTATGGAGAAGCTCCCTCGGCTCATGCTCTGCAAGGGTGACAGATGTGGTCCTGATTGCAAGAGGTTCCATGCCCCGGTGGATTGCGAATTAGACCAAGTAGTAGTTGACCTGTGGGGACGAAGCTGGATGGATAGCCGTGGGAAAAGGGTGTCTCCTCCGGAGGCAGATCAATTCTGTGTCCTCATGAGGATTCCCAATGTATGCGCTGATGGACTGCAACAGAAGTCAGGCTGTGATGGGATCTACATTGAACCAAGGGTGGCAGATGGCAAATCTCCATCGGATGAGTTCACGGTCATCTGGTTCAGCAACATTNCAACAGAAGTCAGGCTGTGATGGGATCTACATTGAACCAAGGGTGGCAGATGGCAAATCTCCATCGGATGAGTTCACGGTCATCTGGTTCAGCAACATTGACAAGCAGGAGGCCATCCACAAGATCAAGGTCATGGATCGTGGGATCGCATTAGTCCGATTTGGGCAAAAATTTGGGGTTCGCGTGCTGACCAGAGATGCTGAGATGGTCCACAAGGAAGTGCACCCCGACATGGCCTTTCAGCAGGTGAACGTCCAATCAGTATATGAACTTCGACCCCTACCCTATGGGATTCAATCNTGAGATGGTCCACAAGGAAGTGCACCCCGACATGGCCTTTCAGCAGGTGAACGTCCAATCAGTATATGAACTTCGACCCCTACCCTATGGGATTCAATCCGCAGGAGTCAGGGATCTGCTGAAGCAATGGGGGTGGAAAGGACGAGTTCTCCAACCGTTCAAAGCTGACCAGCATGGTCAAGGATGGCTCATTGGAGCTGAAGGGCCACCACCCGCATCGGTCTTTCAGACCAATTCGGGAGATGTGTTGGTTACGCTACACAAGAAGCAGGAGCATGGGAAAAATGAGCCGATGATCCTCTCCTCTGCCAAAACCAAATCGCTGTTGAAAAAGATTCCACAGAGCTCCAAGGTCAACAGCAAGGAGGACAAGGAGAACATCATGCCCTGGAATGGAATGGACCCATGGGGTGGCTTCAACAAGTTCAAAGAAGCTGGAGATGCAGATCAACAGATGGTCCGTACCTCTAAGATTGAGCAGCTGCACACCCAGGTCAGTGAAACCGTTCAAAGCAATCTGAAAGATGCCACAGAGCAGCGTTTCCTCAAGCTGGAGACAGGACTGACCGAGCTCAGAGAGCAGAATCAAAAGTTCGAGACATGGTTCGGTGAGGCTGGGCAGAGCACCGCAGCTCTCAGACATGATGTGACAGTGCTCTCTGGGCAAGTCAAAGAAAATCAGCAGAACATTTCCTCCATGGCCTCAGACATTCGTTCAGGCTTTGCGAATTTAGAAGCTCTGCTGAGCAAGAAGCAGCGCCAGGAGTGACGGTGCGTGCCCGGGCCTTGTGCTCTTCACAGGGCGCCGGGGCCAAAGATCGCACGAAGAGGCGCTTGGAATCCAGCCAGATGGATGTGGCTGTTGATTGTGGGGATGATGACAGGATTTTCCCAATCGACTGAGCTTTCGGCCAGTCAGCACCAGACTCAGATGGAGGGGTCGTTTGAGAGGGTGCGCAATACCAGTTCAACTAGATCGGCAATTTCCGCTGATGATGTCCGCTTTGGGGATTTTGTGGACATGAAGCCAGTTCCAAGAGGGTGTAGTTTCACAGACCAGTTCCTTGAATTCCTGCATCAACGATCGCAGGCAATGGAAGCAGTTCAACAGATTGAGACGGAAGAACAAGATGAATGGGGTGCCCCGGCACCAGATGAGATGGATGATTCAAATCGCATTCTGGGAGATGTCTCTATCCTGGAACGCCGAGGAGGTGAACGAAAATGGAAGTTTTATCGACCAGATAGATGGGGGGCTGGGAGATCGACTTTCATGAGGCTACACGTTGATGCTGATCGGTCCTTGGCCAACATCGAACGAACTATTGTGTGGCATTGGAATGATCTGGCCCTACCAGGGCTTAGATGGCGCATTGTAGAAGTTCATGAATCTGTGGGCACCTCCGTCTACCTTGAGGAGGACTATGAGCTCTTCATCATTGAGGCTAGCTCTGATGTCGGATTTGGTCAGGTAGCAGTCTTGATGGAGGATCAGTTCTGGACCATAGCAGACGGTAGGTTCTATGGACAGCTTGAACCACATGTCAGATCTGGTCTGATGAGAGGAATCTCCCTTATGCATCGGGACGTCCAAGGGCATGAATGTCATGCCAGACCTTGCCTCGGGTACTTGAATGGGCAGATGTTGGAGCCGTACCAGGAGTATGAGGTTCACTCCGGAAGCTACCTCATCGTGATCTCACTGGATACCCTAGGGCAGATCATTCAGATTCTGGGGCATTGGGCCGGATATGAACAATATCAAGAAGTTCCATTGACTCAAGCATTTCAACGACGTGCAGGTGAGATTACAGCCTCTGGAACCAGACTCACCTTTCAACATGGGCAAAACAATGCTATTCTCTTCCAGCGGAACCTATTGCACACCTACAGGAATATGTATGCCCAATCTGGCGCACGAAGACTTCGGCATGGCACCATCCTGCTGCTTTCGACAGCGGACAACCATGATGCTGATGAAATTCATCCAGTCAGAATGAATGAGCTCCAATATGGAAGAGAGGCAAGTGTTGAATTTCCCATGTTCATGGAAGCCTTGATCGCCATGGGCTACATGGAACATTCTTGGTCCGGACGGTTTCTTGAGTTGCATCGGTCTATTCGAATGCTTTCTCTGCCACAAACCCTCAATCAGATTGACCAGATAGTACTGATCCGGGCTTCAAACCAGAATCAAGAGCTCTCCGCCTTCATTGCAGAGATTCGACTTNTCTGCCACAAACCCTCAATCAGATTGACCAGATAGTACTGATCCGGGCTTCAAACCAGAATCAAGAGCTCTCCGCCTTCATTGCAGAGATTCGACTTCATGGAACTGAGCAAGATTTAGAGCGATATGGTGATTTTGAGACGGTGATGGCCTATGACTCCTCGCCTACACATCGTGCCCAAGTACTCCGACGACTTCATTTGGACCAAGAGTGCACGGAGGAGAATTGCTTGGTGTCTATGAATGGCAGATTCTTGACAGAGCGGAATGAACTTCATGATCTCCCTGATGGATCAGTCATTCGCATTTTGTACACCTTGAGGCCAGCTGAGTCCAACAGTGAACAAGCAGTCACCGTCAACCTTGCCCCTGAAAATGAGATGGAGCTTGATAGAGGTCAAGAACATGCCAGCACATCAACCACTGACGCCCCAACCGAATACCTTCAGTATGTCCCGGGCACACTTCATCACTCTCTGGTGACCATGTTGCTCTTCCTACATCATTGTGGAGTACTTCGGCATGGTTTCCTTCATTCTCGCACAAAGCAGAGATTGACCCACTTGCCAAGTCGTCCAGCCAGGTGCTCCGGAAATAGCAGGCGTTTGGGATTTCTCCTTTTGCTGCTGATGAACCATTTCGTGGTTGCTGCAGGGGTGTTCTCAATTCCGGCAACAAGGATTGGAGAAGCTCTTCATCCAGGACCACAGATCTGGATTGGGACTACAAATCCATCTGGTGCTCAAGGAAAGGAACGCCAGCTTGCTGAGTTGCCGTATGGCATCTGGAACATCTCAGAAACTCAACTCTCCGGGGTGTCCATGCAACCAGTGATTCGGAAGATCTGCAAAACGGCTCGAGAAGTACATCGTGACCTACAAATCGTACCAGGTGCTCCCTTGCCTTTGAGGGCACGTTCATCTCATGCTGGCACTTGGGCGGGAGTCATGACAATCTCAGATCTCCGATCCCGAGACATCACCTGCCACTGGGAACACGGAGAACATCAGCTTGGCCGAGTACAAGTAGTACAGAGCTTCTATGGACCGTTCACTCTTCTTGGAGCAAATATGTACGGGTGGGCTAAAAGCCCGACCTGGCCTTGTGCTGGCCGTGACACCAATCTTCTCTTTGACTCCATTGTGCAGGAGATCGGCNTGGAGCAAATATGTACGGGTGGGCTAAAAGCCCGACCTGGCCTTGTGCTGGCCGTGACACCAATCTTCTCTTTGACTCCATTGTGCAGGAGATCGGCTTTTCTCGTGGAGGCCCACGCTACATTGCTGGTGACTTCAACCATGGACTCCATGAACTACGAGGTTGGGAAGTGCTACAACGAGCAGGCTGGAGAGACATCCAGGAGTTGGCCAATGAACTGTGGGGCCAGGAGTACATCATGACCTTTCGACAAGCATCAATCACTGATCATATCTTGATTTCTCCAGAAGTCATCCCTTTGGTCACGGCTGTCAAATCCTGGGCCTCATTTGCAGACCATGCTGCACTTGGAGTTTGCATCAATGTACCAGCCTATGAGGTTCGGCAACGTGTTTGGCCTCAACCATCCGAAGTTNCTCATTTGCAGACCATGCTGCACTTGGAGTTTGCATCAATGTACCAGCCTATGAGGTTCGGCAACGTGTTTGGCCTCAACCATCCGAAGTTCCCTGGGACGAAGTCAAGTATGAAGAATGGAGACAGGCTGAACATTCCTGCGTGGTTGATCCATCGCAGAGTCTTGATCGACAACTACAAGATTGGGCCAAGGAGTACGAGGACAGCTTTAAGGGATATCTTCATCCACATGTACTTGGATTACCTCCAGCCTGTCGAGGGCGGTGTCAACGAACTCAGCCCCTTGAAAGAGAAGCGGACTGCCCTGTGGTCAAGCCCTCGCGACCAGGAGAAGTACAAATGAAAGTGGACTGTCTAGGCAGGTCTGTTCAGCGGTGGTTTCAGCAGCTCAGACGACTGCAGAGCATGNAGTGGACTGTCTAGGCAGGTCTGTTCAGCGGTGGTTTCAGCAGCTCAGACGACTGCAGAGCATGGTGCATGCGAGAAAAGCAGCCAAGGAGACGGCAGATGCCATCGAATATCGTGCTTCTCTGTGGAGGGCAATTAGACGAGCCAAAGGGTTTGAAGGAGGCTTTTCTAGATGGTGGGAGTCTAGACCCACTCGTTTCTGTGGCCTTCCGCAAGAGTTCCCTACAGAGCCTCCAGACACAAGCATGTGTGAGGCATTGTTTCATGATTTTCAGGTGAACTACCGGAACTATGAATCTTGGCATGCCCGGCAACGTCGGAGGCTCCTCAAAGTCCAGTATGAGTATGATTGTCACAAGATCTTTGAGATCACCCGCAAAGAAGCACGCGGTGGAGTCAACTACCTCTGCAAAGCCACAACAGTTACAATTCTGAGTGTGGCAGAGGATGCATCACAGGTACATGTAGACCTAGATCATCCTATTCAGCTTCCTGCTACTTTTCAAGTAGTTGATGCCTCCATTCCTATCCTATGTCAAGACGGCCCAGTTCTGACCCTGGATGGAGAATGGCTCTTCTCAGCTGGAGTTGAAGCGGAGATCATTGAGCATGCAGTCTCAACTCATCAGATACAGGAGAGGTTGATGCAGTTTTGGAAGACTCGATAGGTCAAAGATCCACTACCATCACATTCCGATTGGGAGCGTATTTGCCGGTTTGCACGGGCATATCTTCCTCCTGGCCACTTAGACCATGTGGACATCTCCTCTGAAGCCTGGTCCNTTGCCGGTTTGCACGGGCATATCTTCCTCCTGGCCACTTAGACCATGTGGACATCTCCTCTGAAGCCTGGTCCAGTATCAATCGGCGCTATGGGCCTACCGCAGCGCGTGGACCGGATGGGCTGAGTCATCGGGATTTGCAAAAGATGCCCTTGGCGCACAAAGACGAATTGGTGCGCATTCTCAACCAGTGCGAGAGTGACTCCAATTGGCCAGAAGTTTGGACCAAAGGTTTTGTTCATTCGCTAGCCAAGAGACCAGGAGCAAGCAAAGTGAATGAGTTCAGGCCAGTGATCATCTATTCTACTGTGTACCGGTCATGGGGATCTCTGCAGGCACATCGATTTCTCCGGTTCCTTGCTACATTGGTTGATGAGACACAATTGGGGTTCATGCCGGAAAAGGAGGTTGCAGAAATCTGGGTCTTGCTGCAGGGCTTGATTGAGCGCAGTGTTCAAGACAAAGAGTGCCTCGTGGGTTTCGTGACCGACCTTCGCAAGGCCTTTGAGTCACTACCCAGAGAACCGATCTTTGAGATAGCCAGACATCTTGGTCTACCACGTGCTCCTTTACAACTCTGGGAGGCTTTTCTGGCAGCCACGGAGAGAATGTTCTTGGTTGGTGGAGAAATCAGCGAAGCAGTCACATCGAACTACGGGTTCCCAGAAGGGTGCTCTTTATCCTGTGTAGCAATGTCCATTGCCGGGCTCACACTGCATACTTACATGCACGAGTTCTCCAAGCGAAGTCGGACAATTTCATATGTGGACAACCTGGAAATTTTGGCTAGATCCATTGGGGCTCTACAGCAAGGCATAGTCACAATGAGTACCTGGAAAGACCTCTGGAAATTGGAGTTCGATGAGGAGAAGTCCTATGTTTGGTCTACATCCTCGAACACGCAGGATATGAAAGCGTTGGGATGGCCCGTGGTGTCGTCAGGGCAAGATCTTGGTGCACAGATGAATNGTTTGGTCTACATCCTCGAACACGCAGGATATGAAAGCGTTGGGATGGCCCGTGGTGTCGTCAGGGCAAGATCTTGGTGCACAGATGAATTATGGAAAATCCAAACAGGTCAAACATCAGACACAAAGACTGACGTCGCTGCAGGAGATCTGGCCAAAGCTCAAGCGATGCCTAGCCAATGGATGGAAAAAGCAACAACTGCTCCGTCAGGCCATCTGGCCACGAGCTTTCTATGGGGTCTCAATCTGCAAATTGGGATGGGTGCATATCAAAACCTTGCGCACGGAGGCCATGAAAGCCCTTGGTTTCAAGAAAGCAGGGGCGGCACCCGGACTTCGTCTTGGACTTCTTTGCCACCATCAATGCGACCCAGGATATTTCCAAGTTTGGTCAGTCTTTATGACGTTTCGACGGGTCGCCCACAAACGACCACTTTTTCTGCAGATGTGGGCAAACTATATGGATAGCTATGATGGAACTACACATCAAGGCCCTTTTTCCAAATTGCTGGAAATCTGTGGAATGCTGCATNGCAGATGTGGGCAAACTATATGGATAGCTATGATGGAACTACACATCAAGGCCCTTTTTCCAAATTGCTGGAAATCTGTGGAATGCTGCATTGGACCGTCCAGCCACCGTATCTTCTGGACCACCATGGTGTGATGCTCAAGTGGCTGGACATGGAAGAGGAGGTTCTGTCTGATTTGGCACAAGAAGCCTGGACATGGAAGCTTTGTCGAGAAGTTCAAGGGCGAAAAGATTTTGCAGGACTTCAAGGCATTGACCATCGAGTGCTTCGTAAAGCCAACTCCAAGGTACAGCCCTTCTTTCTTCCTTTGATTCACCGACTACAAGATGGTACCTTTCTGGAGCCAAAGCAACAGAGCAAGTTTGACCTGGGCAAGGACAGCCTTTGTCACCTGTGTGGTCAACCAGATTCGCTGGATCACCGCTGCACACAGTGCCCAGCCAGGAGGTCCATTTATGCGCAACACCCTATTGTCCAACGGTGGCCACAGATGAACATCTCCAAAAGACTCCGGCTTTTGCCGCCACTCAATCCCTATTGGGAGGATTTCAAGGTTCAGATGAATCGCACGCCTGACCGAAGTTACAGATTGCCAGCACTGGGTGATGGACAAGAATGTCATCTGTTTACAGATGGTTCCAGTCATGGTGGTAGCCAGCGTATGTTCCAGCTCAGCGCTTGGGCGGTGGTGAATGCTGATACAGACTCATGTATTGCCCGTGGCACTCTGGGAGGGTTAGGACAAAGTAATGATCGAGCTGAGTTGCGTGCAGTCATTGCGGCTGTTGAGTACTCCATAGAGTCAGGAACACATTCTACCATCTGGACTGACAGCACCTATGTTGCAGAGGGAACGGTGAGGTTACTCCAAGACATTTCAGATGTGCCAAGTGGTCATTATGAAGAGGACTGGATAGAACTTCAAGGCCTTTTGTGGCGTAGCGAGATTGACATCAAGATTCAGCATATTCCTGGACATGCCAAATGGCAGAACATGGACTATGATGTGGCTAATTGGGCCGCGAGATGGAACGACCGAGCAGACCGTGAAGCCAACATGGCCATCCGATTACATGGGGCGGACCTATGCGCTCTTCATGCACGGCTTTGTGAACACCATGACAGAGAACTTCGAGAGCTTCGCGCACTACAAGATCTACATCTTGCAGTTCTTGCACATAAAGGGGAGGACTTGGAAGAGGATGATGCTGATCCAGGACCGTGCGTAAATGGGGATGAAGAAGCTATGGACACGATTGAAGCGAGAGGTTGCCATGACTGTCCTGATCCATTTGAGCTTCTTCCAATACCTTTTGAACAAAACGCGGGGGAGATGCACAGACAATNTGGACACGATTGAAGCGAGAGGTTGCCATGACTGTCCTGATCCATTTGAGCTTCTTCCAATACCTTTTGAACAAAACGCGGGGGAGATGCACAGACAATTTGGTCCTACCTTTGTGAACAAGTTCATTGAGGTGCTTGTGGGATGGCATCATTGCGAGGCCAAGAAGATCATGAAGGTTTCTTTTCTCGAGATTGCCTTGTTCCTCGCAGACAAATGTGCGCGATGGATTCCGACACCACATGATGCGAAACCTCTACATTGGTGTGAGCGGGGTAGCTTTAATAGCTCTGAGCCCACAGTGGCCGCTCTTGTCCGCCTNGCGATGGATTCCGACACCACATGATGCGAAACCTCTACATTGGTGTGAGCGGGGTAGCTTTAATAGCTCTGAGCCCACAGTGGCCGCTCTTGTCCGCCTCTCCAAGGCGTTTTTTCGTAGTTTAGACAGGAGTTTTTGCCTCAACATTGGCTGGTGCAAGGGCATCGACCTTTCCAAATTCTCTGTTTTCACTCCACTTGATGGCCTAACTCTGGCTGTTAGTGATTCAAATGTCCTGGACAATCTGGAAGTGTTACGAAAGTTCACTAAGAGCAGACCAATTCGTCGTGCGAACGATTTGTCCAGGCCGTTGCGGAACTAGATCATGTGTCGTCTCACGACCGCCACTGCGCAAGCTGTGGCGTTGCGNACGATTTGTCCAGGCCGTTGCGGAACTAGATCATGTGTCGTCTCACGACCGCCACTGCGCAAGCTGTGGCGTTGCGAACAGACCGATCGTCCGCGCGTGACATCAACATTTTTATGACACCACACGATGATGATTACGAGGATGAGGATGAGGATGATGGCATCATGGAATCAGTGGTGTTTGATGTTTATAAATGTACCTTACGGTATGATGTATGCATATGCACATGCACACACACATATTATATATATATATCTGTATATATGTATATTATATATGTATATATGTATATTATTTTATATCTATGTATATATATATATGCATATATACATATGTGTATATATATATATACGTTTTTGAATCACCTGGATGATTGAATGTTTAATGATGTGATGGCAGGACCAAAGCTTAGGGAACTATCCTTCTAGGCACACATGAAGCCAACCCCTTAGATCCAACCATCACTAAACAGGTTTGTTCCACTGACATCCACTGACACTATCAACGTCAGCAAAATAATATTCTGGTATTCTAATATTATCCTTATTTATCCTTTACGGCAGTGGAAAAAGTACATCTCCCTTTCAGATGATCATATATCATCTTAATGCTCAAAGAGAAGGATTCTCCATCCAGCCATGTTTCATTCCTAGATGCAACAAGCCACCTCAGCATGACCCGCAGATCTCAGGCGCGCTATGTCACTCGCTACTTGCCGCAGTGTTTGCAGCTGGAGGACGGCTCCCTTTCAATTCTTCATATTTTATGAGGGGTCTTTTACAGATATGCTAAAGGGATCCAAGGGATGTCAAAGTTCGATGTCAGAAATTCAGAAACCCAGAGATATCCAGAAGATTCCAATGATCTTTTGAGGATCTTTCAGGATGAGAGTCTTATCGCCCCGCAGGAGTTGGACTTGAGCTTCAACAAAATTGGCAATGTTCCTTGGAGCTGCAGTATGCCATGAGATGGAAATGATGGGACTGTCCTGGTTACAGTATCATCGTGTCGTATTTATCTATGATACATGTATATATATATATATATATGTGCATATGGAGAGAGAGAGAGAGAGAAAGAGAGATCCAATATCTACCTATATAGATACAAAGATCATTTGGATTTGGATATACAGGACTCAGATCATTATATGTAAACATAGGCAGCTGGAGGCTAATTTACACATATTTACAATATCAGGTATTTTTAATATGCCAGAATGTTTATGTTGCGGTAGCGGTCACGCCAAGTACTCTACATATTTTCCGTGACTGCTACACATGAAGAGATGGATGTGTGCACCTGCATTGCATTTTGCTTGCAGGATCGAGTTGGGTGGGGAGATTCTTGCCGCTCATCCGCCAAATCTGAGCTGCTAGAGATGTCCCAATTAATCCCACTTTCACTTTCAGGAACTCTCTTGGCATGGCATACACTGATGCAAGGTGTTCTTTTTCCATGGCTCATGGTTAAGATGTGGGCCTTGCACATATCCAAATATATGTGCATAATCGTGCACATACGCACATCTGGAAACTTGTGGAAACTTGACCAACAATCATTCTCCACTCTCCACTACCCCCTGGGCGGCCTGGGCCTTCAACGCCCTCAGGCTGGAGCTCAAGATTTCATCGAAATGTTTGGAACAAAACATCCATCCTTGAAGGATGGCTGAGGGCAGGAATTATTTCGGGAAGATCCATGGGAAATTCACTTCTCGTGTCTTTCTTGGAAATTGTTGGGTGGAAAACCGTCTTACAGTAAGCTGAAACTGGTTCGATTCAATTTACATCTATTTATTATAGTCTCTACCTGGAATGAGGGATGAACCAATTGTTTTTGAAGCTTTTGCCGTCTTTAGCTGTTGATTGGAATAGTCAACTTCAAACGAACCTCATATTGAAAGGAGCAAGATTTGCCATGTTGCAAGTCCAGTTTCTAGATGTTTCTAGTTTTATTTTCGCTTCAAATTGCCAGAGACTTTCATATCAATGGATTGGTTGATGGGAAAATCTACAGGAAATCATGGTTTTTACCATTGAATATAGGGCTTTCCTGCAAATTTTCCCTAAACCAATCCAATGATTATAAGGATTCCTAAGTGTCCACGTTTGGGCATTTGGACATCGACATTTCAAAGGTTACTATAGGGCAGGTGAAACAACGGCTCTCCCAGTGCTCAGGAGCTGCGACTCAACAACAACATTGCACGCTGGCTACGTTCAGAAACGGTTGGAACATCCCGATTGGTTCATGGAAAAATCTCACGGTGAGAATCATCGTTATTGTGATATTCCATGCTCTGGTTGAATTACTGGAGCATATATATATGTATCCGTACCATCGTTTTTCGAAATTGTTCATGATTTATCTAGAGGGACTCCTAGATGCCCCATTAATCTGTTGGTTTATGTGGCAGAAGATTTCCAACATAAACTAAGCATCCTTTCATTTGACTGGAGAATATGGTTACGCCATCATCATCTTATGTCTATCTATAATTATCTGTATATATCTACACCACTTCTTCTAATTGACCCAGCTGAAGCCCATGACCGCGCCATCCACCTAGGTGGGTTCATCCTTCAAGGTGCAGCTGGCCGGCGTTGTTCAGGAAATCCAGGGGAACGACTTCAGCCTCTCCGTGTGATGCGGTGACAAAGCCAGACACGGAAGTCTGCGGCCAAGTCGGGGTGTTCAGCACCTTCAAGTTCTGTCCAGATTTGTGGTCAATCAGTGGTTGGCTGATGTTGGCTGTTTTGAACAACCTAGACTAGACAGCACTGTATTCTTTTCCCTTTCCAATTCTTGAACCGTTGAAATCGCGAACCGTTTTTTTCTTTTTCAGCAGATTGGACTCATCCAAGCTTTCCACCTACCAGCATGTCCAAGTTTTGAACGCTCTGCAGAGGCATGCAGAGGCAAGCTTTCCATGCCAAATAGCATCTTCCCACCATGCCAAGCATGGCGGACAGTCATTGCCTGGAACCAAAGCTGTTCGAATGCAAAGGTCCCAAAAGGGACGGGTACCCCCCATCTTCAGATGCGATTTCTTGGCATACGCAGAAATTTGCTCAGCGTTCCGCAGAGCCGCCGCAAGCCCTGGGAACTCATCACCTTTCTGACATGGCTTTGTTTGTCAGAACCACTCTTTTGCAAAGCAGGTTCTTATGATTTCCCCTGATAGCAGCTAGCAAAAAAACATCAATTGGGGGTATGATTTTGGTATACCACTTTCGGAGTAGCACCACTGTCCAGCCAATGTCCCATGTTGACGTGGCCAGGGGCTGTGAACCCCTGAGATGTGACGCCCCTCAAGCAAACTGGTTGGAATCTGATCAAATAATTTTGAGATGGTAGCTTAGCTGTCAAAGGATTTCCAGCCAGCATGCTTCGACACTCAAGCTCCACTTGCCGCTTGTCATGCCGATTCAGCGAGATTGTATGCAAACTGGCATGGTTTTCAGCGGCAAGTTCGTCCTGTCATGAAGGATCCAACGACAAAACATAACAAAACTCAATCTCCAAGTGGGGACGGTGTATCGCAGTCATGTTCGGTAGGCTTGGGCATGGTTTATGATTGAGTTGGCCCAAAAAGGTGGGTTTCTGCACTAGCGGCGCGACGTTTTTTGCATCCCGCGCCCTCAGAAAAACTGCGCTCCGAGTCACAGATCCTATTTGGATGACCTAAGAACCACACAGGAATAGGTTAGAACTGGTTACTGGTGTTTTAAACAAACCAAGTCCATGTATGTCTATGTTTCTTCCATGTCAGTACCCAAGAATAGGATACAGGATACACATATTTGGCAGAAACAAGAATCTTGAACAGCAGAAGAATGGATATCAGCTGGTGAGCGCAAGCCCAAGGAAGTAACTTAGGAGTTTTTTTTGGCTCACCGTTGCTGGGGAATTGTAATCACTCTGCTTACTTTCAGCCATTGCAATCCTCACGTCAGCAGTTATCCTTGACGCAGGAAATGAAAACTTTGTGGGTGTATGCATGGATTTCTCTACCAAAAGAATATGGCTGGGTCTGAAAATAAGGCATCATACACCCACATATGCCATTACCATCCATTACCCCCCAAATAGGCTAAATAGCAATCTTGATGGGGAAAATTATGATAATCCTTAAAGTTGGGGAATGCCCTATTTTCAGACAAAGCCAGATCAACTTTAATAGGATGTCAGGTTCCGGGGGGGAACAAGTAGATCCGCGGCTTGCGAGCCAATGCGGAACTCCAAAAACAGTGCCATTTGGTCGATGATTGTTTTTACCAAAGCAAGACATTATAGATCCATTTGGCATTGCGCCAAGTTGCTGGGAATGAGTTGCGTTTATCCAGTTTATCAACTGCCTGGCAGCCACATTGGCTTAGACACCCGGTGACTGGCAATCCTCCAATGGCTCGGGATCTCAGTCCCGAAGGCAACGGACATGGACTCGGTGACTGGACCCTCTAACGTAACGTAGCGAATTGTAAAATCACATTTTTTTGCTATAGGTAAATCATGATAAACCATCTATAAATCTCTAAATGGACAATTTTTTTTCATTGCTATGCTAAATAATCAGAGAGTACATAGCGTAGGTATGCAACATACTTGCCACTTCTCCTGCTTTTGTTTTTCTTCTTCTTGGTGGTGTTTGTTGCTCCCAGTCAGAAACCCCGTGATTTCCAGTAATCAAACATGGCTAGCCGGGAAATCCCCCCAAAAAACTGGGTATTCGGTATTCGGTATTCAGATTCGAAACGCATCTATTGTACAATTGGAGGATTTTCCCTTGCCTTCATTACTCAGAGGATATAAATCGATGCCTGTGAAGCTCAAAGCAACCAGCCACGCGGCCGATTCCATGAGTTTGGCTACCCTGGTATAGCCTGGTATGCAGCGGAGGTTGAGATCACCAACCAGTGATCATTGGTAGCGATTCCCACTAAAACCAATCCATTGACTACCAAGATTTGATGACTAAATCATGCTAAATCACCATGTTTCATGGCAAAAAAGTCATTTCTGTTGGCAAAATCACCATGTTTTGATGCTTCAACCATCAGTTTTGATAGTTCAACTACCATTTCTCCATTTTTTCCACTTCAACTACGATTTCTTCACAGTTTTTGCTTCAAACCTTCAGGGTTCAACCCACTGGACCGCCGCGACTTTCCGTGGGACGAGGCCATGGAGGCGGTGTCACCCAGCCGCGAGCTGCACGCACCCAAGAACCGTGAAGGGTGCGCTAGCCGCACCGCAACGTGTGAAGCCACACTATCCCGGACTACCCTCTGGTAAACTAACATAGCTATTGAAAATTGCCATTCATAGTGGATTTTCCCATTAAAAATGGTGATTTCCCATAGCTATGTTAGTTTACCAGAGGGTATCCCTAATAAATGTGGGGACTAACAGCAAAAGTGAAGATTTTTTTCGCGTGTTTCATCAAAAAGGGCCCCAACGTTCTGGACCTGTATCTCTATTGATACTTTGTGCAATTGATTACGCGATTGTTTTTGTTGCGGACCTATCTCTCGATTGTATTCGATGGAATCCTCACTTGTCCTTGTTAATTTCTGGTTGAATATCCCCATGCATCTCCTGTGCTGATGGGTTGCCTCCACAATTATTGTTTGATGAACCCCTTAATTTTGGGGGGGTTCAGAACCCAAGGTCAGGTGATGTAGACCTTCTTGAGCCATCACAACTTGAAACTTGAACCATCCCAGCACGATCATGTACTGCGACTGCGATGGAATTAAAGCGCGGCACACTGCACTATCGAAGTTATTTGCACGGCATGTGAAAAAGAACGAACATCACATTGTCATGCTGATTATTTTTGCATAATATTATATATATATATAAATCACATCATTAAATCATAGTTCTGCCATCTATGCCCCAGATTTCTTATGGTGCATCACCATCAGAGCCGCCAGGCTCATGGATGAGAAGGCCTTGAAACGAGCCAACCGTTTGGCTGGAGTGGCTCGGTGGTGAAATTCATGCTGGAGGTTTCACATGAGGTTTCAAGGGTGACAATGTTCAACATGTTGAGAAAATAAGAGAAACATTGGAAAAACTTACTGGTGCTTAGTAGGGAATGGGGGAATGGGCTGATTATTAATGGTTATTATAGGTCATTCCCCCATTCTCTGCTAAGCACCAGTAAGAAAAATAGTGGTAGAAGTCATTGAAAACTCAATGGGAACTTGTGCGTTGCTGTGCTTCATTACCGAAGGGTAGCAGTCCAAAAACCCTGCTGAAAGGCGGTGTGCATCATCCAATCTTTGTTGGGGATTATCGTCGTCCAGTATGGAAACACCTCGGAAAATCCTCTAGTGGTTGATGATTAGATTCTTCAATTCAATAGGGGATTATCATCAGTCAAGAAACTGGGGATCCCGTTCATTCCCATTCTTAACATCAACCAGCACAATGAAATGACGGAGGGTTTCGAACATCATTTGACCTTTTTGTCGATACATTCAGTTTGGAGATGTGGCGATGCGCATCTATTTGGACAATCCTCTGGTAGATGTTGGTAGGAACAAAGAAACAGGAACTCGTGCGAGTGATTGTTAGCCAGCCAGCTGGATGGGATTCCTCGGGGTACAATGAATAGAACAGCCCATCCTCCAGAGGATTAGAGCTGACCAGGAAACATCTGGAAGATATTCCTGGAGCAAAATGCTTCTCATGGGAGTCTTTTTTCAGTTCCAAGGGGCGAAAGAAGTGTAAAGAAGTAAGGTCAAAAATCCCGCCCCATTTGATAATTCAATAGTTTGCTATGGTATAGATTGCCCCATTTACTTCCATGATTTTCAGAGCTAGAAACCTCCATTTCTTGGGGATTCCCAGCCAGGTTGGACAATCTGTGGCCAACATGGACCTCAAGGCTTTGATAGGGCGAGTTGGGCTACAATCGACAAGAATATAGATTATTAGATTTATGTGTTTATTTATTTAGTATTTATTCACATATTATATCTCCTCCAGTAAAGTAAGATAAACATAGCCATGGAAAATCTTTGTACATGAAGGTTTTAATGGGAAATGCATTTGTAAATGCAGGATTTTCCATTGTCACGATTGACTGCGGAGGGTATGTTGCGTACATCTGCCCGGTCAACCATATGGATTTAATGGGGATGTATTGGGACATATAATCAATGTCAATGACATGTTTGTGTCTGAAATTCGGGCATCTCCACTTTATGTCCATGCAAGATGGGGCACATGAGTGTAATTTACAACCACTACATCACTACATCGGATTTGGGGATGCCTGTGTCTAAATTTAATGAGTTATGAGTTGTGAGGATTAAAGTTGCCATGGTGCGGGTGTACCCTATTTTAAGACACACCCTGGTAGGGTACCTTTCAGAAAACTTTCAGAGTCCTTTTGAAGATAGAATTGTTTGGCGAGCCGACATCAGGTATTGCAACATGTGCGGATACATTTGCCAACCCCATAGCAATGACTCTCCAGTTTCACCCAGCCACATTTCCAGCACTCTAGGTCCTTGTAGATACTTCACGATCCTTCCTTATTTTGATTGACAACTGAGAATATTTCAAGCTTTTATTCTATAATAGCATAGATCAGATTCGACCTTTCCACCTTGGCAGGCTGTTGCTGATGCCTATAAGAGTCAGGTGCTGCCGGCACCCGCACTTGGGGCGGTTGTGTCTCACTTCTTTGGTGATTGAAAGGCATGTCTCATATCCGAATCACCATCGGCCCAGTTGCACATCGAATGGGCGGAAATATATCCTAGGCGATATGGTGAGTGAACATATTCAAAGACAGTTTTTAGTACAGTAACCAAGATATAATATGAATTATGAATTAATAAATAAAGTGCTGAAAAGGGATTATCCTACTTAGCTGATTCATATTGGTGAAACGGTAACCCAACTGGCCACTAACATTTGGGGTGCCAAGGGGCCAGGGTTGGTGAAATTCGCCTCCAAAATCGACGGGCTGGCGACGGGTAACATCCACACACCCATGGTAATTTAGAAGATCCATGGAAAATTGCACTTGTTGGAAGGTAAATCATCTACAAAGGGCCCTTTTTTTCACGGCATCATAGCTATGCCAAGCTACTAAGTTGCCAGAGTGGAAAAATTACAATTCCTCTGGAATAAATCACAGAATGCACACATTTTGGTAATGTTTATTCTGAAGCCAGTCGCATTCCGAAGTGTACACGGTGAAGGTTGGCCCATGAGTTGCAAAAAAGACAACACTGGAAATGGGAAAGTTTATCGAACAACAAATTGGGTGATTGTGAAAGGTTGAAGGCTCAGTACTGTATGCAAACTGGCTTTGAAGTTCAGTTGCAGACGGTCCCATTTGAAAGAAACTGTGACTGTTTTACAAACCATTGGCATGTGCATTGGATAAAATGGTGAGATCACCCACAGCCATGAGATCATTGGGTACATTTCCAGTGTATTTGCATCTTCACTTGGCTAAGAGACATCAGTGCCTATTCAATGAGCTACATGACTATATGATATCCCGATTTTTATACTTCTGGGTTCCATACCTGTTGTGCGTAAAATGATCTGCAGGTTGTTGTGGTTGCATCTCCAGCTTGTTCTTGTTGCATCAGCCCCCGCGTTGGATAGTTTGGATAACTACCCACGTTTTCGTGTGGGTCCAATGCCCATTCATCATTGGCTAGAATCCCGTTAAATCCCGACAAGCCAGCTTCTTTGTGAACCAACATGTCTTATTGCTGTGTAATTTGTGATGGCTTGACATTGGCATCTCCATTGTTTATTACTGTATTTTACTGCTTATGTCCCTTGTCTTGTGCTGAATTTCAAACAATTCAACATCCCAATGCATGTGATTGTCATTCAAACTTCTGAAATCATATAAAAGCATGCAAAATAGGGTGAAGTCATATCAACAGATCATGTGAACAATATTCTTCACCAACAAAATGCATGGTTTTGAATGCTCTAAACATGACTAAACACTTTTGAAACACGACCACATGTTAAGAAAAATATATTGTATAATTCATGTCAACACATGTGCAAAACAAATGAGGCGGGCGGCAGCGGCATCGAGTCCGCCGCTGTGGCGGCGGCCGCCTTGAATGCTGCCTTAAAGGTGCAGACAGTTATAAAATCCTGAGACATGGTCAGTTTTTGATGGTGGAAACCAATGAAAACCAATCATTTTCCAACTTGTTTGGTTATTTTAACAGTGAAAACCAATGATTTGGGTCGAAGCTGGTGTGACTAAGCAGCTTTGCGAATGGGATGGAATGTACATGATGTACAGCTGTACTGTATCCATAGCAAGATGGTTGAAAGTCACTTGCTGGCGAGTCGTAAGGTAAGTTCTCACCAAAATTAGAAGACCCGGTCAGCAGGGTTCGTCCACCTATATATTACCCCCGGGCTGAACCAATCAACTTCCAATTCCTGGGATTGTGCCGAAGCTCGACTGCTCCATTTTGAACAGTTTTCATAGCTGAGGAGAATGGCCGGCAACACATGATTTCAACATAATTCAACCTATGTGAACTAATAATAACAACCCACAATAATCAATAGTTGAAGAATCCTGAGATACATGGTGTTTGTTTGAATAAGTAGACATTCGTGAATTTGATAACAACGGAAGATGGACAAACTGGTTTATTCCACACGATTTCTCGTGCAACAAGCACAAATTTTCATGATGTTCATCTATGTCAATGTCCATCAGATCTTTCAAACCACATGTATAAATCCTTCCCACAAGCCAGTTGGGAGTTTATCTGTTTTCGCATTGTCAACACTCATTCCTTGAGATAGGTGTGTTGTTCAAGCAGGCAAACACAGTTGAGTTTTACAATGAAGATCAAATTTGAGTGGTGCTTGTCAAATAGGTTGTTACCCTCTGGTGAACTAACATAACTATGGTTCAAATCACCATGTTTAATGGGAAAATCCACGAACTTTCAATGGCCATGGCTTCAATAGCAAACTGTTAGTTTACCAGAGGGTAGTGCTCTTCATGTTCACCTGGGAGGATGATCCAAATCGACCTGAAGGGTTGACTGACCACCCCAAAACCAGACTGACCACCTTTCGATGATTTTTGGGATCTCTGGGGCCCCAATTAAAACAGAATCATGGAACTCATCCGAATGATTCGCTGACTACATATACCCACTTAACTCGGTTTTTGAACATCATTGAAAATTCAATATCCTTTGGGAAATCCCATACTGTTTGTTGGCAGAAAATGTCCTTTAAAGGTAACACCAATCTCCACCCGCGGGGCGTAGCACAGGCGCAATTGCAGGGCGGCCCCGTGGACACGGAGCAGTGCGTGCGGATGGCCACACAGGAGGCGGACTGGGTCGAGGCAACAGGTTTTGTTTTTTTTGAGAAAGTGATTGGTTTAATAATGGTTACTAAATGTTACTAATGGTTACTAATGGTTAATAATGGTTCATAATGGTTAACAATGGTTAATAATGGTTAATATATGGGGATACTTTTTGGGATAGTAATGGGATACTATTTGAAATCCTACTATATGATGTTTCTTGATGACTTCTCTTGATGTGTGTTATTTGAAGAGTAGAATTGTGATTGACTATATGAACATGATTGAACATCTTATATACTGATTTAGATGGTGATTTGATGTTGTAAGATAGTACGCCCCAAAAAGATTGTCCTATTCTTAGTTGGATTTTCGTGTTTTATCTTTTTGGGGGGTGAGAGAAAATCACCCCAGCAATGTGGTTATGGGATGTTATGGGTAATTTTCCTGGCACCTTGGTTTTATATCGAAATGACAAATTAACCTCAAATATCAGGCCAATTGCAAATGGATATTCATCTCGATAAACTGGTAACTAGAGGTATTGACCAATAGTTATACCGACAAATAGAATGGGAATAGAATGGGTACAGTACATTCTAGGAACATCTGAAAAGTCATAGGATGTTAATGGACCAACCCCATGATTTGCTGGGTCCAACTCGGCTGAGTAAGAGTGATTGAACATATCAACTCTACATTGGTCATTGAGTTATCCCAGGGTTTGTTGATTTCAATGAATATATATAAGGTTGTTGGTGGTTCAAAAGTAGTATTATTCTTGGTCAACATTGAATTGGAGTGAATCAACCATCAAGACTAGGAGTAAACCACTTGGACAACCAGTTGAGTACAGCAATATGCTTGCAATACCTCGGATACATTCTAAAATGTATAGATATTACATATCCATACATTCATATATATATATATATAGATTTATATAATATACAAATGTATGTATATATATATATATGTACTAACCAGCTTCGAAAGACGCTTAGGGTATCGATGTGAGGGACTCCGGGGAAAAAAACGTCTAGGTCCAAAAGGCGGCCACCAAGAAAGCCAGACAAGCCCAAGGACGGCAGGGTCGGCTGTGAGTTTTTTTTCCTCCACAAAAAAGAAATGGTGGAAAAAACCAACTAATCTTACTGTTGCCTAGTAGGGAATGTAGGAATGGGATGATTATTAATGGTTATTGTAGGTCATTCCCCCATTCCCTAGTAAGCACCAGTAAGTAATTGCAGGTTTGGGATCTAAGATGTTGAGAAAGGAGGATCAGTCATGAGGTTTTTGCGGGAGTCGATGTTTCAGAAATTCGTTTAGCAGCAGGAAATATCTTATTTTTTCTTGTGCGTTTCGCAAAAAAAGAAGCAGGAAACAACTTCGGACACCAACTCAATCCACTAGTTAACATCACAATCCCCGTGGCGGTTACCTACCATGGGCCATAAATTTGTTTACGAATGGAAGCTAGTTGCACTCATGTAAGATACTTAGAGAACAACATCGGGAGGGCAGGCAAGTTGCCAACATTTCCCAACTCACATTTCTATTGTGTAAATCAAAGGCTTGCCAACCCCCCGTACACTAGGAACCAAACTCTAGACAAGATCCTTTAAGTGGGCACAGCTTGAATCACAACAAGATGGGCTTTCGCAAAGTATGTCCTTTTTGTTACGTTTTAAATGTTTGATGTTTCAGCATGGTCTGACTCGTAGCAATGGTCTTTGTTGGGATGGAAGGTCAATGCTGATCCAGGACAAAAAACAATAATCTGAAGCTGATCTTTTTTGTTTGAGGAGATAATTGGAACCTTTTTTTTGGAGCTTGAGGGGTTCCATGTCAAATATTGCCAAATAAAACTTGATACCGACCGGAAGCATTCCATGTTCATCTATCACTACTGAGGAGAAATTGATCCAGAAATCATTGTTGACGCTGCGGACCAAATCACGAACCAGATACTGTAGTTTTGTTGGGGCTAGAACTGTGTTGTTATCATACATTAGCTGAGTCATCAATCAACTGATTTTGCTGCACTCCATAGATGTCCAAAGCCTGGTAGCCAATGGCTTTAGAACCAATCCAACCAGTTCGAGGTCAAACAGTCCGCCTTCAGACCAGGGCTACAACGTTAGCATTTTCAGGATGGTCCTTCTGGAACAAGTCGGACATGAAGATTTGTGGTTGTAGCCGAGCCATGCTGAGCCCTTCACTGTTGCAACAACAACTGCCAAGACCATCAGATGGCCATGGTCGGGTTAGATTGGCCGAGGCCGAGGCCATCTTCATTGTTGCTTATTATGTACACCATTGACACTCAACATCGAACCACCAAAACTTGCAATTTCCAATAGGAAAATTAAATTACATGCCAATTCCACATTAGCTGAGTTTTGAGCTGGGAAGAGTATGCCTCGCTTTTGATGAAAGCTACCCATATAGATGGAGATGTTAATGTGAATATCATCAAAATATGAATGAATCATTTTCCATTGCCACATTTGATTTCCGGAGAGTAGTGTTTCTGTTTTTCATCTCCCCGTTCCATGAATGGCTGCTCAGCCCCTGAAACCCAACGCGAGGAGAGGCTGTGATCGCTGCACGTGTTGCTGAGGCGCTGTCAAAACCCGTTCTTTTCTACACACTGTAATGTACATAATATATATATATATATATGATATATACATAATATATATATATATAATATATATATACATAATATATATATATATATATATATGTGTGTGTGTGTGTGTGTTTAATGGTGATTCATCAACAAATGGTGGTTTAACCATAAAAAATTGGGATATAGACATTTGAACCATCAAAATGGACAAGTTTGGATATGTGAGCATTGGTTATGGCACCGGAACGGTGGGATTGAGGCATGAAGATGTCTAGGCTACCAGCTATTTTCTCAGGGTTCGTCACCCGGTCATAAATTTGGAATATTCAATAGGTGTTATTTACAGGAAATACTACAGTGGGATGTCGACTCAGTAACTCGTTAGTCATGAGAATCTGATCCAGTGAGGTATATGCTGTGGCCCCCTTGGTAGCTGAGGCAAGCTTGAAAAGATAGTGCACATATCCAAAAGTATCTCCAACCCGCTTGGATTTGGAGGAAGTTGATCCGCAAAAAATCAAACATCTCCAAAAAGATATGAGCAGGGTTTCTATAGAAACCAACAAGTTTGTTTAGAATTTTGTACCAACATTCATTTTTTTAACAGGGCTCAATGACCTGCCCGTTACGTTCCCATTCCAAGGCGGGCTACGAGGGCCAGGCGCGCTCGGAGGCATTGAAGGTCGCCCATGATGCGCACTTCGCACGGGTGATGCACGAGAAGCGCCTTGGCGAACACCGTGGGAGCACTGGATGGCACTGGTGGGTCCTGGGGCAGCTGGTTGGGGATTAGGCAGCTGGAACAGGGGTTTTCTAGAAATGATTTGGCTGAAATTGCGAGTTTTGATGAGTTGTTTATGTTTTAGTAGGATGATGGCTTCAGGATAGATAGAGTTGATATTACAATATAATATAATATATTAAATATGTATATATATATATACACAATGAGTATATTATTGAAGTGATGGCTGTTTTTTGGTGGCAAACATGGTTAGATATACGACATAATTATAACGAATATAATCTATATATATATAGACATGATATGGCAGATTTTTACCGGAACACGATTGTGTTGAGGACACATGCGAACACAAACACGTATACTTGTAGATACATACACCCTGAGATGATAACTGACTGATTGTGACTCACCATACATCACAATGGGATTCTGGGATGATGGACGGTTTTGATGATATGATTCATCCTGGTGAATCCCAGCACCCCAATAGATTGGGGCAATCAAACATGACAATAGGAATATCATCTATTGATATGCGATTCTACATGATTTGACATTGCTGCATGAATGCATATATATATATATGTCATTGCACCTTTTTTCATTTACACATCATATACATGCATAATAAGGCAATTACCAAAAAAACATGGATCACCACGGTGTTTGCAATGTTTATATCCTGTTTCGCATATCGGCATATCATCCCCTCCCCAAAAAAAATGACATGAAAAGCAGCCATCACTTGATGTCTCCCCAGGAACGACCGCCTTGCGGAAGATGCAGCCACCAAGAAAGCTCTCCGGGAGGCGTAGTCGTTGCAGTGGAACTTGGTGTAGCTTCTATTGGCTATTATTGGCTCAGCATTTTGTTATTTACATACTGTATAGTTGTATAATGTGGGTAAAACAATAATAAACCACCCATTTGGGAATGGTTTATAGCACCCATTTATGGTGATTTGGAGGATGGTTTATTATTGTTTTACCCACAAGTTGGCATCATGTGACATGTTTCTGTATGCTGTTCTCTTGTTCGATGATTTGATGAACGATGATGCGAAAAATGGACAGATATCCTAAGTTTGGAGTACGGATCACATTATATATATATATATATATACATATACCCTCTGGTTATTTAACATAGCAATTGAAAATGGTCAATTTTGGATGATTTTCCCATTAAAACCTCCATTTATAGGGGATTTTCCATGGCTATGTTAAATAGCCAGAGGGTATACTCATTTGCTTCATGTCGTTTCATACTCATTTCAGAGATAGTCAGGCGACAGCACGGAGATTGCTAGAAGATTGAATGTGAAGCGGCAACGCTGGGGTTTATCAAATGGTCTGATATAGCCAACATCATCCAGCAAGATGAGGCAACAAGGGAAATCTGGGACAACCTTGACTAGTTACTTGAGTATAACTAGCAGTCAATCAAGATCTCAGTTTTTGTCCAAGATTTCTAAGGTTGATTTCATCACCACAACTCCAACACTTGTCCTCCGGTAATCAATCGTGGCAATGGAAAATCGACGACTTCTAATTGATTTGTTCCCATGAGAAGCCAGCTATAAACCTCCATTGATAGGTGTTTTTCATTGGTTTTTCCCTTGATTTTCCCATGTTTTTCCCATGCCAAGAAAAAACAATGATAGGAGTCTAACCAATGTTAACCAACAGTTGGCCCAGCAGGAACGTGCTGCGGCGGCAGCCAGTCGACGCTGCCTCTCTGAGGCCGGATCCATAGGGAAAAAGGGAGGTTTGAATGGGAAATGATTTATACCCTCTGGTTATTTAGCAGCCATGGAAAACCACCATCTTTAAGAACGGTCAATCACCATGTTTATCATCTATTTCTATGGGCCATGGCTTCCATGGCGAACTGTTAGTCAAAACCACAGGGTTTAGTTCAACCATCATGGTTTTTCAGATGGTTGAGGAGGTTGCTTAGCAATGAGAATGGGATCCGAATAAAGCAATAACAATGCTATCCCATACTTGATATGACCAGAAATATGGTTTGATAGGGATAGTTGGATAATCATGGGATGATCATGGGATGATAATGGTATAAATATTGGAGAATCATGGGGCAATGGGATGACGGTATAATAGAGATAATAGCCATATTGGTAATTTAATGGGTATGATATACTGCCTGTTTGCCCAGCAAATGGTTTATAATGGTTCAAACCATTTGGAAATGGGAATATGTATCCAATGTCATTTGAAAAAGCCTCCACTATATGAATCTGGGCCCCCAATTCATGAATAAACTAGGGCTTTTAGGGGGTATTCAATATCAAGGGACGAAAATAACTTTGTTCATATCCCATTTGATGGGCAATCCAAAATGAAAATGATGATGATGATGATGATGATGATGATGATGATAATGATGATAATGATGATGATGATGATTATGATTATTTTTCAGCACGGACCCATGGTAGAACATACCTAACCTGAGGATGTGCAACAAGTACTAAGTAACAGGTTCAATCATTAGTATAGTGGTAGATTTTATAACCTCCATCCCTTCAGAGCTCATGGCAAAACATGCTTTAATTTGAGTTTAGTCCCTTATTTTAACAGATTATATAAACCCTGGTTTACCAATTGCTGGTGGAAACATTCATTTTTTTCTGTTTGAATCCCCGTGTTCTGACACGTTTTCTAAATTTTACTCTGGATGTCATTCTAGGGTTTTCAACGTGCCTTCTGCTTATTTAACAAAGCTATGGAAAAAGACCCATTTATAGACGATTTCTCGCGATTTACTTGTACAAAATGGTGATGTTCCAAAACTAGCAGAGGTATGCGTAGCTTTTACGGCCCCCACCGGATGCCTGGTAGGAACCGCGAAAACTGCCGCAGGCACGCGCACGCTTTGCGCGACACTGGCCTTCACCAGCGATCGAGGCGCAGGTGCATCCACATTTTGATGGTTTACACCAACCATTGAAATCAAGTCATGGTGAAATTTTGGGGGTGGTGGATCCTATTGCCTTACTCTAAGCCAACAGGTTTGGTGGTGGATTTCTGGGTAAGCCTTCAATGGGTTCTTCACAACATCTCCTTTGGGATTTGTTCCCGAATAGAAGCATGATGGAACGTGCTTTGGGTGGAAGACTATGGTTATACTGGAACGGTATACCCACTAGATGGGCTACGATCAAACTTTGCTGAATTTGAAGAGTAATCCTCGGTCCCTGCGGGATATCGAGCTGTGACTTGGCAAAATTTACTGACCGCCCCCCTAAATGGTGATTGATGGTGATTGTTTGTAAGGATAATATGGGATACTAAATACAGTATGATATAGTCAACATCAGCCAACGAATGATGCAACACTGGGACATTGTATATATATATATATATATATGTATACACATATTGATGTATGATTTTTTTTTATCTTTATACATATGATCACATATGTATACATATATTAACGCGTCTGTTTTACCTATATATAACGTATCTATATATGTCATATATAGATGTTTATATTATATATATATGCAGTATATATATATATATATAGATATATCTACGTCATGGGGTATATGGTCATCCGAACCATTCGGCATCACTAGTGGCCAATTTGGAGGACCATCCAACTGGAGGGCCTCATGTCATGCCTCTCCCATTTTGCTGGGGCAAAGGCTGCAGGAGTACTTCCCCACTACCCCTTCGGTAAGCAAATGTGGCAAAGGGAATTCGCCTATAAATAAACGGAGGTTTTATCTTTAATGATAAAATCCACTGTAAATGGGAATTGTCCATTGCCATGTTTGATTACCAGAGGGTACACCGACCTGGATGTGCTAAGAACCATCTTGTTTTTTGGATGTGACATGAGACATGAGTTGCCCTTCCAGCGGGATGATGATTCAATGGACCTTGAGGTCATTGTTTTCGAAAATTGCGTTCCAAGCCCATATAAACACCCTAAAATCCACATGTATCTAATTAACTTTGCTAGAATATATCACATTATATCCCATTATATCCAAGTTAGATCCCATGATACGTCGCTAAAAAGATTGGTTTTATCCCCTCCATCTTGTTAAATAAAATCCCTGTGAAATCTCCTGCCAGGACGATGGCAACTTGCCAAGCCTATTGGCCGACGATCCCGTTGGGGAGCCCCAGAACTTTTCTTTTTTTGCCGGGGGGATCCCCAAAATAGCCATGATGTTTAAAAGATGTGGAGTTCACGAAGAAAATAAAACCAACATAGTAGTGCTATAATATATACCTATTTAAATGTGTATGATTTGTGTAAAACATCAGTATCGTAGTCAACGATAAGTTCCATCGTTACCGTGACAATCATAATAGTCATCCTGCTAATTCATAAATTCAATATTAAATACATTAATTAGGAATATGTATAGTCATCGTAACGGGGACCAACATATGAATCACCTCAGTAGCTGCAAATCACATTTGGTCCGGAGTCTCCCAACTTCGACATCCAGCCTCCAGTTGCGCATTCAAAGAAAGATTCTACCTTTGCCAAAGCGACATGTTCTTACTGATTTTTACCTTTTCGGGGACCAAAAACATCCAAAAACAACAACAAGGTCATTCAGCCCAAGTTTGAATAGTTTGATGTTTCTGTATGTTTTCTTCTACTTTCCATCCCAAAATATCCCAAACCAGGTGAGTAGCCACCTTTTGATGAACAGATGGCCTGGATTCACCCGTGCCTTTCAGGTGGTGCGAAAGGCGCGGGCACTTTGCAGCGGCGTGGCTCAGGCGAGTCGCCATGGAAGATGAAGGTTATGGCGTTGGGGATAGAGATTTCGCCAAGAAAGTGTCGGTAAAATGGCATGATATGATGTGGAGAAAGTAATTAGGACGACACTTTGGTAATCCAGTGTGCCATGAACAATGGCCATAGGAACAGAAGGTCAATCATCCACTTACTTTTGAATGGCCATGTTAAATTGCCAGAGGCTACTACCGGAAGATTGATTTACTTAACTTAACTTCTTGGTGGTGAAGACCGCCCATTGTCGCAGGTTATCCCCAATGACGTATCTTTGGGTGGCTTGAAACCATGAAACAATATCAAACAACGTACTGTAACACTGCAACACGACATCATTTGTTTCAAACACGTCCTTCAAATAGTTCCAGTTCAACTCAGTACTTGGTTTCATTTCATCAAGAATTGATAATTACTATGGCGTATATAGTTGCGACACAACCCCTCAATGTATTACATGGACTAGCTGCGTGATGCTCATCCCCCAGGCAGTCTCGCAGCTTGAAGAGCAGAACCAGCTTCTGAAGAGCAAGCCTTCGCTGCAGCTGATGAACATCCCCAGGCGTTGAGCGAGGTGTTGGAGCGGTGAATTTCATTGAATTTCAACATCAACCATCAAAACGGGGGATGTCGTATTGCCATAGCCATAACCAAGGGATGATCCCTATTTCATTTTATTTCACGTCACTAGTGGATACTATCAAGGGATTATCATGCATTATCTATGGTTCACTTCTGAACTGTTAAATACGTTTAAAGGATTTACTAACAGCTCTCCACTGATCACTGTGGAGTTGTTGGCACTCAAGGGTGAATATACCACTACCCAATAAACAGAAAGAATACCATCCGTTATTTATCTCAAAGTTAATTGGTAGTGACCAAGTTTTTCAAACTATGCATAAAGTTACATAAATATATATATATGCATATATACACATCATCACATGTACTATCAATAGTTTGGACAAAGTTATCTAAAGACCGGCTGCCCAGTCGCCTACATGATGCTGGGGATGTATGCTGGGAATCATTGGGAAGAAATGGTGCTTTCTCACTGGCGGGTTTGGAAATCCCGATGGTTCAAAAGAAAATCAACCATACATAGTTTATACGGATAACGTGGACCTTTATTAAGAACCCCCAAGCAGGATCGGACATTGAAAAATCGCCAGTATTGTATATTAATTGGCAGTATTTTTGTCTTGGAGGTGATTTCCTCTTTCTGTTTTGGTTTATTTTTCATATGTTCTCGTCCTTTCTTTGGCAGTCAAAGTGCCTATGTCACATCGGAGAGAGGAGCCAAGTAAAGCCGTACAAATGATTACAACAAAAAAAAATCAGAAATATTTCCACTTGTGGATCGGCTTGTGATTTGTGATGTGATTGTTGTTGGAATAGGTTGACGCCCGCAGCCTCGGCAAGTTGGAAGAAATGGGGATAGAGCCGACAGAAATCTCCCGCGAAGGAGGTTTGCTTTGTATTACTGATATCCCATGATATCAATCATGATATCCCATTAAATTCCATTTTTTTGTTGGTCCAATCCCCATGTTTCACAGAAATCAGAAAGGATAAGCTTCCAGTGCCAGCCAGTCTGGCCAGCCGTCCGACTCCAAAGGGATCTGAGGATCCCTCCGGATAAATTTCCGGTCAGGCTGTCAGGTACACCCTCCAGCAATCAAACATGACGAGCTGACTAAATGCAGCTTTATATATAATGGGATATTCTCATTTAAATGGAGATGTGAAATGGGAAAATCATCTACAAATGGGGATTTTTCCAGCCATGTTTGATTACCGGATTGTATACTTCAACTTGATACAGTAACTTCCAACACCTTATGATAAGGATTTTCACCTTAAGACACTCGCAACGCTTCAGGTCAGAACCGCCGCGTGAACGCAAGTCGCCCACACCCTTCCAAGGACCCTTTGACAACGAGGACCGGCTGTGGTGGAAGGTTATGAAATTGTGAAGCGGGAGGCCAGCTTTCACGGGACAATGGCCAGATCAAGTGGTTTCTTTTTGAATATCAGAATCCACTCTTGCCATTTGTTTTGTTCCTCAGTTATGCTATATGTTTTGTCCCTCACGTTGGAAGGTTGGGTTTCTGATCGAGTTTAAGCCATATTGCCAAAAACTATTTAGTGAGATTTGGTGGGCAATATGTGCATGTGAGTCATTTGCGATGAAGAAAATATTAGCAAATATTGCCCGTTGAGCTATGCAATTTATGACGTTTTTGATATTGAATCTACTAATGTTTACCATGGAAACCATTTACGTTGTTTGATATTGAATCCCCATGTTTCACTGCTATGAATTCTCCGCAAAGCCGCTACGATGGTGGCGCATCCCCATCCCTTGCATCCCATTGCTGGTTAATGAATCTGGTATTGCGCTGATATGACATGATGATCATCATTAGTTGCATTTTTTACTATAACTTGTACACTTTATATAACTTTATGTTTTACCATGTTTATTCGTGTTTATCATGTGTTGCTCCATTAATCTTTCCTTCTAATATCCATGAAATCTCCCTGCAACGGTCGCAGCGGTGGCTGTTCGGAGGAGCTCATCGCTAAGGCGAAGGAGCTCCTGTCAGATTACAAGCACCTGGGCGACATTGGACCTCACCATGATGGGGAAATCATGGCCCCAAATGGCCGAACTCATCTGGTTTTGGAAAAAACATGATGCAATTTGCCCAGTAAGTCAAAGGGATTATTTCACCAGCATTCTTGGATTTTTTGATGATTTCTGAGTGACATTCAGCATCAATTCGAGGTTCATTATCAGGTATTGGAATCTTCACCAAAGGAGCATAATGGTCACAATAACGAGAAGAAGAATCCAGTACCTAGAACAGTACTTCTGTTTGTACCAAGTATCAAACCTGCATCAAGACTCGTACCAACAGGGTAGATTCATGAATTAATAAATGGCAATAACACAAACATTCCATGGTCCATGATGAGAAAACCAGACCATATGAGTGAAAATGGTGAAACCAATGGTGACAAGGGCCGCCTTTGTTTTTTAGGCAAGGACCAGTTGGGTCCTGGAACAAAACATTGGACATTGACATGAACAAATGGAATCCGCAAGAATGTGGATTTGAATAGCCGCAATGGTGGTTTGACATGAGTTACAACTTGCGAACACTGGGAAATTTAACACTAAGACATTGCTCTGGGAATCACCCCGCCAGAGCACATGTCGGGACAAAACGCTAGAGCCAGACTAGATGTCCGAACAGAAGCCAGAACTCATGTCAGGAAAAAACATGGGCAGGATATATGCGTTTCAGGATAATTGTCAGATATGTACTTCACATTGGGGGTCACTTGAAGGAAAACTGTTTTCCCCAAATAACACATTAGATTTGCAAGCATCTGAAACCATGGCCAGTTACAATGACCACGTGGGCCAACCTTGCTTTTGCAGTTTGATGGTGATCATGCAGCGATTTGAATTTGCAGAATAGCTTGGATGATTTCCTCACATGAGCAAGGAGCAATGTTTTGATTACTGTAGATAGTCTATCTCCTCTCGCATGGGTATGAAGTTTGTCTTGTCCACAGGACACACGCACATGTGTATGACATATGTATTATGATATATTTACTCTCTATAATATACTTGTTATATTCATATATTTTATTTCATATAAACAAACAAATATCAGTTTAATCACAATCATGGTATCACGTGCTGGGTGTTCCTGCAAAAAGGGGCCGATGACATTTGGGGGCTGAGGCCGGAGAAACAGAGGCGATCCTCACCGAGGGGAGAGAAGACAGATGTGACACTAACACTTTGTATGAAATGATATGGGGGTTTCCTAAAATGGGGGTACCCCCAAATCATCCATTTTAATAGGATTTCCCATTAGAAACCATCTCTATTGGGGTACCCCCCATTCTAGGAAACCTCCAATGATTTCATGATATATGTGATATATATGATTGTGACTTTTGATACATGTGAGAATTGTGATTTTTCACAACAGTGCTTGATCTCAGTTTTCTATATTGACAATGATTGCAGGACAAAACAAACATGGGGTAACGATGCCTCTGTTGCCCACTAAAAGCCGACTTGGAAAGGATTGTCAGGGTTTCAAGCCGAATTCCCAGCGGGTGAAAGACATGCCCATACTTGGTTGGGTGGTTTCCTTATCCTTCGGATTTTGCGGCTCAAGCCATATGTGCTGGTCAGAGATGGTCAGGGTCGGGTTTTTCTTTCTTTATATGGGAGGATAAGAATGGTCGATTTGCAAAAAACAATTGTGATGAATGAATTAAAGAACATTCAAGAACCTTCGTTTTTAAGTAGGTGAATCATTCCTTTTTACAGGCAAAATCCCAGTGTTCATCCATATCTTTGTGGATGAGATGTAATGTTTACTTGGTGAAAGCAAGCGTACTTCTGCTGGTGACACTCCCCTAATTTTCCAACACAGGTCCTTTTGTTTCAAATGTGCTGCCATTTCTGACGGTTGAACTTTGGATGTGCTTGATGGAGACAAGTATCCTTTCATGATGGGTTTGTCTTTCTTATGGCTGAAGTCCAATTTCGTATCAAATGCAGGTCTAGATGTATGATATCATATTATTACTTATCCCAAGAATCAGCCAAATGTTGGTAAATCTATGGCTGTGGAATGCTGTGGGTCCAAACATTTGTACCCTTGTGTTCACCTCAAAAATAGCTGGTAAATGAATGCAAAGTTGATGGCAAGCAATAGGTCTTGACCCATCCCCCATATGAGAGAGATACCATACATGGAGCATTTGATATATTTGTTCACAAAAAAAAAAAAAAAACATGCTTCTTCAAGACAAAGTGCGCCGACGAAAACGTCACATACCCTCCGGTAATCAACCATGGCAGTTGGAAATCCATCATTTTTCTTCATTTACATATATATATATAGATAAGTAAATATATATATATATATACATAATATACACATGATTTTCCCAGCTGGAACCTCCACTTAGAAGGGATATCAAAGTCATTCTTACCCAGGAAATCCATGGAACTCCTCCATTTATACCATGTTTTTCCCCCCGATATTCCCAGTCCTAGGTGGGGCCCCCCAGTGATGTTTACTTGGTAAACCATAGTAACCTATTCCATAGTTCTATCATAAACCCAAGAGTTTTTGGAGTTATTTTTGCCAACTTAGCGATTTCGAACTGGTTCACGACCTGGTACTTCCCATAATTTTATGGGTTATATATGGATTGTAAAGTTGTAAACCACTTACTAAGTGGGATGCACTTCCAACTATATTACCCTCTGGTAAACTAACATAGCTATGGAAAATCACCATTTTTAATGGGAAAATCCACTATAAATGGCCATTTTCCATAGCTATGTTAGTTTACCAGAGGGTACTCCCCATGATAAAATCATCATGTTGCAACTCGCCAGGCTTCCGTCCGCGCGCAGTTCTGCGCGCACGACGCCCACCCGGGAGCCCTCCAGCCATGGAAGCCCACGACAAGGTGCGTAGCTTTCGGCGCCAAAGGGGCCAAAGCAAGGCAGTGTTTTTGGAGGAAAAGTATGCAAAAATGATTGTACATGGAGATGTAATCAACAAAAATGGAGATTTAACCAACAACAGTAGAGATCTGTGACATCCAAGAATGAATGGAGGTTTGACCTCCACGAATTTCGGTTTTAGCAGAAAAATTGGATGCCTGTAACAAACAAGCAGATTAAACAAAAAAAGTAGGATTCAAGTGTAAAAACAGAATAAAGCAGAACAATTGTGATCAGAAGTGGCAAACATGGGTTCAACCAGTGGCGAACGTTGAAAGTAAAGCCAAAGAGGTGGAGAATGTTGATCTGTCACTGTTCATGCAACCAGTGTTGACGTCATAGCTGCTTTGCATGGTTATATATATAATACATGTTTTTTTTTCATTAGCGGGGATACTTTCACACGGATTGGAGCTTTGTTTGGGCAACATTTGGTCAAACTAGAACCATCCTCTCACGCGGACATTGAAGCCATTCAACATCCCCATACTATTTTGTATTTCCCATTCTATTGGTTGCGGGTTTGTATTGATTGCACTTTTTTCCATGTTACTGTTTCCACAATGGCACCTGTTTGGTGGTGGCATGTTCAATCGTGTTGTTTAAATCCACGACTCTTGTTGAACATGTCTTCGCCGCTTGTTTGGCACTAAAACTCATTTACACACACATGCAAAATCTATCAACATCTACTGTAAACTCAAAACTAATACGATAATATACATATATACAGTATATATGATATTTTTCCAGTGTAGCAGAAACATCTTCATATTTGTTTACGCATCAAGTTACTTGTTGCGCAGTGTTGGTCCTCGGTCACAGGAGATCTCAGTGCTCTGCAGCGTGCTCGGCAGCAATGCACTGACGTTTGTGTCCTTGGGCCCGGCTCCGTTGCTTGGGAGGGCTGGACATTCATTGAGATGGGAAATTCATTGGGGAAATGAATCTGAACAGTTGGTGGATGAAAAATGGGAATATTAGTAATTTTAAACTGGGAGCATCAAGGGAAAATTGAAACCGGAAAGCCCTATAGTTGATGAGAATAACTCTAAACGCCATAGTTTCCGGTGTAGATTTTTCCTGATTTTCCAGTGAGAAATGGTACACTCTGGTAATTTCACATGGAAAATCACAATGTTCAATAGGTCATGAATCATGAATCTACAAATTATATAAGGGATTTTGTTTGACCCGAAACCGGATTTTAAAACATTTTTTGGAGGGTCATATCAGAATGTATCAAGTAGAAATTCAAGGAACACACACGCACATTATTGATTTGGAATGATTTGGAGATATCCCATATATAATGGTGTAAGGAAAACCTAAAGGCAACTCATTCAACTCGTTGAAAATTGATCCTTTTCTTACTTGACTTCAATTGTGTGATTGAATCCCAGTTTCTATGGGTAATGTGTTGTTTTTCACCCTAGTTCGGATGATGATTCAAATTGACAAGCATCTGGGATGGGTTAAAACCAGCAACCAATCTGGTTACTTGGAGGATCATCTCACTTCGTGGTCAACAACCGCAGTTGGCAAGCTCCCTCTGGAGGTTATCCATTCATACCAGTAGTACCGCACAAGGCGGTGGCGGAAGTTTCAAAAATGGTAAACCTATAGGAGAGGTTCGTTGCTGTGACTGATGGATGGCAGAGCGAACTCACTGACGGACCGACAAGTGGTTGGAGCGTCGGCCTATCTATCTGCCAATCTATCTGCCTGCCTAACTAACTGACTAACTGACGAACTGACTGACTGACTAAGTAACTAACTAACAAACTAACTAACAAACTAACTAACTGACTCACNTGACTAACTGACGAACTGACTGACTGACTAAGTAACTAACTAACAAACTAACTAACAAACTAACTAACTGACTCACGGACTAACTGACTAACTGACTAATTGACTAACTGACTAACTGACTAACCGACTAACTGACTAACTGACTAACTGACTAACTGATTAACCGACTAACTGACTAACCGACTAACTGACTAACGGACTAACTGACTGACTGACTAACTGACTAACTGACTAACTGACTAACTGACTAACTGACTGACTAACCAACTAACTAACTAACTAACTAACTAACTAACTAACTAAGTAACTAACTAACTAACTAACTAACTAACTAACTAACTAACTAACGAAGTAACTAACTAACTAACGAACTAACTAACTAACTAACGAACTAACTAACTAACTAACCAACCAACTAACTAACTAACTGACGAACTGACTAACTGAGTAACTGACTAGCTAACTAACTAACTAGCTGACTAACAAACTAACTAACCGACTAGCTGACTAACTGACTATCTGAGTAAGTGACTAGCTAACTAACTAACTAGCTGACTAACAAACTAACTAACTGACTAACTGACTAACTGACTAAC
>BGPT01000049.1:560529-584813 GCA_003297045.1 Symbiodinium sp. clade C Y103
CTGACTAACTGACTAACTGACTAACTGACTGACTGACTAACTGACTAACTGACTGACTAACTGACTAACTAACTAACTAACTAAGTTGTTAAG
The DNA here is from genome assembly GCA_003297045.1 of Symbiodinium sp. clade C Y103. Classification (NCBI taxonomy): domain Eukaryota; class Dinophyceae; order Suessiales; family Symbiodiniaceae; genus Cladocopium; species Cladocopium sp. clade C. The sequence goes on from BGPT01000049.1 coordinate 560,623, forward strand.
TTGTTGTGTGGTTAAGTGGTTAAGTTGTTCAGTTGTTAAGTTGTTCAGTTGTTCAATTGTTAAGTTGTTAACTTGTTAAGTTGTTAGTTCAGTTAGTTAACTGACATGTCAAAATGTGCTTAAAACCCTCAGTTTTTGACACTTTTGACTTCCAAATGTGCTTGGCGCCACNTCTCATCTCTGATCTTCTCACTTCTGACTTTTCTCACCTCTGCTTTTCAACTGTCCATATTGTCGGAAGTTTCACTTCTAAACTTCCTTCGATAAATGGGTTATAACATGTTATAACCCCAGTCCCCAGTTACCATTCGTGGGGTGATCCTCCAAGAAACCAACCAGTCCCCCAGGTTGAGCTGTCCAGCAAGAGCCGCGCTATGAAACGGTAGCGCAAACTTCGAAAACTCAGGGCCGTTTCACCCACGGGGGACGGGACAAGTGACTCTGTGGTAAACTAACATACTGTAGCTATGGAAAATGAGCATTTTGAATAGGCAAAAAATCAATCAATTAATTAATTATAACATCTACGACTAAAATTGGATTAAGCTGGAGTCCATATGATAAACCCTATAGTGAACCATTTCCAATAAAATGGACGGTATAAACCCTCCAAAAGTGGAGGTTTATTGCATTTTATTGTTAGGGTGGCCACATTAATCACATTAATTTCAATTGTCCAAGTTTCAGATTCAAAGTAACTGTAAGAAGTAACCCGTTTGGCAAGGACACAGCTACGTACTCACAGAGAATTTGATGACTTATTGCACCACCCAACTGGGTCAACTTTTGGTGGGTCATCAAGTACTTGATTGTATTTTGAATAGGTGTCCAAATCGACCTTTCTTCAGGATGTCTAAGTTTGGCCATGTCAGAAACCAATGATGAAACAACTGCAGCACTTAAGGACACTTGGACAGTGTTCAAAATTGTGTCGGTTGATGATTATACGGATTTATACTCATGTGCCCCAATAGAGTCCAAATTATCAGAATCCGTTGTGGGATTCTACAGGAAATCCCTGTTTACCAGCAGAATGGAATGAGTTTGTGGGTTTTGAACACTGCTCCCTGCTCCAAATAATGTCATCCCGCTGACCCCATCTCCCGTGCCGCAGCAGCCAGGTAGAGCTGCGTCCGTGTCACAGTCCGAGACGAGGGAGTTGCCCACAACCGAATCCTGAAAAAGCTATGGTGAAGCAGGATACAGTCTGACTACATTGTGGATTTGCATGAAGTTCTCACATATGATTATATGTAAAGTTGCTTTAAATATGCATATACACGTATACACATATTTATTTATATATTTATATGCACATATGTGTATATATATATATATGTACATACATACATGTGGATGTACATGACATGAGTCAAAGTTTGAGAAAATCTGACGTGTGACTCACTGAGATTTCGGACCTTAGCTTTCCGCCTGTTTTTTTGCCCGGTGTTGGCCATGGTGGTTGGATGATCATCCGGTCGTAGGTTGCCTGAGAACAGCTGCATTTCGGCCCCCAACGATACCTGATCTTTTGAGTTTGAAAGACATTGGTTATTTCTGCCTAATGATTGTTAAAAAAAACATGATTACACTGATTACAACTAACCCTACACAGTAATTATGTACTATTGCTTCCTTGTTCCTCCTAGTGTTTTTTCTGGTTACCTGTGTTACTTTGGCCCGGCAGCGGGCATGGTGCAAGAGCGAACTGGCGAAGGCTGAGAACAAAAGTTGCGATGGTTAGTGGGTGTTATTCCACGGAGACTTTGCCAAGCACAATGGTCATCACCATTCCTCCAACTACCCTCTGGTAAACCAATTAACATATATAGCTATTGAAAATGGCCATTTATAGTGGATTTTCCGATTAAAAATGGTGATTTCCCATAGTTATGTTAGTTTACCAGAGGGTATATAACATAGACCTTGTTGCTGGTGGTTGGAAGACTACTTTCTTTTAAACCGGCTGATTCTCAGTGCCGTGTTTAGGGGCTGGTAAGCAAAGCACAGGGGTAATGGATGTATGGGCAATGAGACTGGTTCGTGGTTGGTAGTTCTTCTTTCGGTATCATCCTAGGATTTGAAGCGGGGACTTACAAGAAAGGCACATGTAAAATCAGAGTTCTCAATGGCTGGAGTTGACCCTTGTCCGGCCGCGCTCAATCTTTCCACAGCATTCCTTTGCTCATTGCTGTTGTGTGAGAAGCCCCGGCAAAAAATGATGTTGTGTTATATATGGACATAATTGTGCATATATAATCATACATATATATATATATACTGATGCAATGGTCCTTGTTTTTGGATGTTTTTGGTGTCACGTACTCTCGGTACTCGGCAACGCTCCACGTTTTTGGGGTGGGGTGGGGTGGGGTGGGGGGGTGTAATAACGTCTTTTCAACGCTACGCTACTGTACGTTCTTCTTCCACTTGCACACATACGTCATGCTACGCTACTGTACGTTCTTCTTCCACTTGCACAGTATGCAGTACGATGCGATCTGTACGTTCTTCTTCCACTTGCACACATACGTCATGCTACGCTACTGTACGTTCTTTTTCCACTTGCACACATACTCCATGCTACGCTAGTGTACCTTCTTCTTCCACTTGCACACACACGTCATGCTACGCTACTGTATGTTCTTCTTCCACTTGTGCACATATGTCATGCTACACTACTGCACGTTCTTCTTTCACTTGCACACATACGTCATGCTACGCTACTGTACGTTCTTCTTCCACTTGCACACTTACGTCATGCTACGCTACTGTACGTTCTTCTTCCACTTGCACGCATACTCCATGCTACGCTACTGTACGTTCTTCTTCCACTTGCACACACACACACACACGTCATGCTACGCTACTGTACGTTCTTCTTCCACTTGTACACACGTCCTAGATAGGTCTTGTATGTGGCTTNACACACACGTCATGCTACGCTACTGTACGTTCTTCTTCCACTTGTACACACGTCCTAGATAGGTCTTGTATGTGGCTTAAAAAAACGTGTGCCGCATTGTGAAAAACAGACATGACAAAGTCATTAATCCCTGCTTGTGGGACTACGTATATTTTGTTTACCGACAAAACAAGAAGGACTAGACCGACACGGGCGTTCTGGATGAAGAACAAGTTTTGCGTCCTTTTGCGCTTCGGGACCTTGAATGATGATACCTACAAAACACTGCAAATACCAGGTCAAATGCTCAGTTTTGATCGATGTTACCCGAGTACTGAGGAGGCGTGTTANTTGAATGATGATACCTACAAAACACTGCAAATACCAGGTCAAATGCTCAGTTTTGATCGATGTTACCCGAGTACTGAGGAGGCGTGTTACCTTGTTTTTGAATCACTGAAGCTCTCATGTTGAAGGTCATCCCAGATAAGCAGATGATCTAAAAAGGTTGCGACATGGCTTTAATGGAGTGATTCACAGTGTCATAGTCATTCTCAGTATGCTGATATCAAGGACATATATCATAGGGAGACCATGCTAGTCCCTTATCCCAATAAACCTTGATTTTTAGTGATGGATTTGTTAATTTTGGGGCGCCATAATTGGAGGAATCCCTGGCCCATACTTCATGGTTCATCCCACATAGAAAGCCAATCCACTTCTTTGAATGGGGTGAACTAAGCTACTTAGCCCAGGATTTTCTGCTCACCGCTGAAGTTTTTCCAGGAGCCAGCTTGAAAAGATGAAGATTTGAGGGATGATCATCCAATCTACTAACTGGCTAGTAGCTGCATGGTCAGCTTATGGCACATGAAAACATCATAAAACATCCAATTGCACCAAAAAAACGGATAGCCAGGCATGTTCAGACTAGTTCTTGACATGAACTAAACATTGCCAACTTACACCGGAAGCAGATCTGTTTGTGACAGCCAGCCGGGCAGTTCACTTACACTTCAAGCACTTTGAGTCAGACAGCACCGGGCATTTGACTAGAAAAACGGTTTGTAAACCATTACATAAGTCAATTTTTCTTGCTCATCGTGCCTCTTTAGCCGGCGGTGTGGTGCAGCGATGGTATCCTGGGGGGTGGTTGGCCAGTGATGGCCAGTGGTTTGGTGATACTGAGCATGTGGAGATACGTAGATGTACCCTCCAGTAATCAAACATGGCAATTGAACATATGCAATAAATAGTAATTGACTGGAAAATAGATCATTATTTTCTCTGATTCAATGATTTAAAAAAACAATCGTCATTGCTTAGGAATGCCCTATGCAACTATGAAACGTGCTTCAGAGCGCAATAGCCTGGATGAGGATTCTGCGAATGGTTGCAACATGAGAGGAACAGAGGAACTTCCAGGTTGTTCTCTTCGTTCTTTTAGGCTCAAGGATGCCCACAAAAGATGTTAGGCCAACATCACCTTCGACTCTTCCCAAGTTCAAGATGCCTCAACTGTGCAGGTTCTGCAGGAAAAATCGTGGTAAAAAGCAATTGCTGTCCGGTTTTCGATATTCTCCGTGAAAAAAAAACTCTGGGTCGCAAATACTGCGGGAAACAAAATCAAGCTACCTCAATGTTAACAGAAAGGCATCAGCTTCATCCTGACTTGCTTCAGCAAATTCCACTGGTAGTTGCGATTTTGCAGCCCGCAGCCCCTTGGCTCAAGGGGATGTCATTTGCTTGACCACCTTGCCTAGCGAGGTGGGGCAGTCGCGGTTTGCCATGGCGGCCATGGAAATGTGAAGGAAATCGTTTGGAAAGGGATTTGTTTGGAAAATGAGTATGCCCCTAGTTATGGCTATATTCAATAGGGATAGCAATATGATAATCCATTGGAATTGGGGATGCCTTTCAGACAAACCCAAATTGGTAAATGTCCATGGTGATGTTAAACTACCATGGCGAGGGATACATATTTGGGCAAACCTCCGGGATATTGTGCAATGCATCAAAATCAAAACGTGTCGGGTGTTGTTTGGTAGAACTCGGCTTGCAGCTGGTCATGAGCCACCTTCCAGGATTCTCCTGCCCTCCACCCAGGTAGTGGTACACCTATAGATTCTCCAACTCTCTTGAGCCCTGTGTCAGGGCGGAGCAGAGTTTCAGCGATGCACGCCGCTGATGAACATCTGCATTTCGAGGGGGAGGCGGAAAAGGAAGCAGAAGAAGGGCACGGCTGTCCCGTGCCGTGGCTACTGTGGAGATCGGTGGAGCGGATGCGCGATGCCAGAGGGTTGCAACGGCTGAGAATATAGCATCATGAAGCATCGAACCGCTTTGAATGGGGCAAACAGATGTTCAATATTGTTCAACAATAGAGCCCCAAATCCCAAAAATCTAGCCGTTTTTGTGAGAATCATGGATCCCCAGCCAATAGCACGTGCGCAAGGTGTAAGGGTCTGCGGGTAATGTACCCATTCAGCCTTTATCCATATTATGCAGTTCTTATGAACTTGCAGATACTATATATATATATATAAATCTATTTGTGTAATATTGCTTTAAATACATTTCGCAAGGACACATCATGTTCTAGAGATTCCTCCTGATGAAAGAAAAAATAACAATAAAAATATACAAAAACTGAAAAATTATGATAAATTGACTTCTCTGGAAAATGGCTGGTTCTACTTCTGTTAAGTGCCAAAATTCCTCTTAGTGATTTCATTTTCAGGTGTCCACCCGGCCCTTTTTGTAGGGGAAACGCGATAATATAGTTCAGTCTCATCCGGAGAGAGAGTTCAGTATCATCCGGAGAGGGGGATATCTAGAAATATATATATATATACATCATATATAATAAATATTCTATCATATTACCTCACTATGCATGACCTTTGTTCCCTCCGGTTTTTTTTCTCTCTGTATCACGGCCGTTGAACCGCCAGATCTTCAGGTGGAAGGCCCCGTGACCTGCTCGTTCTTCAAGAACCTCTGCGACGCCTTCGGTTGGAAGTTGCTGTTGCTGGTGGGTCTCGCCGAGATCACGCTGAAGGATGGGATCGGTGACATGGGGAACTTATGCAAAAGGTGTGCTGCTTAGACAAGTTAGCTATATTTCTGTTATTGTCATGTGGTTTTATTGTGTTATTTTGATTTGATACATTCATATATATATATAATATTATATTCAGTATATATATATATATGTATATATATTCAGTATATATATATATATATGTGTTTGTGTGTTTGTGTTTGGGTGTGTGTGAGTCTGAAATTTTACATGTGTGTGATTGTGTGTGCATCTAGTTTTTCCCCTCTAAATCTCATCGAAATCCTGCAATCACCAAAACTCATATATTTTGAACTCTTAGTGGGGTTGGAAACTGATGTTCCTACTGGAAAAAAATATATTGTTGGGTTCCATGTTAGTTTTCTTGGATGTGGGAGAAGCAATGATAGTGCTTCCAGAAGATTGCTGCGGTCGCTCTTGCGGCTGGCAACTGCACAGTAGCCCCATCCAAGTGGATCCTGGACATATTTTGACCTAATGTGATAAACATTGATGAATCCATATAAATCCAACAACGGACCATCCAAAAGTTACCCATTGTTGCTATTTTGGTGGTATTGCCATACCCAAACGAAGCTGCTTCTGGCTCAGGGCTTTGTGGCAGGTGGTGGTTCGGGAGGCCTTGTGGGAACCCCCATCGAATTCTTGCTGAAGGAGTATGAAGTGAAGCTTGGCCGAAGTTCCATCGAGATATCATGGGATTAAGCGACGTTGGCTTTCTGTAGATTCAAAGCCTTTAAGCATCAGGGCTTGGAAATCAAATATTTTACTCGCATTACGACCAGAAGGGTCATCCTCTCAATCTAACTTGAGAGGCTCCATGTTTTATATTACCTATGTGTAATAATAATATGTAAAACTGTAAACTCATATAGTTGTAACATATATGTATATAGGATATTGTAGGATACTGTCACTCTTTATATCTATCACTATCCACTCATTCATGGCCAACCCTTTTTGGCTGACAGCATTTCGGCCTTTTCGCTCAGGAAGGCTGCGGACCTTCAGGTCTACAAATCTGCTGTGCTGATCCCGTGGCCCCTTGTCCCGGAGAACGTCCTGAACTTTGATGCAAAACATCAATGTTTATCATGAACATGGCACTTTTCCCATTGAACATGGCCATTTAGACGTATATCATCAACATTTCTCATGAACATGTTTCCCATTGAAATCCATTGAACATGATTGAACATGGCCATAATTTGGATGGTTTTTTGATGCTTTTGATGGTGCAGTTCGCAGTTCGCACATTGTCACTGGAGCATGCACCCAAGAATCACCATAGAATGGGCCTCCTCTGGGACCTTTGGAAGGCACCCTCTGGTGTCGTCATACATGGCTGGCTGGAAAAGCCCGCATTTCAATCTCTAAAGTCTCTATTTATAGAGTGTGTGATTTCCGGAGGGTACACTCTATGCAAAAGCAGGGATCCATATAATTCCCCTATGTTGGATCGCAAATCATCACTTTGTCATAATGATATTGGTTCATTTAGCCGGAAAAAGTAGTATTTACGGAGGACACCTAAGGAATCATTCAGACTGAGAAGCACTGTGACCCCCGACCACTATTCCTCCCCCAAAAAGCACCCCGCACGCCGCACATCCATGTTGCCTTTGAAAACTGCCCCATTTCATCCCATTCCCAGGGCCATCAAGCCACTCTTCGGCTTGATCGCTGACAGTATGCCCATCTTGGGCTTCAATCGAACGCCCTACTTCGCCTTGAATAGCATTGCTGGGGTGTCCGCCCTCTTCTTGATTGGCTTCCTGGCGATGGTGAAAATGTCATCGGGTCATCCGCAAGAAATCAGCCAGGATTTGCCAGTTTGTTCTGTATGAGTGGAGTTCAATGCCAGGTTTTGAAATCACTGTCTCTTTTTTTCCAGTGTGGAGGTCATTCGGACTGTTCCCTCAGTTCTTTGAATACTAAGCAAGAAGACCACGGTTGCTTACTTGGCTTGTGATTTCATTTTCTTGATTTCTTCAAAGCAGATGTGCGATGATGATTCCAATTGACAACTAGTTGGCTAATCTTCTGGGGATGTATTGAAACCACCAATTGTTACACTCTCACACTCTTGTGTTCTACATGGTTTGTCAATAGCAGTTCGTTAAAGACTAGGATTCCAAGTTATACGATGCTTCACTTAGACCCCCCTGCGCAATCTCCCCTGACTTCAATGAACTATGACCTTGAAGATCTACTGGGGGAGGGTTTTGTTTGCCATCTTGACCGGAAGGTGCAATTGCTGAGCCCATTTCACTACTGTAGTAAGCGTAGTAGTCCTCCGGGAGCCAATTCTGATCCTTATGACATGGAGTAGTTGATCAATAGACTCGAGGGTTTGCCATCCAACATATCAAGGTTTGAAACTTGAGGTTGGAGTTGTGAGTTGCATTTCTTTACATTTGCCTATCTATCCATCTATCATCCATCCATCTATATATCCATCCATCCATCTATCTATGCATAGCGACCCCCCAAAGGATAGAAATGTATAATCCTTCATATAAAGATAGAGTGATAAATTGATATAAATTGCCTTTCTATCTGTTTGGTGGTGACAATTCCACTCGACCATGTTTCAGAGCGATCGCAATCTGAAGCACATCTGAAGCACATCTAGCGAGCTGTCTCACTTGAGAACACCACAACTACCCCTGGAATCCCAAGTCCCAAAACTGGTTCTGGCGGAAAAGTGCCAGAACCTCCCATCTTTGGCCGGTAAATGGATGAGTTCTCTCTCAAATTCTCACAGAAACTTCGTCATCCCTTCAAAAGCTAAGACAACTAAGCTGCTTGACTCAGGTTTCTTTCCGTCGCTATCACTCTCTATGCTTCTCCTTATGTTCTTCTTGGTCTTCATGGATGCTCGGCACCAAGCCTGGGCCAGAGTCGCTCCTTGGGGTTTTCCGCTTGCTCGGTTATATCTATGGGTGCCAGTGTTGAAATGTTGGACATACACTAATATGTGTCATGATATTTGCCAGATCAAGGATGAGCGCTGATGTCAGCATATATATCAATGTACATGTATTAATCTGTATATTGTATATCAGTATGCAGTAATATACAGTATAGCCATAGCTGCATATCAGAGCATATGCCAAAAATATACGTCAGGAATGCGATCAAAAAAATGTGTGGGAATATATGAGAAGGTAAAGTCTAAACATTTGTTGGGATTTATGTCAAGATCATCTCCCCGGAAAAGCCAGACGTAAAAACCATGGTTTCCGGTGAAGATTTTCCCAACAAAACCATTCATCATACCCGTATTCCACCCTCGTACCACCACATTTTCCTCGAAGGCTTTCCTTCTGAATTTTGTGCGGTTCACGGTTAACACATATTTCCTGATAACTTCATATAATTCCCCAAGTCATCAGTCAAATCCATTTAACACATGCAACTGTCATGCTTTCATTTCACCAATTCAGCATAAATTGCCTAAGAATTTGTAGAATCAATGATCCAGCCAGCATCAACCAGTGAATTCGGAAAAAAAAACAGACAAAAATATCAGATACCTGAGGTGAATCACATATAATCACTGTTTTTTTTCATGAAGTGAGTCTTTTTTTAAACAACTGACTTATTTGCTGATCAACTTACTAGTGCTTAGGGAATGATCCATAATTAATAACAATCATCCCATTCCCCCATTCCCAGGACATTGCCTGGAGTGACCTCTTGACTGAAGCGGTCTACTCCACCCACCTCCGTGAGAAGCCCGACCAGGGGCCCAGCCGCTCGGACGTTGTGTGACATCGATGTTTTTTCGTCATTTTGTGTGAAACTAGACGTCATTTCAAAGCGGTTGGAGAGGGGTTAGCCAGGTTGGTTGTCTTGGTTGTGTCACTGATGTTTTATTGCAGGTTTTCTGGGAGTCCTGAAGGCCGGGAATGGACATGAATGGATTGAACATGTTGAGCAAAATTGGTCAAGAGCCACAGGGCCACCTTCCAGCAGCAAACCATGGCCTGGTGCCGAGGCTTGATTTCGTTCATTTGGGGAGGCGCGGTTGTTGTCAGGATACATTTCCGGACACACTGTCATTTCGGGAGGCTACTTGTGCTACTTGTGCTACTTGCCCATGGGATCCTATCTGTGTGTGTATTTATGTTATTTCTTCTGTGTATGCCTATGTTCAGAATCGAAAAAATACGGTAAAAGTATAAGATCATATAAGATCATATGATGTGTCCGTGCACTGCACTTTGTAGAATTATTTGTATTTCGTATGGCAATGTCTACCTAGTTGTCATTATCTAGATTTGTATGCATGGTTTCCCTGCTTTTGCGTATGTCTAGTTCTATGTGTGCACCAACATATTTGCGCAACACCCGTTGTTCGCACTTGGACTTCACCAGACAACGGTCAGTTTAGTTCTAGATATGTACTGTGAACCTGTTTGAAAGCGACAGGACACATCCGAAACACATGGGTTTGCCTGAAAAAGGGGTAGACTGGTAGACCCAACATTGCTCTTTGAACAGAGGAAATTATGTTAAACAGTGGGTTTAGGGATAATTGTATACCCATATCTATGAAATTGAATGCCATCTTCGACATGGTCACTATTGATTGGAAAGTCAAACCTGGCAGTTTTAAGATCAAGACTGCTGCAGTAGGTGATAGCAATCCACTTTTCTACCTTATTCCTCATTTTCTCGGTCATTTCCATTGGTGATACAAAGGTAGCAACCCCTGTGAGTCCGAATTTCCTGCGATGCTCGCAGGGATTGGTATCGGAAAGCTGTTTTGCATCAGCATTGTGGGATGCTCGCTGCATTGTTATTTTGTTTGCTGGCAATGGGAACATGTACAAACTCGCACAGCTATAACTCAGGTGTTTACCGGCCATCTTTGAGATTTATATAATATATTGTAATACATGCTGCACTGCAAGTAGAGTGCTTCCAATGCAGCAATGAAAAGCTCCTGTATACATCAAAAAACTTATCAATGTTAAAGTATGTTAAAGTGTTGTCAGGCTTCAATGCTGCAAATGTGCCTTTCCTTTTTAATCCACCTATGCTGAGCTCTTATATCCCTAGTGACCTACCATGACCTATCCGAGGAATTCTGATGGAGAAAGTGGGCAACCGCGCTCCATACCTTATTGCTGCACCTGCTGCGGCATTTACCTTGCTGATCACCTTCCTGAATTTGCCTGAAGAGTAGGGGGTCCCGGTTGTGTCATTCATCCATGGTGGGAATCCATAGCAACCAACCGGCTCGGGTTCCCTTTCTTGTGTGCGGAATAAATCCATGGGGCAGATGTCCTAAATTCAGTAGTTTGATTTGATGTCCTTCTTAAAGTTGCAATGTTTGAGTAATTATTCCGGTATTCCCCATTTCCAGATGCACCCAACTCTATCCAAATCTCATATTATTGATTTATTGGTTCTATTGATTTACAGTGTATATATATATACATGTATATATATATATGTGTATATACATATGTGTGTATATACATATGTGTGTATATATATATATATATGTGTGTATAAATGTATGTATATATATATATACATATTGCCTTAATATACATACATGTATATTGATATTATATATTCTAATATATCCAACAAAGTATTCACATGAAACAGTGGTTTTCATCCGCGACTCTCTAGCAAGGACGAGCCGCCGGGGGCGCTGCTGCAAGAAGTTGGGTGGCTCTGCGGCTCGGCGCCAAAACGGCGGTTTTTACTGTGGGTGAGCTATGAATGGTTAGTTGAATGATCATTTATAGATGATAACAGTTAGTGATAAGCATGAATAATTGATAAATGTCATCCATGAATAGTTGATAAATGTTGTTTTTTATAGTTGATAAATAGTTAATCACCAATGACTAATAGTTGATAATAGTTGGTGATTAAATGTTAGAATGCTTGTCATTAGTTTATTATAGTTTGTTACTGATAATGGTTAATAATACCAGTTCGTAAGTTAGTATTGCTAATTCATGATGATTCTCGATAGTTGAGTAACACTGATCATTAATGTCAGCAAGGAATGACATAAACCAGCTATATATTGATGGCTTATACCACCCATCAAAATGGTTTATTCTTGGGGATGGTGGATCCTATTGCCTTAAAGACATTAGTGCGTTCTCCCCATTTTTTGCGGAGAATTTGGAGGGTCTAGGTATTTGTGTAGGATAGACCTGTTTTTTTTGGTGGAATGACTGTGGAATGGTCCTGCTTCGCTGTTGCTGCTGGTATCACCCTCTTCTCTCTCGGGGGGTCTCTGTTGCATGCCAGTCCGCTCAGGTCAGGTTTTTTCTAGACAATTGACCTGCAAGTTTGTACCAGTAGTGTTGCGTTTGCTGATGCAGATTTGGATCATGGTGTCCACTTTGGCTTTGCTCGTTTGAATTCACAAAAGGTTGATCCAGCTGGCAGCCGTCCCCCACAAAGGAGATGTATTGCGTGCTGTTATTGCTTCAGAGATGGGGATCAAACCCTGTTATTGTCCTCACATGTAATTTTTGGATGATCCAGCTATACAGCAGCTATGATGTTGGGCGCCAAATTTTGACGCTATACCTTGCCCAGGAAATGCCGTTGGCCATTGTCCCTCGGCACTGGGGGAGCAATCCTGGTCAGGGGATGATTCTATTCACAGCGTTTGTCTCTTTGTAATGATCCCAGACTCTTTTTTAGGCCACTTGTTGGAGAGGTCTCATGACGAATAGACCATTAAGAAGGCAAATTGGTTGCAATGGACCGGATTGGTACAAACCTTCTGTCAGGAATATGGTCTGATTTAAAACCCTTGACTGAAAACCTACTTGCAGCTGACACCGGCTCAAGACTAAGATCACACAGGAAAACAGCTTTGGAACGTGATGTTCCGCCTAGTATGGGCATTGCTTGGTTCGAAGTATGATCCTCCAGGATCCTCCAGGGGATGGTTATCCAAGATCAGCCAGGTACCCCTACTGGGTAGCTCTATGGCATGTACGGCCAATACCAGGTAGCACAGGGTTACAGTCTAGGTCACTCTAGTCATTCCAGTTTTTAGCCACTTGTATACTGTATCTAACCTCAACAGTGATCCCAATTTTTGTGAACAAACAAGTTGCTGGTTGCCAGGGTTGATCATCATATTCCCCAAGTCCGGCCACAAACTTGGGGCTCAAACTGCGTTAAATCGCACTTGTATTGGCTACATCGCCATGAAATAAGCCTAAATAAGCTTTTGTGCGGAGCAAATTCCCCTTGTTCTGGTGGGTTGGTTCCGGATCATCATCCCATCTCAGTCTCATCAAGTCTCGCCATATCATCCTTTGCAGGTTGGCTTGGTGATTGGTTTAGGCGCCCTCAGTCTGGCTTTGCTCTCCGTCTTTGGGGGCAACCTCTACACCAAGGCCACCAGAGCCGTTATCTCGCGGTGTTTTCTGGTCATGTCCCGAAACAACATGGGAAAAACATCAGGTTCAAGAGGAACAACATACACAAATCGAGAATGTCCAAGTGCCAAGGTTGTTTTGGGAGGCTTACAAAGAGGTGTCCCCAGTTGAAGTCAGCCAAATTCTATGGTTTCACGTTGGATTTTCGGGATGGAATCATCAGCTCAGAGGTGACTCTCCTTTCCAGAGGTGACTCATGGCTTGCTGGAATTTCCTCCATTTATAGAAATATATATATATATAATATATATATATATAGATCATGTTCATTCATTTTACCATTAGAACCTCCATTTAGGGGATTTCCCAACTGGCCATGTTGAATGACAGCGAAGGGTCGTCCCAAAAGGAAATCCGCCCATTGATCTTTTCTTTCTTCGCGCAGGTGATTTGCGCTGGCATCCTTGCAGTTGTTGCGCTGAGCTGCGAAGCTGAATTGAAACATCCAGGGTGAATGGGGCTTTAAACATTGAAACATGGCAATGGGACATCCTCTATAAATGTAGGTTTTCATGAAAAAATCATCGCTTAATGGTGGATTTCCATTGCATAAGTTTTCCAGCAACAGGAACCTACCGTTTGAATGGATGCTTTTGAATTTCAAATACCCAAGTTATAGCTGGTAGGCTGGGCCCTGCATGGTAGCCAAGGTGCTATGCCTTGACATCTTCGAACCATCAAAAATCCATCAACATGGCTTTAGACCAAATTTATTTTTATGGGTTTCTTGTTTAACAACCATGCGTGATTATGTTCTGTGTTGTACGTACCTGTATGTGTGCAATATTAGCACATATTAGAAAACATATATATATATATACACATTATTGTGTATGTATATATATATATATAGATATGTATAGATATACATGACATATAGTGCACATGGGTACATATATATATATATATTATAACTATAATTTGCATATGTCCATATAATACATATCTTTATTATATGTGTATAATATATTGAATATGCAGCTGCATGTGTTGTGTCTCCTTCTGTGTTTTCATCTATCCTTCCAGGCTTAGTGTCGGCGGCCTTAACGCCCATCGTGGCGAAGGTGAATGCCTTCTTCTTTATTCAGAGCATTTGCAGCTTCAGCATCTCAGGACGTGGATCGCCGGTTGCCTTCTGTTGGTTGATCTTACCCCTATGAATCCTATATAATGTGGGTAAAACACTAATAAACCATCCCCCAAATCACCATAAATAGGTGGTATAAACCATTCCAAAATGGGTGGTTTATTATTGTTTTACCCACATTATATATATATATATGTTTCTATTATAAATCTACCGCAACAAGCACCATAGGTTAATATAACCAACGTAGCATAGTTAAATTTTCACCTAGTGAACTGCTTACCAACTTTGTTATTGTGTTGGGGGGGGCCACCTTGTATGTCTAGATAGTTCTGCATATGTCCCACAAGGATTTCGTAGGAGATCCAGTTTTTCTCAGTGCCTTGGGACTTGGAGAGGATTTTGGTTATTTGGATAGTATGATATAGTACTGTATGTTTTTAGGATGCATTTCTAAAGGATATCCATTATTTTTCGGGTTTTGCGGTATATCTATGGATATTCCTATACAGCTCTATAGGTCCTGTAGGATATATGTATATACCCCATGGGTATACAATTGTACATTTGATCTCAACTTCGTACCTATCAGTGTGCCAGAATTTGATGATGGGAAAAAATATCAATGTGAAAACCCCCATTAGATTACTAGTGAAAAGCATGGTTTCCAGCTAACATTTTCCCTTAAAACAATCCAGTGACGGTGGATAAATATTGCTATGGGATGTTTAATTTGTTTTTACGGTTCAGTAGTTTTTTGCTCTTAGTTTGTCATGCGTTGTCTCAACATGTAACAGCAGATATTTCAATATTGTATGCTCAGGAAGGCTATTTGAATGAGTCTCCCTGTCCACCACTACCATTTCTTGCGAATTGAGGCTTTGAGCATTCAACGGGAGAGACTTACCCTCCGGAAATCAAACATGGCTAGCTGGGAAATCCTTCATAGATGGAGGTGTTTATATATTGGGAACATCATAGATAAATGGTGAATTTTCCATTGCCAAGTTTCATTACCGGAGGGTAATTATATTGTATTTTGATGTTGCTCACGGTTCTAGATGTTCGCCACACCAACAGGATTAAGTGCTCCACTCCGCACCCAAGCAGATACAAAAGCTTTCCAAGTCTTTGCATAGGAGCTTCCTTCTACTTCTTCACTGATGGATGCTTGGGCTGAACCAATAATGGGTCATCATTGTGGACCCCAAAGTGGAATATCCAGTGGTAGGAACCTCCCCACCATGATTTAGACTCGGCTGACTGTTAGAACTGTTTGTGTCATGGATCCTTCTGTCAAACGATATTTGTTGTTTATTCTTGATCCTGTCCAAATGTCAATTGGGTCGCACATCGAGATTATTGTTTCAAGAGGTTCAGACGATTCAGGTGCTTGTTGGTTTTGCAGAGATTTTAAGACTAGGATTTGGGAGTTCCAGATGACTTTCCAGCGAATCCTGAGGTTGTGAGTTGTGATATGATCTTTATGCTGTTTGTAGTCCCTGTGCTTGTTGCCTAGTGTCCCCCCATGTCCATCAGTATAAAATGGTACAAGACCCAATGTGATTGGTTGCAATCACCACTCATATTTGTACATAGACCTTGGTTTGAATGGCAACAGTCTTTTTCGGGGGTGTGTCCATGGTGCAGAAACAATGTAGGATATAGTCTAGTAATATAACTATATCAGTCTACACATTCCATCATTCCGCGTACATAGAATCATACATATATACATATATACATCTACAAATATATAAGACAATGTGGTTTAAGATAATTCTCATATCTGCCACAGTCTGATTATGTATTATATTAGAATGATTTGATATGTCTCTTGTGTATATGCATATATGTATACATTCCCCTCTGGTAATTTAACATAGCTATTGAAAATGACCATTTATAGTCGATTTTCCCATTAAAAATGGTGATCTTCCATAGTTATGTAACAGTTTACCAGAGGGTAAATATCTATAGCTAGGCAAGTTTTCACTGCAGCCTCTTTGAAACGTAGCGCTCCATGAGGCCCTGAAGCGTATCCCGATGGACCACATTTGTCCAAGGCCAGGTCATGGAGCTGGTTCATGTCGGCCAAACATATCCAGTCATACCCTCCTGGTAAAGATGGCAAATTGATATAGCTACTAGTATGGAAAACTTGTTTCATGGGAAAAGAATCTATAATATAACTGGTGGAGTTTCCATAGTTATGTTTGCTTACTGAAGAATAAGATGTTATATATAAATCCCAATGAATACCCCATCAATATCCAATTGCAAGGAAAAATGTCCTTTTAAAATCCAAGACATGTTGGAATTAACCGAACAGCAGAAAAATCAGAATTGGATGTATTCAATCAATAATAGGCACTTTGTTGGTTATGCAATAAGTTATGCAAGCCGCCAGCCAACGCCGATTCAACAGAAGACCAGTTTTTTTTTTCTACCATATGAAGATTTGGATTTAGGCAACAGATGTAGGTTGAAGCAGCAGCAAGAATGTGCATCTTTCCAGCCTTGTGATTTTTTGCCAAAGGGGCCGTCTTCAATGTCAACCCCAGATCAATGCGTTTAATCGCAGGGGGAACGCCCCGAAGGCTGAATTTTGCCAATGACAAGTCCATTGGGATGGTGTTTTGGACTGGTGATGCCCTGGGTAAAGCTTGGTGAAGAGTAGTGAACATGGCTTGTTTTCTGTAGTCATTATAAATGGGGGGGGGGAATCTAATGCCCTGTTGTTTTTTCTTGGAGGATACAGCATTTGAGATTCGCCATGTTTCACTCGATGGGGAGAGAATTTCATGTTTCTTGTTACCCATTCCTATTTGGCAAGATGATCCAAACTCCCAATATGGAGGTATGTTGGGTCGATGTTGAATCAGTAGACCCAGCTCCTGCACGGATGGATGGCGTGGACGTCATCGTGAGGGGTTCCCGACCAACCGATAAAGGTGGGTTAGTAAAAATTATACTCTATGTTGATGAATCATTGCCACCATAAATCCCATATGATTCCCAAAGAAATTTCAGCAATATAATACAGTAATGTTCATTTCCAGTTTGCTAACTCTACCTTACAACTTACAAAGCCACTGTTCTATCCCCATATGCTGATATACCCTGAATTTCCCTATAGTAGGAAAATGATGAATTCAACTGGAGAATGTTGCCATGGCCTATGGATCAATAGCTTGACAAAAAAAAAAAGTTTGGGGGGTGAACATCCATAACTTATGTCGCATCTATTTTGACATGAAGACCAGGCGTACGGGTTTTTGACCCACCCCCCATATCTACATCCATTTACTGTACAGCAACCCCAAAATAATTAGATAGAAAAGTTGGACAGCTTACAATATGAGGTAGATATAATGGAACTGCCATCCTCTTGTGACACTTTGCGGCATTTTTGTGGGAGATTACTGCAGAGGAAGTAGCATTTTTGTTCGCCGATGTTCCGTCTCTGCCAGCGTCAGGTCTTCTATTCCTCCGCCATCGGCTTTGTCTCAACGGTGACTAAGATGCTTTCTGGGATAAAGCGAGTCATGGTGGAGCGTGAGCAAACAATAGCAAGTACCGTATCAACTATTGACAGATTAGTGAAAGATGTATAATTGCATTGCGTGGTGTATGCATAAATACATATATATATATATACATACATATAAGGTGCATATCTATTTATATATATATATACATGTTTTTGAAGTGGTATTACACCTTCATTCACTGTCTTTTTGTCAGTGTTGACATTATTAGAAAACAACTTTGGTAGTAGTCATAATGTCGGATCATATCCCTTTTGTAATGCAACCCTTTTCCATCATGTATGACATATTTACCAACATGTACACTGCCCCGAAAATGATCATGTCATGTAGCAGCCAAATGTACATGGAGCCCATACGGGTCAGTGGTTTTCACTCAACATTCCAGAATTCAAGAGAAAACCTGTAGGAAACATCACAGACCCACCTTTTTCATGATGAAACCATCATTTCCCCACGAAATTTCCCAATGAAATCAAGCCAAGGTCTTCTCATTACTGGGCATGGTGATTTACAACCGTTGGATGCAGCATTGGCGCTACCCCTTTATCCTTATGGCACCCTGGCTCTGTTTCAAAGGGAACATGTCAGGGATGTGTGGTGAATTTCTGGCCATTTGGGGTATATCCAAAATGCATATTGAACTGGTGAAAGAGGTATATGTTGGTATGATACGGAATGCTGATATAAATATATATATATTTGTATAGATATATGTAGATATATAGATATATATATATATATACGCTCACATGATTATCCTTGTTGATGCATGATACTGAAGTATACTTCTTGTGACGTTATCTCTTCTTATACCGTTTTTGGTGTCCAACTCATGAGGGAAGCACGCAGCAAAGTTGGGGGGATCGACATATACTAGAACTACCCTCAGTAATTAAACGTGGCTAGCTGGAAAATCACCCGTAATTGAAGGCTTTAATTTAATGGGAAAATCATCTATACTTGCATGGTTGAAGCCATCAATCCCAACCACTTTTCGAGTTCAGGGTTCATACAAGCAAGATAGGCAGATCCAGTTTTCACTCTCTTCTAGATATGCTTGCCTCACAGGGGGATTCCTGAACCATCATGAAACCGTCTAGACAGTCAAAAATTGGACTACCAAGAACGTACTGCAAAATATATATATATATACGTATATATATTGTGTATCGATGTCCTTTGGGTGGGTCTACAGTAAACATGCCCACACATGTTCAGTCCTTTAAAGCCATTCAATTAACCTTTCTAAAATGCAGGCCAATGGCTCAAGTGTTTGCTGCTAATGAGTAACTACATGATGATGTAATTACGCAATTAGTATCTAGATGTAATCAGTATATTCACTTTGAACCTAATGCTAATGCCCTGCTAAAACTTAGCTGAACATGGCTTACGAACAAAACATAGTTACATAGTTGTATATACTGTACGTAATAACGATATATGTATACACATAGTCATTATAAATAGTCAACTACAGTGAGCAATAGTCACAATATTTATCCAGACATGAACCCGCTCCCGTCACGCCCAAATGACCGCTTTAGATGGGGAGCTTGTTGTCGTGCGCCTGCAACTTGGTGAGCTGCATCGTCTTCACACGAACCAACGTGAGGTGCCGATCCTCGATAGAGGTGATGAACAGAGACCCCAGCAGTGCCGAAAAAACATACTGTGGATGGTTGCGAAATCCGAATCACCAGTTGGTAGACGGTTTATCCCACTACAATCCCATTATTCTCAGTGTCTCATAGTTACCGAATAGTTTCCAACTTCTGCAGGATTTCTTCTATCCGCCACAGTATGTAATTATAATAGGGTTGGTCCAAGCCCTGTAGGGGATTGAGACCACTGTTGCTCCAAGCCATAGGTAAGTGATTAAATGATCGCCACTTTCGGACGGTAAATGGGTCATTGTACCTCGTCTTTACCGTCCATAGCCAATATATTCTCCAAATGTACCTGGGGTAGCCAGGGACCCTGGATGAGGGAGCAGTTCAACTCGTGGGAGATGGGAGAACTCTTTTATCTCGGGCAGTTGCCAAGAAACACGTTTATTGCATTGGCAAATCCCTAATCACAGCAATTAGATCAAGGTCATATGAGACAAGGAAGGAGTAAAGAAGAAAGGTAGCAAGCTTGACTACGGGCCAATGGTTGCTGACTTCAGTGAAACTCAACAAACAGTACTGGGGCACAATGGCTACAAAATCCCGGACAGTGGGTAGCTACAAAATTGAAGAACTGGGCCAACATCTTCACTGGGTTTTAACCAACTGTCATAATACTGATGGGAATGAGGTGGGCATTTTAGTCACAAGGTCTGACATTGGCATATTGTTGGTCATATTGATTCTATGTACTCTTAGGGGGGTCAACTACATGTGGTGGAGTCGCATAGTTCTATGCATTTGGATTCCAAGCCACACATCCCAAAGTTGAACTGTTTGGGATCAGCAGACCGCCAAGATTACACAATAGACTCGCTACAAAAGGAGCATAAATACATTGAGGAAACCCCTAGGTAGGCCTCAATTATTTCTATCATCCATTATCACTGACTATATATATATATACAGATACGTGTCAATATTGTTTTCTTATGGTATATATGAATGTTCGTATTCCCTGCAGTGTATTTATTTATGTGTATATATATATATATATACATGTGTAAACCATATCAACATCGATTGATATAGATGTAGAAAGATTCGAAAGTGAGCAGGTTGGGCATCAGCGACAAGTTCTTCGTGCTGGCCTCGGACGCGGTGCAGATGGTGGTCATGGAAATTGTTCCTTTGGCTCAACTGGTCTCAACCAAGAAAGATTGGGAATTAGTCAAGAAAAATGGGCGAATCAACCAACAGAAATTAGGTTTGCTTGGCTCAAATGATGAGGTTTTAAGGGAAAATAAATTCCCGAATTTCTGTTTCCTGCAGACTTTCAGGGTAGATCCCCACATGGCCATCCACTTTGTGGACTGGACTGATTACCAGGAGATTTCTCGTTGGATTCGTCGAGGTCCCCACTCGCTGTTGCCATGCCTTCCAAGTTTTCCCTAGGGAACGTCAACTTCTTTGCCAACAACCAAAGCTTAACATTCGATATCGCAACTTTCACCACGCAAATCATCTAATATCATCTACACTAGACAATTTTTTATCAATTTTTCATTGTTGTGTTTGCTGATCCTTTCACCCTCTACCTTTCAGCTGGCTCCAAGCACTGCCACTGTCTGATCTGTGATGTGGAACCCCTAAGCAGGGCGGACATGTCCACAGAAGTGTTTGCAATTTCATTGAAAAATGGGTGGTTTACTGAATTCATAGATCGCTAAAAAATACCAAGCTAATGTTCAATACTGAATACCTCCCAATTGAAATGTTGGTAGCATTGTCTTTAGGGGAACCTGTCATTTTGCAGGCCCACGCAAGGGAAGACTCATCATTGCTAGGGAGTGAGACATTAACAACCATGTATTAAATTTGCTGAAGATGATCTGTTATTCTTGATCTGATAATTTGAAATCCACCATGGGAATCGTTTATTGAGAAAGTTTCTGTGTTGGTTTCTGAAACCAATTAATCAGTTTGATATACCAACTTTACCAACTGATGTTGAATTAAGTACTTAGTTGATTTGTTCAGTAGTTGATTAGTGAATCAGTTGCTTAGTCAGTTCACACCGCACTTATGTGAGTTGGGTTCGATATCCCTCCACTCCGGGGCGCATTTGAGGCTTGGCTGCCAAATATGCTGCTGATGTCACAGCTATGCCCCAAAGGCTGCGAGGCCCCACTTGGGCATCGGAGAAAACTCCTATATATATGGTGGGATGATTGGGAGGACTTGTTGATATGTGGATGGGTCAAAATCTATTGTTTCCATACTTTGGGGAATAAACATTCATTAACCAGCTATTTTAGCGTACCTAGAATGCCAGGGTTTTGGCTCATAGCCACATGATGTCGATATGCTTTGAGATCATGCCGATATTAGTTTCAGGATCTGGTTATGGTGTGGTGTTTGATGCTTTTGCTCATTTCCAGGTGAAACCCAGCTCAAGCTTGAAGTGGTAATTTAACATATTACAGGGCTACGGGAAATTACAATTTTTATCAATTGTTCAAAAGTAATTTACAAATGGGCCATTCGCTATGTTGAATTTCTGGAGTTTCAGCAGTTTCATGGCCGGCGAGCCGCTAAAAGGTCCAGAAACGATGATCAAGGATGTTTAGGGATGGTTGTCCCTGTTCACATGCTGCTTAGATAATATCATATATATATATATGTATATATATATATGTATATATATATATATGTATATATATATACGTACACACATATATATATATATACATATACATATATATATATATATATACACTGTGCATTTCTTTGTGCATACATGTGTATATATGCGGGCAGCAGCTCTGTGGTGATCCGTCCCCCCGAGGCGACGATGTTCGCGTTGCTGGCTGGAATGGGATGCCTGGCTTTTGTTGGTTGGTTCACTGAATTGGTTCAAGGGAAATATACAGGAAACCAAGGTTTTCCCATGTTTTCCCCATCAAATATAGGAGTTTCCTGTAAATTTTCCCTTAAACCAATCCACTGATTGATCCTTCGTTTCCATTGAAACCTGCAACAGTCGTTGTACACCTGATGGTAGGTCATTTTTGGGGATTTCTACTAATGTCGGCAACGCAATGCCACAAATAACCACCATTTTGGGATGGTTTATACAACTCGTTTTTGTTGATTTTGGTGTTTGTGTTTTTTCGGGTTTGCAGTACCACATTGGCCGTTACCCTGTTCTTTCTTGTTGTTGGGATAGAATAGTGAACAGGGGGAAATATCACGGCTCATGTGACGTTATCAGGGTATACGCATGTACCAGGGAGAAACATGCAGTTTCTGAACTTCTGATAAGTCTTCTTTGTGCAAAGGAAACATTTTGGAGTTCCGGACTGATATATTCTTGTCATTTCATTGTACGTATTTCATTGTATTGACATGCGTATGATGTATATACATCCAAATCTCTCATGCAGAACTCTGGATCACACACTAAGGTTCTCTTTGACATTCTGTTGTTTGTTGTGTTTACAACTCTGTACATTTGACTCTACCCAAGCCAGTTGCAACACTTCTTTCAGAGTCTTCTTTGGCTCAGTGATGAGGCAATCTGGGCGCCAACTTGGGCAACTACTTTGGTGCCTTCCTTTTGCAGCTCTTAGGCAGGGCCCAGCCGTGGTGGTTCAACTGAGCTCAGTGAGATCAGAAATCGCTTTCTGTCAGGCGTCCAGCCGACGGGTGCGGCAGGGGATGAAGCACAATTCCAAAACTTGTGGCTTGCGGCGGTAGCTGCTTAACTGCAGGGCTCACCGGTGACGGGTGGCCGGCGAGTTGTCCATGTCTCCTCCATGCGTGCCAGAGTTACATTAGGAAAAGCAAGAGGATGATCATAGGCCAATTCCAACAGGGTCTTCAATCCCCAGTGAAAGGAATCCGCATGAATCCGCAAAATTCCCCCTGGTGGATGATCATGCCCGGATGTGTGGTGTTGAATGGGAATGGCACATGGCTCACGAGTTCCAAGATGTCGCAGCAGGTCCAAATTTCAAGACCTGGCAATGAGGGATGGACTGGATGCAGTAAGTCATCCCTGGATGCAGTAAGTCATCCCACTTAGAGGAGTTTTGAGCATAGTATATCTCTGTATGATGGATATTTGGCCGGAGAAATCCACATTTCTCTTGGTGGAACCATTTTCACCCAGATAGCCAGGGCTGGCCCAGACCAACTGAAGCGGATTTTGGCGTGGGGAAGATGCCTGGCCGTAGCCAAGGTGTCTGCGATTGCCCCATGTATTCCTTTGATCTTGCGGCCCGGCACGACAGGGGATTAGATTCTTCACGAATCTTACCAACGCCTTCAGATATTTCCCATGGTGCCAGTTTTTTAAGGAGGGCTAATTATTTTAGGATTTTTTTTTGCAACAGTTTTAGGATTTTTTTTGTGATTACTGCTTCTCTGCTTTTCCTGCTTTTCCTGCTTCTCTGCTTCTCTGCTTTTACTGCTTTTCTGCTTTTCTGCTTCTCTGCTTTTCCTGCTTCTCT
>BGPT01000049.1:585270-600270 GCA_003297045.1 Symbiodinium sp. clade C Y103
GCTTTCTCTTGGTGCCAACTTGGTGCATTGTTTTTTCTTTTGCTTTATTCTCTCCTGTTTGTATCCTAAATGAAACCCTAGAACAACCCTAAATGAAACATGAAACCCTATATGAAACCCTACATGAAAACCTACATGAAACCCTACATGAAACTCTACAACTCTACATGAAATTTTACATAAAACCCTAAATGACNCATGAAACCCTAAAGACACCCTAAATGAAATCATAAACAAACCCTTAATGAAGCCCTAAATGAAACCGTAAAGAAACCCTAAAGAAAACCCTAAATGAAGCCCTAAAGAAACCCTAAATGAAACCCGAAATGAAACCGTACATGAAATCCTAAATGAAACCCTAAAGAAAACCCTAAATGAAACCCTAAAGAAAACCCTAAATGAAACCCTAAAGAAACCCTAAAGAAACCCTAAATGAAACCCTAATTGAAACCCTAAATGAAACCCTAAATGAAACCCTAAATGAAACCCTAAAAAAACCCTAAAGAAAACCCTAAAGAAACCCTAAATGAAACCCTAAAGAACCCTAAAGAAAACCCTAAAGAAACCCTAAATGAAACACTAAATGAAGCCCTGAAGAAACCCTAAGTGAAACCCTACATGAAACCCTACATGAAACCTTGAATGAAACCCTACATGAAACCCCAAATAAAAACCCTAAATGACACCCTAAATGAAACCCTAAATGAAACCCTCAAGAAACCCTCACGTAGCAAATATCATTTAGAATGAGAGGTTGAAGTGCCAAAATGTAGCAAATACCGTTCAAAATGGAATGCAAACATGCTAAAATGGAGCAAATGCCATTCAAAATGGAATGCAAACATGCTATAATGTAGCAAATACCATGCACCATGGAAGGTGAACATGCTACAATGTAGCAAATACCATGCAAAATGGAAGGTGAACATGCCAAAATGTAGCAAATACCATGCAAAATGACAGGTTCTAGTNTGCAAAATGGAAGGTGAACATGCCAAAATGTAGCAAATACCATGCAAAATGACAGGTTCTAGTTCCAAACTGTTGCAAATACAAGGTAAATGGTGCCAGAAAGAAATCCAAAAAAAATCCCAAAACTGTTGCAAAAAAAAATCCTAAAACTATTCCACACCCTTTAATGACTGGCCACCATCCAGGGTGGTGTTTTTGGAAGGTAACTACCTCCAACCCTGTCTCCGGACCTTCAAATGTTCCAAACAAACACTGTTCCCCTCTTGCCTCATCCTACATTTGGATAAACGATAACAACTTCACTGCGACCTCAATGGAATGATGGTGAGTAGGGGATAGGGGTAACTATCCTGAGAGAGCTTTATTTCAGTTTGTTGATTGATTAATTATAATGAACATGTTCGATGGTCATCCTGCATGCTTTACGGCTTGCCATGTGCTTGTTCGACGTGCATTGAGACAGCCAGAAGGACATAAAACGGCCAACCCAAACTCAATATGAAACCTACATAATCATGCATACGTATATTCCCCTTTGCCACTAGCAAAGAGAACATGATCATCCCAAAACCTTTTTCTTAGGGAGTTGCAGCTTACTTGGGCGTTTTTCAACCTCCTGGCTATCTCAAATGGATTTAACCATCAACGGTAGGGATTGAGTGGGATTTCATGTGATATAGCGGGAAAATTATATGTCCAAGTTAATATCACCCATATAGGCCTTGGCTTTATTTTCTCAGATTGTCCATCTTCTGGTTGGCAATCCTGTTGGACAAAATAATTAGTGACAGTATATGAATGCAACCAACTGCAAAGCATGAGCCACTTGTGGTTTGGTTACTTTCTCTGACTCAGAGTGGATGTGAAACAACAGCAATTCATAACATTGACAACTGCACCGGTTTACCTAGTTATGATGTCAACCTTGCTCCGCGCCAAAGGGTTGATGACCCAACCCACCAGCTGAGGGTTTTCCAGCTGATTCCCAATATCAGCCAGAAGGATCCCATCAAGGGGTGCCTGGACTCGCCATAAGCTGCTACTGTGCATGGGGTATGTGTGCGTGGCTACCCTCTGGTAAACTGTTACATAACTATGGAAATCACGATTTTGAACGGGAAAATCAACTATTTCAATGGCCATTTTCAATAGGTATTTTAGTTTACCGGTGGCTATTTGAAATGGATACCCTGGCGCAGGTCATACCAAAACTATACGCAAAAATCTGGTGAGAGACTGAGTTAAACTTCGCCCAAACTCGTCTCTTCAAAACTATAGTCATGGCTTTCATTCTGGTTTTTGATCAGCCGCAGTGAAGCCACGGTGTTGACAATTCAAAAGGCTAGACAAGAGCAGTTAAACTAATCAAAGTACTATAAGCCCAAGCTATTTATGATTATATCTGATTATCAGCTATTTATATCTATTTATATCTATTAGTAACTATGTTTATGTTTTTTGGGGGGATGCATGTGCTTGGCTGTGTTTTGGTCGAGAAGCCCATGGCCAAAGCATTGGAGATGAACTCTCTGGCTCCCTACGGCCCTACGAAAAGATGTTTGCCCCAATATTTCTCCAGAATGTGAAAGCATTTTTTACAAGTTTGCAGGGAAATAGTAACATATAGTAACACTAAAATATATATTAAATGCAAGAAATTACACATAATCAAAGTTAAAGCCGCCAAGGGTATCTCAAACCTACTCAAGTTGTCAAAGTTATCAAGTGTTCATGATTTAAACCCAATGCCATAAACCATTCCCAATGTCACCGGAAATAGACAGGAGTAGGTCATCCTAAATTGGAAGTTTATGGCGTTGGGTTTACCACATTATAGCCAATATGGGGGTATAGAACCAACCATTTCATGTGGATTTTCAGTATGCCATTTGTTATGAAGATTCAACCAAGCCCAAGGCCGGTAACGGCCCCCAAACAAGGTGTGGGCATTGATTTTTGGATGAACCATATATATATATATATATAGTAGATATGTTTAAAAGATGGCTGAGCCACCATATCAGAAATTCCTCTCCTTCATCCCTTCACCGCTAGCCACCATCCACCAGAGGCTCACAAGTTCTTCTGCCGGATCGCCGTTGAGTCGCTTTCTGTCGCACTACTTCAACATCCAGGAGCGTTGCAAGAATGCGATGGGAAGCTGATGGAAAGAACGCGAAGAAACATGGGAAAATGTGGAAAAACATGGAAAACGTCAAAACATATGGAACATCATGGAAGAATATGAACACATTGGGTTGTATATTGAAGAGTATAGGGACTCGTGGCGAAATATATGAAACAAATACGATGCATGATGATGCATGGAAGCTGGTGAATTCACCCAGTATGGTGAATCGAGCTATCGCTGAGAAGATGATGGATGATTTTCATGTTTTTCACTATTGGCCGGGCAGGCCAGGCAACGACAATGGTATCACGTAGTATGACATGGTGTGATTGATTTTCATTCACCGTTGTTTTTTCCCTTGTATGTTTTACTGTTGTTTCCTGTGTTTTATCTTTGTCATGTGTTTTAATGTGTTTTGCAAGTTCATGATCATGAATGCATCGCCTGCACATGTTTCCGTACTTAAGACTTATATCCATCATCAATCATGTCAGCGGTTCGGTCACCGCTGAATTCTTGGATGAGACTATCCATCACAAGACATTGTAAGCTGTTGAGCAAGTTGGGTGTGTATGAAATGGGGCATTGGACCCCCCAAATGGTAATGTTATTGTACGGAAAACTATACTTTAAAAACATGAAACTCGTGGTGTTTTTCGCTGAATGTCCAGAGAAACCATGTTTTTCTGACATTTACTTTGTGAAAAACATTGGTTGCAAATCCATGCAAATCCAAACAGGTGAAACAGTTTTGGTATACCTGGAGCCTGGCCCCTCGTCCTGTAGTAGACTCAGTAGACTAGCTATTGGGGATGGTGTGGAAACCCACCAGCCCTGTTGAAAGATGCCTCAAGGGTAACATGACCTATATGAAAAGGATTCAAATGGGACATGTCCATTGTCACTGATGGTTTGGAACACTATACTGAAATATAAATTTGTTATTATCCTTGCCAGATTCAGCAATGAGTTCGCCGTCACTTTTTTCGTCGGCAGGAGATTTCATCGGATGACTCGGAAATGGAGCTGAAAAATATAATCCAAATGGCTGAAGTGACTCGGCAGCTGCCCACCAGTTTCCTCCGCAGAAATTTGCTTTGAGGGATCTTGTGGGCAAGATAAAACGATACGACACTGAGGTCAAGCATGTGGTAAATTGATGTAAATTGGGGTACGGCTGATGTTTTCGAGAGAATGACAAATGTAAGAAGATATCAGGTATCAATCTCGTGTGGATCACCAATGCCTGCTCTATAAAGACGTATGTTGGAAATTCCAGCCATTTTTGCAGAACAGTCTTCCGGAAATTCCAAGAAGGGAACAACGCCTTTCCTTCCAGGCCCAGGGCTGCTGACCTAGTTGATTAGTCAACTGTCAACTGTATAAAATGTTGACATGCCCGTTAATCTTCCAGTTCTAATCGCGCAATGATCCCAGTCAATGACAGGATAAAACTAGTGACATCAATCATTGATGTTTTGGAATATTTGGTAGTGTTAGCAATGAATGTCGAAACAATGAGTGTCAAAGGGTTAGCCGAAACACCTAGGGATTAACTCTGCTATTCAGTTCCCCTCATGTTGGCACTTAAGGACAAGCTCATGCAGTGGCATAAGTTTTAATGGAATGATCTAATGCTTAAAGGATAACATGAATTCGCAGGTGTTCAACCCCACATATAGATGATTTATTTGCAGGGATTTCCCAACAATTTCTGTTTTGTTGCTTGAAGCTTTCCTCAGGACAACGTCACCAGCTCGGATGAGGAGGACGATTAAAAGCATGGGAGAAGCATTGGACAAGCACCAGGGTTTACCTGGCTTTGTTGGAGGTGATTGTTTATTATTCCATATTATTCCCAATGGGAAATCCACCAGAACTAGGGAATCTACAGGGTGTAGCATCTGGTAATCAGGCATGGCTAGCTGGAAAATCCCCCCATCAATGGAGGTTTCTAGCTAGGAACAACATATCTACAACTGATGGGTATTCCAGCCAACCATGTTGGTTTATATGGGTTGTAACTTGGAACCATCAACAGGATGGAGATATAGTCGATGGTTGGCAAATCAAAGTGATGCCCCTAAACATGATGCTATGTGGTTCACAACCTGTCACAAACCACATCAACTAGTTCGGTACATCTACCATAAACCATTGTTGAAAAAATGTGAATTAAACATAATTAAACCAACTCATCTAACGAACTGGGGCACCACCAACCGTAGTTATTTGGGGAGTTGTTCTAAAATGGAGTATACATTTTTTGGAACGTGATATATGGGATATGTTTTTGGAATGTGCTATATATTCAAAGTATTTGAGCCCAGATTCGAGGTCTTTGAGCCTCAGCAGTTGCGAGGTAGTCAAGGGTTGTGACTCTGCATCCGCTGACCAACATGTTTACCCAATAAACCGATAAATCCCACGGTGCAGCATTACCCCCAGAGGCAGCTCAAAAAAATCATGCATACCCAAACTCTTGCCAGGGACAATCAGGGACCAACACCTGTGGAATTTGCAGGGCTTCATATCTTAACTCGCGCAGAAGATAAATCTTATGAAGGTTTTGGCCGAGAAGACCAGATTTTCCCGTGTCCCCAAAGCCTGCGTGAGACCAGTACCGCCCTTCAGTGCAACTCCGAAACTGGAACCCCAAGGAACGTTTCAGGAGTAGACCGGTCAGGACACTTTCGATCCAACTCCTCAGACGCAGCTTGGAACCCGAACAAAAAAATCACCTTGCCAGCCAGGAACCACAAATACAGGTAATTAGAGGCAACGGATATATCACTGTTCTTCTCATATTCTCCAAGTTCCAGGGTTGTGTGGGTTGTTTTAGTCTCGATTCCAATGCCTTTGTCCAGTTGTGGCCTATGCTGTCATAGTTCCAATCTCAACATCATATCCTACCTGGGGAAACAATCTCCACTGGGGTTGCCTGTCGCAGAGGTAAGTGGAAGGCTCAGGTGTGCACCTACACATGTTTACATTTTTCAGTTCTAAATGCAGAGTAGATAAGTATACCGAAAAAACACCTCGATTTGCCCGCGCCTCTCCGTGGCACTGTGTTGGGAAGCCAAAAAAAGTGATATTTGATGGTATTTGTGGGACTATTGGGCAACTTGGTTGCTTGTACGTCTTATCTTGCAGCGCACAGCGAAGGGACCTGTGCGTGTCTCTTGCATGCCATCATCACAATGATCATCCTATGATCATCACAAAACTCTCAACCCTAAAACCCAAAGCCTAAACTCTAGCACCCTCAACCTTACTCAAGAAAACCCTAAGACCCTACACCCTAAAAACCTGAACCCTAAAAACCATAAACTCTAAACCCAAGATGTGCCACAAAAGGCTGTGGACGGAACGGGGTGTTTGCGCGTAAGTATAAAGTACAGTATCCTTTAGTATACTCATGTATTTCCAAATCTATTGCATGCGACCAGACAAATCGCATCCAAGTTTTCACCTTCGATGTTGGACATCCAAGTTTTACAGTCCCTTCTCTAGGATAGAAGTATTGACAGGTTATGAGGTAGCGACTAAGTACGACAGCACTCAGACAAGTTGTTGAGCGCAATTCGGTTTGCCATGCGTATACAATTGTGAAGCAGGTCGCATCTGATAGTGGCCCTCATTGTTTTTGAGCATGGCATGGCAAAGGTATTCAAAGAGGCAAGCAAAAGAATTGCTGTTTTTGGCCATGAAGGCTGCACAGTCTCATCGAACATGTGTTTGGATGTTTTTCAATTGTTAAGAATACTACGCATATAAATCTGTTAAGGGCTCGCGGCGTAACAATATTACCTACCAGAGATGCCGCAAATAGATTTGCCATGTACGCATCTTAAATTTGCAGTCGAACGCTATTTCATCCGTAGTTCCCTACTTCCTGCGAGAACCCCAGGAGAAAGTGACCTGCTGAGCGGCCAAGAACTGACAACACAGCGGGCCGCGGTGGCATTAGGCATGCGCTGTTCTTGAAAGCGGTGGAAGAAACTGCAGAGGTTTTACACAAATCGGGGGTTGAAAGAGGACGTGTAAAATAAGAACAACGCGGCAAACCCAATGATAAACAATCCCAAAAATCACCATAAATGGATGGTAAAACCATGTAAAACCCATCCCCTATAGATAGGTTTATCATTGGGTTTACCACATTGGTATGAATTCGTATGAATATGGGTTTGTCCAAACAAATGTCTTGAAAAACAATCACGAGGAATGGTTGAGGATCATTGTGCTATTTTTTTTCCCATTAATGTGGCTACAAGATGCTATAAGTTTCTGCATCCAGGTGTGTCTAAAAATAGGGGTACCCCCCAAACCCAATGGTATTCCCATGGCTTATCGTTCATCATCATATCCCCCGAGCTCAAACACCAATGTTATACAGTTGGGGTATATCCCATTTCTGGCCAAACCCAAGTCGTTCAGAGAGGGTGAAGTGCCTGCAGAGTGCAAGTAGTCTTCTCCCCGTACATTGAGTGGCTTTTAGCGACCGCACAACTACCTCACCAGTTAAGCAGATGGGTTCATTTTCAATAATGTAGGGCGCCAGAATCTATTTGGGGATCATGATCAAAGATGCCTCAACATCAAGTCACTTGTCACCGCATATGGCTCTGCTGTGTGAGACCTTACTGCTACCTGTTTGCGAGGGAAGACCTGTGAGACAGGTCCAGTAGGGATCAGTAGGGTTTGCACCGGACTGGGAGGCGCTGTTGTGATGACAGCGCCACCACCCACCATATGAGGTTCCTGATCAGGTGTTGAGTAGCGGAGTTGTGAGTGGGGTCATGTGGTTTTGCTTTTTTCGATTTTGCTTGTTGGTGGTTTGCTTGCCAGCTGCTCATTTGTTTTGGATCAATGGTACTGGTACATCGGCCATATCATCAGCCTAACAGATCTTAGAATCGCCACGGATTCAACTGCATAATCAGCCAAGCCAACTCCCAGATCATCCGGGGGATCCTCTTAAACTTGCGGAAGTTGAGCATCTTTGGTCAACCGATCATTGAGTTCAGACTTCTTTGTCTGTCTAAAAGGTCAGTACAAAGCCATTTGATGCTTCCAGCATCGGCTCGCAGCTGTCGGCACGGATCGTGGTATCCGAAAATGATTTGTGTAGAAGTTGGGAACTGGCCAATACTTCTAAAAAATAGATGTACTTTATGATGTGTTATCAGATTATACATACATAATCATAATTACACACAATATATGATATGTGTATATATATATATATATTTAGAATTGTATAGAAAATGTATACATATCATGTCGGTTCATGTGGCACATTGCACTATTTTAGATCCAGCCATTCCGAAGTTCACCTGGCAGTGGGCCGCTGTTGGGCCTGGAATCTACGACTCAAAACGGACTGTCTAAAAGTGGCTGCATCGCCTGGTGTGAGACCATGTGATACTACAACCCCCCATGGTAAAACTCCAATGGTAAAAATCTGATGGTGAAGATATAGGAACATCCATGGTAGATCCATCATTCATCATGTGCCGTTTCTTGGTGCAGTCTAAAATGCTCAAACGAATGGGGGTTTGCTCATCCCTGGGATCACTGCCGTTGACATGTTCCGCAAGACAACCAACTTATAGCCAGATGCTGCAGGCATGAACATGCCAGGGCCATTCTTGAGG
This sequence comes from Symbiodinium sp. clade C Y103, assembly GCA_003297045.1. Lineage (NCBI taxonomy): Eukaryota > Dinophyceae > Suessiales > Symbiodiniaceae > Cladocopium > Cladocopium sp. clade C. The sequence goes on from BGPT01000049.1 coordinate 594,034, forward strand.
GAAAGTAAATGTTCCACACATGGAGCATTTGGGATAGGTACTTAATTGCCACAGCTGAAATTGTAGAAAGATCAGTTCTTTGCTGGAGTATTCGGTTGTAGCCCGCCTGCTTTGCTGTTGCTGCAGCCTATCAAGCACTATCAAGACTGATTGCCACATGCAAGGAACAAGATCCTTATTTGTCCAAATTTGCCCAAGTCCCCGGATTCCCCAGGTATCTGGATATATCTGGATAGATTTGGGGCATTGGGTGCAGCATTGTTCTTGGGGATCCAATTTGGTATTCGCCCAAGGCTCCCATTGGTCCCGACCTCGAAGCTGGCACCAGGTATGTGCCGCCCAACATGCCGCCGGCGCTCGGAGAAGGACATTGACCTGGGATAGATTGGGATTGGTTGCACAAAATCTGCAGGCAGCCAAATAAATTGCATTTTTCTAGGGACATTCCTTCGCATTCCTTGAGTCTATAGATTGATGGCCACTATAGACATATTATTAGATGGGTTTGTTTGCATTTTTTAGATGGCGTCCTAGCTTGTATCCTACAGGAGGTATTGTATGATGAACATGGATGAACCAGATCCTAAACCATTGTTCATTTCCAACTCCTGATCTATAGCTGCGTTTGGGGGGTCCGCCGCCTAGAGACTTTATTCACACCACCGCAACACACAGCTGGATAAATTATAGCAACCTCAGTGCGATCTCATCATACATAGTGGTTGACAGGGATGATTGTCTCCAGATAGCCATTTGCTGATTGCTGACCTGCTATAATTTACATATGCAAATGCATAATATATTATATATATATATTATATATTATATATATATATTATATATATAATATATATATATATTATATATATTATATTATATATATATATTATATATATTATATTATATATATATATATTATATATTATATTATATATATTATATATATTATATATATATATTATATATATATTATATATATTATATATATATATAAATATGTAATACCCACCTGGTGAAACCTTGGGACATCTACGGTGCGCATGAATCTTGTGACTCTATCCTTGCCACTTTGTTGGTTTCCAGCGACTCCCTGGCCTTGCCGTTGTTTCTTGGGAAACGTCCGTGCAAGAAACCGTGAATCTTTGGATGGCAAAACCATGGTTTCCCCTTATTATGCAACACATATCCTTACACCCTTAGATCTTCTTGAGGCCCAATTCCACTTAATTAGCTTCGGTGGTTTCTTTCGCAGCAGCGTTCGCAGGCATGGAATAGCCACCGTTGCATTTCTGGCCTCGCTGGGGCTGTTCACCAGGCTGGGGTGTTTCACCGGTGAAACCTTGGAAGACTCCCACCTGGTGGTGCAGGATGCACAGTATCGGAATCTTGAAGCTGCGCACTTCCATCTTTTCCAAATTCAGTTTGGATTGGAAAAGATGGTTTGAGAACAGAAACAATATAATTATCAATGATTGTCACTAATCATTATGTTTCTAGGATCTTCAAGGAATATCTTGGAAGTCACAATTGCTGTAGGCTTTCGTGTCACATTTTACTAACTCTCCCAGTCTCCCGCTCCAGTCGGTCCATCTGGTGTCGCAATGTTTCGTTGTATACTTACTTAGTGAGTGTCTACATTTATACGTACACACATGAATATATATATATATATATATGTACAGAAATATACAGGCCTATAGCCTATACACATGTGTACATATACATATTTATTTGCATGTATATATAAGTATAACCACTGCTAGCATATATATATATATACATGTATGTGAATATGTGCATGAAAATTTCTTACTGCATTGTAGTGTATATAACCCGTTTTGTACATATGTACACGCATGAACTTAAATTTTCAGTCACCAAATTGTCAAATGTGTCAGTCTGTGTATGTTTGACAGCTATACAGATCTTTATTTGTTTCCGCCATAGTATTGTATTTACTTACTGTATATAGACTTTGTTTTTGCATGTTTTTGCTCTATTATATTGTCATTTCCAACGTGTTCCGTATAATTATTCAGATGATAAGGACTCACCACTAATCAGGTTGCCGTTTTTCTAATTCTAGTTTTGTCCAAACTATATCACAATGGATTCTAGTGGTCTAGAGGTCTAAATGTCCACATGTCTATAGATGGTATTCATCAATGTTTTGACATGTTTTGGATATTCTAAAATTCTGCACATCCAAATGTTCGCAGATTCTGGAAATCTGAAGGTATCGCAATTGATATATGGCACTTACATAGCTGTGAACATGTCCACTGTGTGTAGATTATTTTTGAAGGGGAAACCCATGGATTTCCCACCCAGCGCCGAGAAAGCGCGGCGGTAGGTCCTTGGGGCCCTGCTTTTGGATCAAACCGCCCAAGCTGAGACCTGTGCAGGGCTGGTACGAGGCGGATCATGGCCCCGTGGTCCCACTGGGAGATGTTTGACTTGGTTATCCTCTGGTATTGCCTAACAGTTTGCTATGGAAAATCATCATTTTTAATGGGTAAATCAACTATATATAAATGACCATTTTCAATAGCTATGTTAATTGGGGATATCTTTTGGAATTTAATTAAGCAACTACAGTGGAATGACGATCTGAGATCCGGTCATTTTTCAGAGTTTGCGAGCTGGTGTAGATGGCCCATTTAGATCGATGATTGGATTATTCAACGGTGGTTTTTGATAGCTAAGTGAAAAATTGCCGGACAGAAATGTGAAAAAGTGAATCAAAGTCCTTTCAAGGGGTGGTGATCAACTGTTCCAAATGGAGATGGCGCTGTACCGAATACCCATCCCATGGACCAAATCTGGGGATCCCAATCAGAATCATCCCATGGCTAGGGTTATATAGACGGTGTACCCAACAATGAAATATTGCATCAACTCAGATTCGGGATGGTTTTTATCACCGGATCGGTTCCCATTTTTTATTTTAATTGTGCTGTAATTAGCCCATGATTATGCCAAATTATTGGGTTGACCACTGCTAGCCAGCTGTTTCTAGCATATGTTGGTGGTGCATTTTGTTGGCCTTGTCCGTTCTCTTGGAGAACTGTGGCGGCCGGGCCTGCCCCAGTGTCGAGGTTTGCATCACCAATTGCAGAGACAGAGCTTGTGCATCTCATGAATTATGAATGCATTCATAGATATATGATCCTCAGTTGGCCTATCGGCATTCTTCAAGTACTAAAACCGTGTGGTAGATACATGTCTTGTCTACAGACGGATAGAGATCATGTCCCTTTCTGCCAGGAAGAGAGGCTTGTAGCACCGGAAGGAGGTGCCAATGTGTTTGCGCTCTGTGGGCGCTGGTGTGTTTGACAATGGGGTATACCTGGTATACCCCACCTGTGGCCATGATGATAAACGATCAGCTATTTTTGACCTGACCAAATTTGGGGGTACTTGAGTTGCAGACATTCTCATATGTGCAATTGAACAATACATAACAATACCATGAGGAATGTACTTAAAAAGGCATCAGGGCATTTTGGAACCAACTGAAATGGAGCTGTCACTGTGACCCTGCACCACAAGCATATGAAAGGATCCAGATATGCCCAGAGAACTCGAGAGGATTTCTGGTTGGTGGGTTGATTGATATGGAATACCTGGTAACAATTTGGATTACTCCCACTAAATGGGGTTTGATAAATAGTGTCAGATGGATTCATTCAGGCGGTACCTGTTGCAATTATTCAATCATTTTTCAGCAACCTCGATTGTCACATTGTTTGGGTGTTGGATTGTGCCGGAACCCATATTTCCAGTTCCGGTGATTGAATCCAATGTTGGTGGTGGTCATGAGTTGTTATTTCTCTCATACAGTTTCCGTATATTCAACCCACCTAGCAAGTTATTTTATCGATTGTCTTGAATCCCAGATATGCGTGACGGCGTGACGCATTTGCGTTTCAAAGATATCTGGTCTCACTCATATGACACCTTATCAATGTGTCACGATAAATCCCTTCATGGTAAACCCAATTTTAGTTTACAATTCGATTATCACAGTTGGCACTCTGAAAAAAGGTGCTCCGCAGCGTGGGCCACACCCACCGAAGCCTCCCAAGTTCCTGATGGAAGGCAAGGAATTGACAGTTGTTGCGAAGCTAAAAATGATGGCTGAAGCAGGTCATTCAGCAATCAGCCATCATTTTCAGCCATAATTCGTTATATATGTTGCGAAATTTCATTAAATGATTCATTTGCCGAAGTCAAAGGGCATTTTTTGGATTGAAATCCTGTGTGAACCCTTACGGTACCCGCCATGGTTTGGATCAAATTGGGGTGAAACCCGGTGGCGAAGAGTGGTGTTAGGTGTTTTTTCTTGGAGATGTGTTTCATGTCAGCCACTTTCATGGGGGACTATTTTCAAAAGTCACGCACATTATATATACAGAGATATTTATATAGACTATACAGAGACTATATAGAGATGATGCATGACTTTGTTGCAGGGTATCTCAGTTTGCTCTGGAATTGCAAGGAACTCATGGCCTTATGGCATCTTATGGCCATATTCGCCATAGAGAGATGGAGTATATAGATTACTGGGCATCAGATGTTCGAGCTTCCTTCAAGCTTAGCAAGTTGATAGTTTGAGCAGAATCGCTTGCAACATTGATGACTTTTGCAGCTTAAAAGCAGCAAACGGTCCACCAAAATTCCTACACATCACTTCTTCAACCAGCCAGCTGCTGGTTTTGTTGACTTGGATTCTGCTGACAAAGTCTCACCGTTTGGCGCTGGAATTGGTTCATGATGGTTTAACAGTTTAACAGTTTAACAAAGCGGCTTAATAATGATGGTATATGAACATAATAATGCTGCTGTAAGAATGATGGTTTCACAATGTTTAACATTTAAGAACCCGCTTTCACTTCGCCGACTTCGCCCTCTCCAAGCGCCTACAGAATCTCGTCAGATACCCCACAGGTCAGGATGTCCATTGTGTCCACAAGCGCCAGGTCGAATCAAAAGTTCCACAGTGGAGCCTCAACCAGAGGCCGAACCTGACGGGGCACATGTCTTGAAGACATGCAGTGGATGGAAGAAATCCCACACCAGTTGATAATTTGATGGGTGGTTTATCCCATTATCTAATATAGGGTTTCAACCATCCAAGGTGGTGCAGATTTTCTTCCATCCACAGTTTGTGGTAACCACCAGTATCATCGCCAGACACCAGTTTTTGAACACTTGAGATGCCATGTTCAGTGCTGATGTTCTTGATATATATAAGGAAATACAAGGATGCATAAGGATAAATAAAGAAAAATATATGTTAATATGTGCTGATCAAAGAATGTTTTAAACAGGCAGAGTTTGGTCTCAAAGTGGGTGCTTATATCATTGAATATCCCCTCAAATGTGGCCATTTACAAGGAACAAAAACAAAGAGTCAAGAATAGTGAAGAGGGGATGGAATGGTTTTGTTCCCTTCATTTGTAAGATAAATCTACTAAGATCATGTTGAAGCCATGGTGTTTCCACTGATTCATCCCTGTCAGGTCTCAGCTGAATCCTCGGAGGTTTCGATGCTCAGAGTGGAAGACAAGCAGGTGCCGGGGCGGCTCTTTGTTTGGTTGGGTCCTGAAGATTTACTATAGTAGTCCCATTTTTTAGTATTCACCATTCAATTTTGGGCTACCCAATTTTGAGCCATCCCCAAAATAATAGAACAGTGCCTTACCACTATGTTGGTAAGAAATTGCTAATAGAGCCATTGATAATGCCACGTGGTGATGGTTGTTTAAAGTTATTTTGGGTTATACTACTGGGTTATACTAGTTGGTTTATTGGTGGCTAATAAGGGAGTCAGCAACAACATCGCGTAGAATAGAGCAAATTCACGGAGAAACTATGACTCAGCCCTACGCACTGTTTATTCGTGTATGTTTTAGGTGATTCAAAATTTTGGACTTTCCATGCTTTAAATCCGTTTGGCACGCCCAACAAAAAATCTGTATACGCATCAATCCATATCAATCCACTGCTTTCAGCTTCATGCAAAAGCACATGCCTACTCAGAGCAAAGCAAGATTTTGGTGATGTATTTTTGTTTTTTGATTAGAGCCATGGCTTTGTCCTTAACAAACATGTGGTAGTCATCCAGCGGCAGGTGGGCCGGGAGCTCCGCTACCTCTCTCTCGCCAAGCAGGAGGCGGATGCTGGCATGGATGGCGATTTCACTAGAACCAGTCGCACCAACTTACCTGT
>BGPT01000049.1:605270-645158 GCA_003297045.1 Symbiodinium sp. clade C Y103
GGTTGGAAAACCACTTGAAAACCGGGATCCTGTAGGATGAGCTTATGCAGAAGCTGCTGCAAACATTAAATCAGTGAAGTCCAGTGACACATGTGACACAAAATCTCCATTTTTGCGACCGAAAATCCCCCAGAAAGAAGGACCTCAGTAGCACCCTGCGCGCCATCGCCACCTTCAAGAACGAGCTGCCTGCCTTGAAGGCGATCCACGGATGGAAAACCACAAGGACATGACTATAGCTATGGGCTATGGACATCCTTTTACATGAATAGCAAGCCAAAAAAAGATAGAAACAGAGATTAGATTACTAGAGACTAGGGGTATGAAGTATATATATATATACATATAATATAGAGAGTGTATTGTACTGGGTGACTGATCCCCAAATTCAGCGTATTTCACGTTTGTGAATTACCATACAGAATTCAGCCAGTGGTGACGGATTGCTGCTGATACTTCAGCCTGGCTCAGGCATAGACACGCGAATTGTTTCAACAGCATTCCTTGGGAAATGTTGCATCTACATTGAATTGGTAGATACATTCATATATATATATATATATTTACATATATATGATTATATATACATCATTTATATATATAGAGATATACACACATACTGTATGCGATGCATGCTTGGGCACACATAATGTATGAATACTTCATATATCTGTATATCCTTAGGGAATGACAGCTTGTTTGAAAGGTAGCCAACCGGCTGACTAGATCTATGTTTGGGAGAATCTGAGCTCGGTGCAAAGAAGTGAATAGAGATGATGTTGACTAGGGCAGCTTTGCTACTGAGCTATTGAAGTTGAGGAACTTCACAGGTTGATGGGGACGATGGTGCCGCTGACGATGGTGCTGCTGGTGGTGGTGATGATGATTATGATGATGATGGTGATGATGATATTGACGATTATATTATCTATGATGATGCCAAATGGACTAATGTCTTAGGGGGCTGAAACTAAGCACTAACAAAGGCCCCACATAGTAGCTGAACGCATCATTTGGACCCAACGATTACGATGGTGCCTTGGTGTTACTTGCGGTCCCCAAAGATGACTATTGCAGAGACTTTTCTATAGGATTTGACACAGGTGGGGCTTCGATATGTCCATTGATTACTTACTATTACAGAGATTGTTTATAGCATTGTCACCGAATTTGGTTTGTCCTTGCTGGTTAAGCTTCGTGTGCGTTGATTCGTGGAACACGTTCTGCTGGTTCAACATCAATTTTCCTTCAGTCCTTGGCCCAGTTTTTCTTGGTGTGGAGGCCCCCTTCACCCGAGAACAAGAGAGAATCTCAGAATCTCATCACGGGGGTTTAGGTCAAACTTGGGAACTGCTAGCAAGAATTGGGATTGGGTCAAAACTGGGCAATGACAAATTGGACATGTTACATTTTGATCTGCGACCGGATCAATTGCGGTTTCCCCTCACAAAAATGGTGACCGAAAGCCTCGACTTGGCGCCAGACTCATTTGGGCGTCATCTCTGATACCCTTCTGGGGAGGGCCTTGGATCTCCAGGCCGGGAGGAAGACAGGGCAAACACCCAATGTGGACCCCTGGGTGATTTTGTTGTAGAGGTACGGTTTTTGATCTCCAGTTTTCCATGTTACCAATTCATCTCTGTTTATGCTACTTTTTGCGGATGAGCTCAAATAAAACCAGTTGATACCAGTTTTACAATCATCCTGGCGGGTTGAGATTGAAGGTGTCACCTTGGATGCGTAGAGGCATGGCAACCCCAAGATAGATGAAAAGGATAGAACAAACCTGAAATTATGAGGAAACCATAATCCATAATATATTGGAAAAACGGTCCTCTTGGAGACCCCCTATGCCTCTTTTGATGAGCAAACAAAAAGATTAATGAGTAAAAATAAGTTTGAAGGGCGGGTGTGTTTGTTTGTTTTGTTGCTGTTATTAACTATTTGCTGAAGGACCTTTCTCCTGCCCAGATATGTTCTATAATTGCAGACGCAATGCCAAAGTGGAGCAGAACAGGATCCTTTTGGCTACAGCTTCAAATAAGAGAAATATTACAGTAGGATTTTACCTAGGATTGAATCAGATGATAGACTGTCCTAACAGTGAATAAGATCAAGATCTATCGAAGCAACTGCAAGGATTCTGATTCCTGGATGTTAGTGGTTTCAAAAAATATTCCTAGCCATGCCTGCCTGATGACAATAGCCTTGAGGGGGCCACCAAACAGACATGTACGAATTCCGGGCGCAATTCCTTAAGCTACAATGAAACGCCTAAGAATGAAATCAGGCGATGAAGATGACTACTTGAATGTTTTGCCTGAGGGGGTTGCAAAATCTCATCTTAGGGGAGTGTAAATGGATGTAAGCGTCTTCACGGTTGGGGCAAAATCGCGGTTGTTTGATGTTTTTGGTTGGACATTTCTCCCACCACTCACTACTGTCACTACTCGTTCGCTCTTTGACCATTTGTCAATGTCCACCAGGATTTCCTCGTTGTTTGATCATCCCTCAATGTTGCCAGTATGTGCTTTCGTGTCATGAAAGATATTGACACATGGTTGTACACATGGGTGTAAACATATGCACAAATAATCACAAATATACAAATGTGATGACAATGTGATTATGTCGTAAGGATATCATTTCATTTAAATGTATGAATATATATATATGTATGTATATATATATTTGTATATATATATATGTATGTATATATATATATATACGTATATACATATGTATATATATATATATATATACGTATATACATATGTATATATATATATATATGTGTGTTAGTGTATGTATATATATATATATAATTATATTATGTATTATATATATGTATATAAAGTATACATGTATATACAATAGCTATATATACTTATATATATATACAGCATACATGTATATACAATAGCTATAAATATATATATATATATACATATATTATAAATAAATTCATTCAAATATCATGTTAAAAATCACAAAAGTGCTGTGCGCCTTCTCGCCGAGCCACACATTGTCTCCAGGCCACGGGCACCTCGGACGCCCTTTGGGCCGTCGCTGAAATGAGCGACGAAGCTCCCATGCTCCAGGCCTCGGGCGGCTGGGTTCGGGGATTGAAGCAGAAAAAGCCGTGGGATTGAGTGGGACACCATGGGATTTCATGGGATTTCATGGGATTTCACGGATTTCATGGGATTTCATGGATTTCATGGGATTTAGTTGGAGTTCATGGGATTTCAATATTCCCCCAGTTTTTGGCCATTGAAATGGGGAGAGCTACGCGTTAGACCTTAGATTTTTGGCTAGCCTACTGTCGGACAAACCCATTTAAGTTTAGATTTCTCATGTAAGTCATGAGTTTGAAATCCCCAGCCTGCGGGTGTGTTTGGAAAAAACCAGGCCTCAAAATGATGAAGAATTTTGTAAAATCATGTAAAACCCGAGTTTGAAATCCAGTGATAAACTGCTGTTCTGCACCTTTTTTGGGGAATACTATATATATATATTTTTTTTTTTTTGTTGCTGGGGTTCCAATGCGTTAGCCACAGATGTTGCTGGAGAGAGCGAATCGTTGCCAACAAAAAAACACATGGGATTCATAGGGATTGAATAGGATTTTATGGTGATTGATAGGGATTGAATGGTGATATTAACGGGAAATTCCCTCCAGCAAATTAACATAGCTATGATTGTGGAAGGTGAATGAACATGGATCATTTCAACCCCCAGCCAAAATGAGGATTTTGGGATCTCATCATCAACTGAGACGCAGCGGTGTGATGGTTGCAAATCCCCAGTCCTATACAATGTAAGCAGTAAGGAAGTTGCTAAGTGCAACTGATGGGATGCACGTTCAAAATATGTGACCTATTAAGGCAAATAGTTGGACGCGGTATTTCCCCATTCAAAAAATAGTTCAATTTTCTTTTGTAGTAATATGTGTTGCATAGATAGCATGTCCTTTATCCATGAGCGAGTTAGATTCCCACAATTGGAGTGGTTTCATGCACATGTTCCATGCAACCTTTCCACTGATAGATAGAGGAAGGGCCCCGCCCAGTTATTTAATGTAATATCTAGATGAGCTCCTACAAACCTGAGAGTTGTTTTCCAAAAGAAAAGATCTAAGCAAATAGCCAATGAGAATTTCAGGATTCTAAAGTGGAGGTACTGTACCTTTTTAAGCCATATTTTGGGGGTATATTCCCTTACATTGCCCTTACATAGGCCATCATAGGCCTCAATTACAGTATATATAGTAGGTACTTGTACCTCCAATTTAGGTCCCTGAAATGGCCATGACAATAGACGCACAAACAGCTTACAAAACTATATAACTAAATTCAATACATTTTTACATTGCAAGATGCAATAGGTATTTCTTATTCTTCGCATAAAAATTGCAAGCCAGGCAAGAAACATACTAATTACAAATTACACTTATTACAAAAAACCAGGCACATATTCAATACAACCTTGCTGAATTCCTAGTTCAGACGAAATACCCAAAAGACTTTGCTTATAAACTCACACGTTCAACCAGCTCGATATATGTGCCATAAACCCAACTACATGTATATTGTCATGCTTACCAACTCACTATCGCTTGGGGCCTTTCCCATATGATATATCTCCATTTTTGTTCCCACCAGTTATTTCACCTTGCTAACTCAAAAACAATCCATCTATACATTATTCCCCTCCGATAGAATCTGACACAGATGTGGAAAACCCACCATGAATGTAGATAATGTGGATCCTTTTCCGACGAGGGGAAACCTCATGGGCTCTCCATCTTTTCGGGAACACTTTACCCCAGGGTATCCTACATACCTTCCCCTTGGACGGGGCGAGATTTTCCAGGCCCTGCTGCCAGTGTTGGTCTATCGCTTGGCAAAGACAGCCCCAGAACTGACCACAGAGGAGGGACGTGATTGCTGCGATGACACGATGGCAATTTTTGTGGGAAGATTATCCTGACATATGAAGATTTTCCATTGATGACTATAGCAGTTGATGGACATGACTTAAGAATGTACTGATGGATGATCATGGATGGGGATATCCACTTATTTCGATTAATTGGGTACATAATTGGGATATTTCATGGGGACATATCGGTGTTATCAACCAGTCTAGTCTGAACATTGTAACAAGCCCACTGCGATGCTGAGACGGTTTTGAGGAACTAACGTAAAATGGCCGAAGCCTTTTATGTTACAGGATAGTTTATCCAGGTTGCACTTGTCATTGTCATACAACGGATGGAGGTTGTGATGGGGGTATCGTTGTATATGGATGTATATGTGGATGCATATGGTATTATATAGAAATATATATATATATATATATTATATAATATATATTATTTTTATATATATATATTATTTATATATATTTATATATTATAATCACCATTGAAGAATCCTTGCTGGGAATCCATATGCATATCTTGGGATTTATTGGCGCGAGGAGACCATTAGTAGCCTCTTCTCCACTGCCATGCTGCGATCCAAGTTCAGAGCACGAGCCCCAGGGCCACTGGAATGCCATGACCAATGGGAGAACGGTCCACGTTTCAACTGAAATGTGAGGTTTTTGAGGGGGATTGGATCTGGAATGGCTGATGTTGGCCTGGGAAAATGAAGGAAGGTCCACGTCCGTGAGTAGAAAAGTAAGAGGATGACTATATAGCTCCTGAAGGAGAACCTGAAGGAGAATCTGAGGATCAAAAACAGAAAGACGGATTTGAGCTTAGACATTAGGCATTTCGCCTGCAATCAGTGAGGTTGTATCCAATATGTAATTCATATTTTTTGCCTTGAGGTCAACTAAAATAGATGGAAAATCCACTGCTAGTTTGCTGCATTCCCTGCTGGAGACACTGCAGCGTTTGATCAACTAGGCGACTAGCTACAGATGTCTGGATGAATTATAACCACCTCACGTCGCGACGTCACTGGAAGGATGGTTAGGATTTGGTGAATCATCCCCAAAATGGATGAACTTTATTTTTTCAGGCTGGGGGTGGGCCAAATCAGAAGAGTGGGGCCTTTTTTTTCAGGCTGCTAAATTGCCACAATTCATCCGAATCGGTGTAAAATCATAAACTATCATATGAAAAGAGACCAAATCATCTACCCTCTGGTAAACTAACATGACTATGGAAAATCACAATTTTTAATGGGAAAAATCCACTATAAATGGGCCATTTTCAATAGCAAACTGTTCGTTCACCAGAGGGTAAACACCCTCCGCGACCGTGCCTTGGATCCCCTTGGATCCAGACTTCAGGAACTGAAGCTGAACATGGCACCGCTCACGGCGTTCTTGGCGAATTCCATGGCCAAAGTGTCCTTTGAGGATCTGAAGACCCAGGACCTTTCAAGTGATGGGGAGGCAATGTTTTGTCCCTGGTGGAATGTGTGTCTTGGATGCTGCTTTATGTATCTTTGTGCCTCACAAGGTCTTCGAAAAGTGAGGCTTATATAAATATGTATAAGTGGATAGCGGAAATAAAAACAGATAACATGTGGTGATTCAACTCTGAGAGGTTGTGATTGAACCATGAAAAAAAAGGTGAGCAATGCATTTCCCCGGGAAGTCTCCGGCAAAACCTGAAAATCGCAACGGGGAACACATTTCTTTAGAGAAGTGTGCAACATATGGGGCTTGAAACCAGAAATGCTAGGAAAAAAATGGGGCAGATGAACTGGTTTCATGAATTATTGGACTACTCTGCGTGTTTGCGCACGACAGCACTCTGCCAAGTTACCAGCTATTTTATGTAGGGTTGACGTTTGTCAGCAATTGCTACGACCACAGGTCGCATCTTATATTATTTGTCACTTCATCTGAGGCATTCGTTGTTGTTGAAAACCGGCTCCAGTATGGAAATCTGGATTAAATCATCTTGAATCATGTTAAATAATCGATCAATGTTACTGTAGATAATAATATGAAACCATCTTAAATCATCTTAAATCATGTTGAATCCACATGAAGTTGCTTCCATCACCTAAAAAACAATACTGACAATACTTAATTCCTATCAGATTGCTGGCCAGATCGAGGAGTTGGTGGATTTCTTCTATTCCTTGTCCCTCACCCGGACGCTGCCCGATGATCTTTTAGAGGTGCAAAAAGCACGGAAATTTCCATGGATTTCAGCCATTCCTTGGGGTTGGAAGATCCTCCATTTATAGATGTCTTGGAAAGAAAGGATGTGATTTGAAGTTGCAGATCATGAGATTTTTTTACTAACATGGGACACTCGGACACTGGAGATCATTAGATTTTGAACTTGGAGAAACTTTGAGTTTCATGTGACCTTTTTCTAGGCAGATGCAACTGCTGCAGGTCCAATGTCCATTGTTGAGGCCACGTAATATTCCACATGTTGTGACGTCGCAGTGTAGAAACATGTAGACACCATTCAACATTGACTTTTCGGTGCATCTCCTGGATTTCCAATTTCAAAAACCTGCGTCCCAATGGTTCATAGGTTCGAGCCAACAGAACCTAGGCTGGATCATACTGGATCCAAATGTTGTAAGACCTTGATAAAGTATTGTTGTTTGATACATCAAGTGAAACAAAAGGCACAAACCCAAGAGTTGAACATGGACATTGACATAATAGATAAATCTTTGAAAATAATCTTTAAAAGATGATAAGGTTGATGTATAAATATTATAAATGATGATACAGGGTACATGTGTATGGTACCGCCAGGTACCCCCTGCCCAAGCAACTGGAAGGTCCTCCCAGGTGATCGTCGTCTCAACGCCGTTGTCTAGGCGTTGGTCACCTCTTTGGTGGATCAGCTGAAGGGGAGGGAGCTGAGTACACACAACACGCCGGGCGTCTAAGTGGTGAAGCCGGGAATTTGGGGCTGAAATGATGGTTAAACTATGATTGAAACTACGGTTAATGTGGGGAATCATGGTTAGCTGTTGGTTTAACTACAATCAACCACAGTGAGCGATGATTATATATCACATATAGTCGTCAATCAACAGGTGTTTGGCAGCCATGGTTGGACTATAACTAGAAAACAGGTTGGTCTAACTGATATTACATAATCACAGTTAAATATATTATATAAGATTAACTCCAAGCAACTATGAGGAACCATGGCGATGGAGAAAGAACTATGATTAACCATAGTGCAACCCCCAAAAAGATGCCGAAAAGTAAGCCGTCACTTTTTCAATCGGAGTTGACTGTTCTACCTTTTTGTGGATGACTGCAATGGACGCATTAATAAGAATACAAGGTGGGCACCCCCCAGCTATATGTGTTGGGAGAGATAGCTACCATAATTCATAGTTATAGTTGGCCTAGTAAACTAAACCAGCTAAGCTATCGTCTGGGGCCCTAACCTAATACTAGTATATGAATGGGATATCTATGCGAATGTTTGGGCGTGTGAATGGGAAATTAATGGAATATAATATACATAGAATCCGTGTACTCAAACATAGCTTACAGGAAAATCATGAAACATCCCCTATTAGTCAGATGCTTTTCGATTCAAATGACACTTTTTATGGGGATTTCCCAGCTAGCCATGTTTAATGGCGAATGAGGTACTCCTTGCTCTACTCCATTGCCATGCTGCAGGCGTGAGCAGCCAATTTGGCCCCTTACCCGGTACTATACATGTTTCTAAAAGTTGAGTAGATAGTGATTAGTGTTCACAACCCGTGTAGGTTGACAAGTATGATCAGAACTCATAATCATTCATAATCCATGACAATGAATTGCCGGAATCCTTGTTAACCAACCAGGACAATAGAATGACGGAGGGTTTTGAACACCGCTCAATTGCAGTCTTACTTGTGCGGGAACCCATGCTGTCGATGGGGTTACCTTGGGATCATTTTCCAAGGTCTGCACCTGCATCTTTGGCGTCCAGATATTCTCTCCCGAATTGCGTTTTTGTTGTCTTCCTCAATGGGTATGTAAGCAACCTCCCACCAACTACCACACCCATCCCCACATACTTTCCTCATAAGATGGGTGATTCTGAGGGTCTATGATACTTGGATGCTACCAGTTCTCCATATCCATCCACTTGAGTGGTCATCCCATGCGACCCATCATTCCAGCCCGCTTGTCCGCGCAGTTGGGCAGCATTCCATTGGTCAAATAAGATTTCTGTTGGTTCCATCCCTGATGTTTATTGAATTTATTGCTGTGCATCCCTCGTTTTGCTTGTGATACTGTCTCGCTGCCTTTGTTTGGTATATAATTATATATTCATGTATAATTATGTGTATATATATATATATGTTATCTTTTCAAGTTTGAATCCCAGACTGTTATTGGTTAGACCATCTTAAATCCTCATTTTCCATGCCCTCGATTTCTGTTGAATCAAGTTTACTTCAATGTATTGACCGTCAGATCACCCCAAAATCACCATTGCTGTCGGTTTCCCCCCTATTTTTTTCAAACGCCTGGGATGAACCCAGGAGACCTCCGTCCATGGCACAGCTCTGAAGCTGCTCCCCAGCGTGCTGATGTCCCTGGAAGTGGTGGCGGAAGACATGACCCGCGCACCGGATTTCTCCGCCGTTGCAGTGGAAGTTATGGCGAGATGGAGAGGTATCATGAATGATGATTTTGAGAGATATGATATACTGTAATAGGGATTTAATAGACGTATAAGTATACTTACTAGAGATGGATAAGAGGGATATAGATGGATTTAGAATTTGACGGCGACCATCAAAAATTACTATATGATAGAATCAGGAGATAATGGGGACCTCACTAGCAAACTATACAAAAAGAAACAAATAGTGGTATAAAGCTCGCCATGATGAGGAATATTGGGATTTAACCACAATTTCGGACAAAATGGTATGCACGTGTCCAACTTAAATGGCAATGGTGTATCTCACCTGGCAACTTTAATAGGAGCATGATGATCATTGGGATTCAAGCATCAAACGTAGATTTTCTTGGCAACTTAACGCAAGCAGTTCAGCACAAGAGTTCAATACATCAGTATACTAGTATACAATTTATATACTTATAAAATACCTATATAATCGTATATATATATATATACATATGATTATACATGCATTTGGGTTGATCTCCATTGATTTCAGCATATCGTTTGTAGGCTACCTACGGTTGGCCGCCTATGATTGACCACCAGGTCACCAGGTCACGTCACGTCAGGTCCAGGTCGGGGGAATTTTTTCGGACCCGGCTGCTGGGTGAACCACATGGAGATGCAATAATCATGCGCATACAGAATATTGCTTGCACACACATATATAGTATGTGTATGTATATATGTATACACACCATGTACATATGCACATTTATACACACTATTTATATACCATATACGTAATATAGATGTATACCTTAGTAGATGTTCACCTGCATGTTTTTTTGGCCATGCCGTCACGGCAGGATGCCGGAGCAACTTGCCGGATGCCTGTGGGCTCTGGGCTGGGCCGATCCCAATGCCACAGTCAGCCGAGGCGTGGGCCTCTATTGGAGATGGTGAACTAACATAACTATGGAAAATCACATCTTTAATAGGCAAACGCACCATAGTTATGGTCCATTTTCCATACTTGTGTTAGTTTACCAGAGGGTAAACATGTGTTAGATTCTTTGGTTTTTGTTGTTTTTGTTGATGGTTTAGGAAATATGTTGAATCTAAAGCATTCTTTTAGTAACTATATATAATATGCTTAAATGTCAATTTTGTGTTTTAAATTTCAGGATTTTTTCCGCAGATAATCTACATATGTTTGTTCCAATCATGACATTGGTCATTTTTGGGACTTCAATGAGTTAATCTTACTGAATTTTGATCGCTTAATCAATCGCGGCGTTTTCTTTGAGTCCTCACGTTTGATCATTGTTTGGAGGTCAAATCTCATTTTTTCTGGTTGAATTGGCCACTTACATTACCAATGGGCGCACATGTTCTGGTCATGTTTAGGATTAGCTTTGTAATGGGTTCTATACTAGTCCAACAGTGGGAGGTTCAAGAATTCTGAGCCAATTGTATGTGGTTCATGAATGGGTAAACGGGATAACTCTGCGAATTTGACCAGCAGAACTTAAGAAACAAGACGCGGGTACGTTACGTTGGAGCTTACTTGTCGGGTACAAGCCATCAAAGTTCGGATTTGCCGGTTGTGAAACGCATAAACATTTAAAACGTGGCTATGCACCAACAGTGATTAATCCGGTATATCCAGGTCGATAAACCGAATGGCAAATGGTGGGGCAATGGAAGAGCTTTTGATCTCCCAAATGTTGTTTTTTGTTTTTTTGAAGGGGTATTTAGGAATAGTCGTGCTTAGCATTATCCCATTCAGCAATCTAACTGTCCCTTTGGTCCGTATGGGTGTCAGGTGAAGTTAATGTCATTTTCTAGAAGGTATGACGAGGGCATCTTGCTACGAAATAGACTCCAAAATCCAAAGTAGGTTGGCATTCTCGGAACCAGCCTGAGTTTCAGGTAATTCAGAATAGGTACACCAGCCTCATGTTGATACTCCCCTTCCCCATACTTATATGCATCCCTCAAAATCTGGGTTTGATATTGGATCCATTCATGAGTTGGGTTCCCATAGTGGAGGTAATTATATATAGATATATACATTATATACATAATGTATAAGTTTTTTTCTATTGTTGATGTTAGATGATTCTGGAGTGTATGCATCTTAGTATATATGTTGCATCATTTATATCATGGGATGATGGGATGAAGCCTGCCATCTCCGGGGATGCCTTGCGCCCAGGTCACCTGGAGAGATTGCACGATGAGGTGCCAGAAAAATGAGCAGTTGTTGATGTAGATTATATATATATATACCCTCCGGTCAACAAACATAACTATGGAAAATTACCATGTTTTTTAGGGAAAATCCACTATAAATGGCAATTTTCAATAGCTATGTTAGTTTACCAGAGGGTACATACACTATCATGGCATGATATATTTGAACATACAATAGATGCATATATATATATATGTCTAATCTCAGCCCGAGATTGATAACCCCGGAGTTTTAGATTTTGAATGGCAAACTATCACTTTGGCATGATAACCCCACCATACCCCACCACTATATCCACTATGTTCTGATCGCACATGTATATACATGTATATATTTATATAGGGATTTCAATTTCCACTACGAAAAAAGGGGTGGCATGGGCTCCTACAAATGCTCGAAAACTATGTTTTTTGTAGAATCCAATCATCCTGGGGTCCCTACATTGGTAGAATGACCCCCTGTTTTGTAGTGGAACATAATTAGGGACCCCCCTGACACGTGTTTTGTAGTGATTCCATTTTGGATGATTTTTACCTGTTTTTCCCCTTCTTAGATTTCTACAAGATTTTGTAGGAAAGCTGGACTATGGGTTTGGTAGGATTGGTGGGCCCGAGAGTTTCGTAGTATGTGTGAAGTGTCATGTTGAGCGAATCACCGGAGAATCGAGGTTGAATGAGGCTGACAATGGACAGCACATGAATACATGAGGCACAAGGAATATGCGTGAGTATTTACATAGCAACTAATAATCACTACTTCAAAGGAGTTTCCAGTGCCCTGATGGTTCCAAAGAAATCCCTTTCATGGCTGCGTTTTCTCAGAAAGGAGCAAATGGATGAACAAGTGCTCTCTACAAAATGATTGTTGGGGGGTCCGTAAATCTACTTCTTGGCCAGTTTATTCTCTCTAGAAAATGATTCTCAGCTCGAACACTAAGACCCAAAAATGGAAGTTCAAGCTGTGTCTGAGTTCTCAGTTTTTAATAGGATAGCTAGGACCCCTAGAAACGTAGAATTCAACCACCCACAATAATCATTTTATAGACTCTGGGTATTGGAACCTATGGTTTGTAACTACAAAAGGGGTGGCCCAACCCACCCCCCTAAATTCTACTCCCTATATAGTCCCTATATATTTACAATTTATAAATGTGTATACGTGTCTCAATACAACTTTTTCATATGACTAGGCGCACATCGACCTGCAAATTTGGTCCTTTACCTCCCCAGATTGGCGTTGTGCTGGGCGACCTGAAGATGCGAGACTTGCAGCTTGGCGAACTCGAACGCTGGGAAGGCGATGTGCGTTTGAAAAAGTAGCCCCCCGAAAAGATGCAAAAAAATTGTTCAATCTGTCACTATTTTCAAGGATTTTTCTTGAGTAAATCATGAGCCATGGAGGTTGTGAGTCACAAACACACAATGATCACAAAGGAAGAACAACACCTAAACTCCGGGAGCAAAGAAACCTACAATCCAAAATGCCAAAAAAATGTGTTGGAGTTGGACGCCTTCAGCCAGGAGAATATCAGGGTGGATCAGGAGGTGACACGACCATCCAAAGTTGGATTTGCAGCAGCAAACGAAGTAACGGTTTTAGGAGATCAACTGTGAGAAGAAAAGGCTTCCAAATCAACAGAACATGGTGATTTGATGTCATTTGATCAATCACGATGGGAACAATGATGGGGACAATAACCACCTGCAGCTCAACCATGACTTGCAGCCCGAGAGCTGTATAAGAATCCGAAAGCTTGAAGCCCAGGGTCGCTCAAATTCTCATTTTTAAATACTGTACGGGGAAATTTCCACCACAATAGGTCAAGGGACCCTTAAATTCTTATAACTAGTGTAGAACCATGGCCGGCGTGCTTATTGGATACCTTCCCAGCCTATCCCAACCACTTTGGCTGCATTGAAATGCGGCCCAGACCTCATATAGGTTTCCTCTTCAGAGGGTCAGATGCGCGTTCTATGCAGTGACCAGTGGATAGATACAATACAATGACTTGAACCCAGACTTGAAAAGAAATCAAGCCATTCAAAACCCAAAAACCGCTTGAGATGCTGGTCATTTGTAGACGCCATGATTTTTTGGGTCGACTCCAATGTACTTCCAGGTCGCATGCCCTTTGGGGCCTGGCTGCTCTGGACTTCAATGATAAGGACCTCCGTGAAACCTTAATGACCAGGGCAGACGCAGTATCTACCGGAGCACTTTAAGGGTAAACTGATAGTGCATTGTGAAACTGTGTATGTGCATATACATATATATATATATATACATGTGTATGATGTGAAAATCATGTTCTGCACTACTACAATCTTACAAGCTCTGTAAGCCACCTACCGCAGCACTGGACATACATCTGCTGCAGCTGGAGAAGCTGAGTCCAAGTCATGACCGTGGGAGAAGAAAGTTGGGGGCAGCAGGTTCACCAAGTAACGAAGAGGATTCACAAATGTTGATTGACCAACAAGAATAATACGGAATGATTAAGAATGGACTAGTAGAATCGTTCGATATGGGCTTCAAACTTGAAATAACTTCCATACTATATCAACAAATACATAAACATATATCAACATGAGATACCGTGGCCTCAAGAGTGGGGCCATACCTAGCCAGCGGATGTAACTGCCCCAGGCATCTGTGTTGCGGCTCAGTAGCCAACAACCGCAGCCCGGCCACGACCGATCCGCTGTCTGCAGTGTCTGCTCGCATCATGGGTGGACTGTTCAGCAAGAGCTTGTCAGTCGATGCGCTGTCCAATGAGCCGTACAACCAGGCACGGGATACGAATCCAATCTGTGTGCAATCCCACAGTGATAGAACATCTGCATATCTATATATATATATATACATAAGAATATATAAGAACAAGTGCCATACAGTAGTACTCCGTAGTGATTGGTTGTTTGGAACATGCTTTATTTGCATCCTACATTGACTAAGATTGTTCAGAGTCGGAGTGTTTTTCCAAACATGTTGAAACATGTTAATTATATACAGTAACCAGCCTGTCTTCCATTCAGAGCAAGCAGCATTCACCACACGTCTTTTTCCAGGCGCACATGTTTGAGGGCCTCTCGGAGGATCAGAAACAGCAGGTGGCCTCCGATCTCAGCGAGATGGATGCCAAGCTTCCGGGCGGCGGATTGACGCTTCGGCAGGTGCTGATGAGGCGGAGATTATCTATAGAGTCTAGAAGAAAGTCATCTATATACAATGGATGTTTGACCTATAATAATTTGTTCAGATACCTTAGGGGAAAACAACATATACACATGGGTGTAGAACATGTGCAATGGATTGCATCCAAAGTGGGAACATGCAGGCATGTGAAATCCAGTGAAAATGATGACGATGATGATGGGATATACTTACCCCAGGAACACACTGGGTCATCTATATAAATGTACATATACATATATATATACATTTATATATATATACTATATATATATATACGTATGTATGTGTGTGTGCATGTATACCGCTTACAATGCCTGGGGCGCACCCCCAGGATGTTCTTTGGGCTTGGGGAGGGGAAGGGAGTGAAGCCATTTCCAAAAATGCTATGTTCAATCCAGAAAGGAGCGGGGGAGAGCCACTTATGTTTCATGATTTGGGGACATTTTGGGATTTGACTTGACATATCTTGACACGCGGTTGTGAGGCCTCGGATCCGGGAAAAAAGCCACAAGGCAGCTCTAAGTTGCCATTGTACTAGCCATTTGCAGTAATTGGGGTTTTTGCTAAAAATTGGCTTCTAGCGATTTTTTTCGCGTCATGATTCAAAATCATCCTATGACTGGACTGCTGAGGAAAGGCTATTTGGAGAGGGCTCGAGGACCAAAAGCTTGGCGTTTGGTTTTATGCCATGTGCGACCACATCTTTGTGCTATAAGGTGCCCATAGGTTTGAATCATGTGCAATCTCATCTCCCTAATCCCACCCAGACGGACCAGATGAGACCCAAAAATGAACACACTTTACCAGGGTGTATCAGAGTTGTGTAATATTGGGAGGGAGGCATTATTTATCATTATGTTCTTTCTCTCACAGTTTGTCGCAGCTCTAAGAGTGATTGCAAGGTGACAGGCTCGTGGCCAGCAGTTCGCGAATAGTTTTATCCGTTAACTCAGCTACTGTACCTACATACATTTGCTTAGACCATGAAAACTGTAGTGTGTACACAATACATAATATTTTTGTGGTCGTGTGCATATGTGTAAGGTCTCAACAACCCAAAACACGTGTGTGTGTGTATATATATATATATACATATGTGTGTGCATGCTGCATGTATATCTATTTATCTCAATGCAAATCAATGTAGATAGATTGATGGATAGATGGCGAGATGGCAAAATAGCTAGATGGCTGGATAGATCAACCGGTCGATAGCTGCACAGCATTCGACCGATCCAACGTTGCTCCATCGTTGCTTGGTAGGACTTTTGAGGGACGCCAAGGCGGGCAAGAACCCTTTTGAAGGATTGACGCCTGAGGCTTGGTGGTGGCATTCGCTCTGGTACGGAAAGGATTGCCCTTCAAAAAGGCCTATGATGTAAGATCCATGTCAACTTGATCAAAGTACATTTCTACACATTTATGTACAGTTATATGCAATTACATATATATATATATATATATTACATACATACATACATACATACAGACAGACATACATACAGACAGACAGACATACATACATGCATACAGACATACATACATACATACATACATACAGTTTTATGCAGTTATATGCATAATTATGCATATTACAATTATATATATATATATGTATATGTATATACATATTTGAACAATTTATCCTCAAGGGAATTGTCTCTCCGAAATTAGGCATTTCGCGGGGGCATGTCCAACGTCAAGTTGGATCCCACCACAGGACCTGGTGAGTGATTCGACCCATCACTAGGCATATCACCACGTATGACCTTACATCAGATCATGATTGTATCATACTGTTTGATTAATTTATGGATCATGTTATTTTTGACCTGTTTGATATATTATTATATTACGATATTTGATTTTACAAAAGCATCTCTATATATATATATACACAGAGATGCATCATTCAACTCATTTTTTAGTTGCTGGATATCCCCATGTGTCTCCCCCATACCTTCCCCAGTCTCCTCAGGTGCCCCAGGGCGAGCGCTTGACGGGCCCGGAGTCGGGTCCAGGCTCCAAGGCCTACGCCGACTTCGAAGTCAAAGGCATGGCGCAACTGGAGAAGACCTGTGCCTTGGGATGGCAGGGGAGGGGATATGAAATGGGAATATGTGTTTTGGGGATAAAACATATCCTGATCTATCAACTTGTATCGATTTATGAATTGGTTAGCCAATGGCTGATATTGTTTAATGAGAGTTACTGAGTTACTGAAAGCTAATGATGGATGGTGATGATATTGTGGATGGCAGAAAAATCCTGCACCAGTTGAGGGATGCGGTAAAGATCCCATTATTTTGGATGGGTTTGAACATGTTTCAACCATCCTTTCGGTGGTGCAGGATTTTTTTCCATCCACAGGATGTGTGGGGATATAAGCCCATCCATTTCTTACAATTATGTTTCGGATATCTAATATGGGGATTGAAGATGATGCACAGTTCAGGAATCCTTTGGAGCATACCCCACTCGTCCAAAACCTCGAATGATTCGGGAATCCTGTTTCACCATCTTCAAGTGGCAGCCGGGGTATGCTCTAGGGGTCTGTTGGAATCGTTGGTATCACCAGATTTGCACAGCAAAAACCAATTTCATTTGGCGGGGCAGGAGGCAGGGGGATGATAGCAACCCTCCACGGATGAGGCTGGGAAAACCATTGAAGTAAATGGTGGGTTTTCCATTGCCACCTTTGATTCCTGGGGTGCAGTTGGGACTTATCTAAGTTGGTTCTGGGAAAACCCATGGAATGGTCTATGGTAGCTATGTCTATAGTCAATGGGGTTTAGAGTTTTTACGTTGATGATCAGAGGGTAGTGAGGACCATTCTGGGACGATCTTGGCGATGGCTTTCACATTGGGATGGGTTGAAAACCACCAAGCAGCTTAGTCACTCTTCAAACCAGTTTTAACATGTTTTGGCTAAATTTCCGATAAACAAACCTAGCAGTGAGAATTATCCACCATCTCTACTACCATCTCTTTAGATAAGTTACCCTGGTGTAAACGAACGTGGGTGTGGAAAACCCCCTGGTTTCCCTAGAAAAATGATCCACTAATTATGGTGGGTTTTCATGGGTTTTCCACATCGATGTCTATATTAGTTTACCCTATGGCACCTGAAAGCAAACATCCACCTCGAGCCAAATATTGTTAACTTCACTATTCGTTGAGATGATTGACAATAGTATATCAACCATGGGGATATGATTTCCATGTCCGTGGCATTCCGTGGCCACTTTCCATGGATTGGTTTAAGGGATTTGTTTACTCTGGTTATTTACCATAGCTATGGAAAACGGATGAAAACGGCCTTTTGATAGATGATGAAGATGATGATAAAAAATGGTGATCTTCCAGTGCCACGTTTCATGTCCAGAGGGTAGCTCCAATTTTTTCTTATGATTTTCCATGCCTCCAATTCCTGAACCCATCGTTCCAAGGCTTTTGCTTGGTGGCCGGTGGTTTAGGTGAGCGCTTAGGCTACCCTGGCAGCTCGGCGGTTTCGCGCCGCCAAGTTTCGAAATTGGAACGGTTTCAAACGGTTACTGTACTGTAGTAGTACCGAGGTCTTAGGTGGATTTAACATGACTATCATGGGCTATCCCAATCACTCCTGTATGATGCCAAGGTTTCGACCCACAGCCACATGGTGGAAATGTTGCCAGCTATAGGGCATAAGGTTCCCACATAGATGCCCACAATCACTGGGGTTATGAAACACAGGTCAATGATGTGCAATGATGTTGAATGATGTTGAATGTCATGAAATCAGTATGTTTAGAGGCCTTGATGTGATCTTTACCCACTAGGGAAGCCCAAACAATACAGAAGAGGGGATCGTCAAAGGTTTCCCTTGTTTTCAATGTTCCACGGTTTTTCCAATGAAATCTCGGGCTTTCAATCATTCCCCGGAACCAATTCTGGGATGATTTGCTCCCTGGGCCCCAGCCGAGGCATCAAGATCGGCATCACCGCCGAGCTGACGTCCGGCATGACGTTCATGGAACTCTACGCCCGTTCCATCCTGGCCTTCCAGAAATATGCGCGGAAGAGCAGCGGCAACGAAGCCTTGGAACTGCCGTTGGAACCTCGGCTTCGGCTGGGATGATGCGTTTGATGCCTGATTCATGAGCAAAACTTGAATTGGCCAGTTTTTGGGGGATCGTCCTCAATGCATGAATAAGATTAACAGCGTATTAATACCCCGCCAGAAGGTCTAAATCCATGAGAAGGTTTTCACCCCCAAATAATGAGCAGCAAAACCAAAAATGGGATTCATGAGATTTGGAATGGGATTCATGAGATTCAGTATGAGAAATGCTTTGAATCCATTGGTTTAACAATGGGATTCAACGGGACCCACCACCAAAAAAGAGTATTTTCCAGAAGGGTCTTGTTTAAAAGAAGGGTGGCCACCCATGTTGATCAATAGGGAGGGACCAACCCAAAGTAGTATTGCCAATGTGTTTGGGAATGCGAGTGTTGATTAATTTGGTAGTTTTTCAGCAGTATATAAAGATTTCCATTATGGGATTGACAACAGGAGTAACCATCCATAACTATCCATTACCATCCACAACCATCCATAACCCATAGCCATGGATGGTGTTGAATGGTTTGTTTGGACAAACCTATTCCTAGATCGAATGGCTCAGGTGCAACTTGCAACTGGGCATGTGTTCAAACACGGAGAAATAGAATGGTGCAGCAGTTATGTTTTCCATTTTGTACGTGTTTTTGGGGGCTGAGACTTGCGTGAATGACTCTTGTGGTGATTGGCTTGCCAGCGAACATGAGATTTGATTCCATGTTATTTTGATACATGATTGTTATTGTTTCAATGTGTTACCCAGCCAAAGTGGGGTCAATGGTGGGTTCATATATTAATTCATCTCTGTTCATCCAATTGTTTGTTGTAGGTTTAGCAGGGAATAATTCCCCGACTTCTGAACAGTGGATTGCACCAGCCAAGTCACTTCAGTGACCAGCCACCATCATCCGCCCTAGGCCATCATGACATCTGGAGATACCAACGCCAAGACGTTGGAACTTCTGGAAGCCAATGCCTATTTTGGGCCCCTCGGACTGCGTAGTTGACTGGAACAGCTGTGGCTGATGGACGGGAAGCCTCGATTGTCCAATCGCCATTGCTCAATGGGGATTTCATTGGTTGGGCTGGTTCACGTTTTGTGTGTCTTCACGGATTTGCGGTGATAGTTTATTTCAGTTTATGTGTTCCCTTGATGTATGTTTGCCGATTTCAGGTGACCCTTCCAAGTGGATCCATGCTTGAGAATGTCTTGCATTGTTACAACTTGTTACATATCTTTGGGGAATACATTGGGAACACTTACCATGAAATACTATGAATAGGAACACACATATATATATACTACTATTATAAAACATATAGGCATATATACATATATACATATATATATATATATATATGCACTCAAGGTTTAGATCCAATCTCTTTGAGGCATTTCACATGGAACTTCTCAGATTCTGAGAAAAGCCAGGCTCAGCAGGGGCCAGGTGACCATCATGAAGCAGGCGCGAAGCGGGAGCTTGCCATGGCAGTGCACAACAATTCGCAGAAGTTGAACAATATCATTGGATTGGTTGATGGGAAAATTTACAGGAAACCCCTATATTTCAGGAAAACCTATGGTTTCCTGTAAATTTTCCCATTAACCAATCCAATGACAATAACATGTTTACATAGTTTTTACCCTCTGATTCTTTAACATAGCCATGGAGAATCCCCTACAAATGGGAGGTTTTAATGGGAAAATCATTCAAAATTAGCCATAGAACAATACCATTTACCATCTAGCTATGACTAACATAGCCATGGAATAGCTGGCTAATTTTGGATGGCTTTCCCAGCTACAAACCTCCATTTAGTTCGGGAATGTTCCATGGCTATGTTAAATAACCACGGGGCACATAACTTTACATGATTTTTATATAATATCAATATTATAGAATTGCCAAGAGTTCAAGTTCATGGTACGACTTGTGAGTCTGACAATAAAGTTTTGGATCTTCTGATCTTCTTGGGGATTGCTATTTTTTTTGGTACCATCGCCATGTGCGCACTGATGTTTTTTGTGTTTTCATGGGATGGGTCACTATGGGATGGTTTCCGGCATTTTTGTTGTGTGTGTGTGTTGCTTGGTTGTTTTGTTCATCCATCATGTTAGGAACTAACTCGTGGGCCTGACGCCTCCAAATTCGGAAAGTCAACGGCAGATGTTCCAAATTCTCACTGGTTCGTTGATGGCAAACGAGAGTTACCCCCAAGTTAAAGTTGTGTCAAACAAAAGGCAAAAAAGGTACTAAACCGACCCGTCGTCCATTTTTTCCAGAACCGCGTCATAGATCGTAGACTTCTGTGGATTTCTAGCTTACAGATTTGCAATCCAAACCATGATTCCTGGGGTGTTTCTGTTTGAGGAAAGCGTTGAATTGTTAGATGCACATACACATATGACACCTACGCTAATGCCTCTCTCATAAGATTTGCCGGCCCCATCCCCTTTCTATGTTATCCAATCTTTTGATTTTTTTGATGTAAAAATCCGTTTTTGTTTGCTCCAATCGCCATTTTTGTTTATCCAAGTCCCATAAAATATCAAGTTCTTTTGGGTTGATGTTTGGACAACTATCATCGTTGCTGGTTAATGGCACATTGTTGCTCTTGCTGGTTACTACTGCTTCACATCTACATCCCCATCCACAGCTACATCCACATCTACAAAATAGGTATATACCCGACATTGGAATTACCATCAAGAATTGGGATCTATCAATCTGATTCAGCAACAAAAAAATGGGACAGCTATCCCCAAATCCCTCTATATATACAGATCAAGCAGCCCCAAAAAGGATAGACAACAAAACCATACTAAACCCCTCAGCACAAGGAGCTGGTGCCAGCATTGATGGACATTGATGCCAGAATCGCCGTGAAGGATGGCAAGGTGGAGAAGAAGTCCCGTGGTCGCATAGGAAGTTGGCGGTGAAAACCTGTAAAAAATCGGTGGAAAATGGATGAAGATGGCCGGTTGTGACCATCAGACATTAGAATGACCGTCTAGAATTGGGATGGAACTGATTCAACATGATTCTTCAACAATGAAAAATGGGACAGCTATCCCCAAATCCATCAAGCGAAGAGAATAAGGCATGGCGCATGAAGCACCCTGTTTTAATTGATGAGGTCTTGTAGAATAGGATGTCCTAACACATATCTGAAAAACCGCTGGATGGGGTAGTTCGTCCATAGTTTGTTTTGTGGCCCTAAACGGTGGTATAGTTGCCCGACCAGCTGAAACTTTGCAGGAAGTCCAAGATTGAGAAATGGATAAGAAAGATATCACATTAAAAGTTAGGTTTAAACATAGGTAGAAGCAATCAAAAGGGTCAAAACGGCTATGTAACCCACAACAACGAAGCATATCCCATGAAAGAATGCAATTTCCTTTATTGCACAAACAAAACTATGAACACAACTGTCGATGTGGATGAAACATGACTAATCCAAACAACAATCCGCAAAAAGTTGATACATCCTTATCCGGTGGATCACAAGTTGGTGCTAAATGCACCTACAGGAAAAGTACTTGAAATATATACTGTAAGTTCCATTTAACGTCTCCTGGAGGATCAATGCATACCAAAAACGTACTTCATACCCCCAGTCCCAGACAGTGCAGAGTGTGGCTTTGGGTCAACTGTATGTGAATAACCGTGGGCTCCCAAACGCCGCGAATAGGATGATTATTTTAAAAGAACAGTGTTCCCGCATATGTGGTTTGAAATGCCCTCAAGTTTTGAAGATTCCCTGCAAAAAGAAAACAACCATTCACATTGGATGATCATAGCGTCATAGCCAAAAAATGAATAAACCTTTAATCTTTCCCAAAAAGTATTCTTTACTGAAGAAAATTGCATAGAATCCAAGAATTGTGTATGATTCCCTGATCCAAACAGTTTGGTGTTTTCTGATTCGAGGCCCCACGGCCACGGCGACGTGCACGCCTTGCTGCATCAGCATGGGCTTCCCAAAAAGTGGGCCAGTGAAGGCGGCAGTGGGGTGACTAGGGAATAGAATGGGAATATGATGGTGATTAACCATGGTTATTAACCATCATTAACCATGATTTACCATGGTTAACCACCATTATTAGACAGTACCCCACATACTCCCATCATATCATTCCCTTTATGTCCCAATGATATAATGGAGTATAGTAGGGACATAGTGTGATGTGAGTATGATGGGACATAATGGAAGAATTGATGAATTTTGATGGAGTTCTAGATGTGTCGTATTTTGTTAACCATTTGTGGATGTACAGATGATAAAGTATAGTATGGACAATTATGGACATAGAGACATGCTAGCTGCTAGATGTATGGGTTTCTCTGGAAACTGGGTGCCTCATTCCATCCAGTGGTGTATTTTCAGAGTAGTCATTCCGGCGGCTCCATTTTCAGACACGCACTCCCCTATGGCTTTGCACTTTTCGATGCTAATTCTTTGAAATTGGGGGTGGTAAAATGTTCAGGGTCGAATGTTTGAGTTAAAGATCGATTTAAGTAGAGCAAGCTGTCACTGTTTTTCTTTCCCGGTTTCAAAATCGATTGGGCTGGTTAGGATATTAGATTCTACAAAGTGGCAAGAATAGAGGAAAAACCGTGCCTTTCAAACTGCGAATACCCTTTCAACTAGGTCCAACTAGTACCGGGGTGTCAACAGGCAGAGAGTGGTTGTTGCTCTTCCAAGATGCTTGGATTTCATGCAGGCTGTTAAGGCGTGATCTTTTCTGGTCACTTTGGTTTCGGAGCACCTTTGGCACAACAAGAAATGGGGACTCACCCAGAAGCACAACAGGAAACAAACATAAGATGGACATACTGTATCTGTAAATGAGATGGCTAGATATGGCTAGTGGTTGTGCTGTCTCTGATTTTCCACCCCAAAGAAATATCCAAAAATGTAGTGATCCCATTTGACTTATCCATTGGTTTCTTGAAGATTCTCTCCACCCGTGCCCATTGTCAGCACCTCACAGACCGACTCACCCAAGAAAAAGACAGGGCAATATTGGCGATCAGATGGAATCGTCCCAGAAATGAGTTGAGAATTTCAACTCAAATTGGCTTGGTTTTTATTATGATATGATTAATCGAGATCATTTTTGAACTCACTTGAGAATACTTGAGATACCCTCTGGTAAACTAACATAACTATGGAAAATCACCATATTTAATGGGGAAATCCACTATAAATGGCCATTTTCTATAGCTATGTAACAGTTTACCAGAGGGTACATCAATTTTGCCAGGGCTGAATCAACGCCTAAGGACACCAATCCCTTGCCGTTCCGAAGTTTGTGCTCCCTGGATGCGGACATCCACTGACAGTACACATGATACAGGCGCATTACATGTAGCTTGAAAAAATTGATGATTGTAAATAATTGTACATAGGATTTTCCTAGTAAGCCTCAGGACTGGTCATTATCAGTCCATTCTGAGAAAAAAAATGCTTATAATATCTTATAATTACCAGTCCTGAGGCATACCAGGTTAGTATACCTGGAACTTCATTCGGGCTACCTTTTCAGCCTGAGGCTGATTAAATGCCTGAATAGTGATTCGGGCAGAATAACAGCCTGAGGGCAGAACCAATGATTCAGGCAATTTTGTATCTTTGAACATATCTTTAAAATTCTTTAAACATATCTACTACTGCTACCGATCAGTAGTAATACAATCCGCAACATGGTCCAATGTGGATTTCCATAAAACACATGCCCGGGACAGTGATTTCTAAAATTCCGCGGGCTGATAAAATATCACCATTTTGACCCTGGCATTTTCCACTGTTTGGCATGATATCAATTGTCAGATTATAACATAGGATATATACCAAAATGACCAAAACCCTCTCAGGGCAGAAAACATGGAACAGGAAGATGTAGGTATAGTATTATAGTCAATTATAGTGATGTATTCTTTGCATATTTTGAGTTGAAATATGTTTGGATTTGAGATGTAGGCGTGTGTGTTTGTGTTTTTGTGTTTGCTCGTTTGGATGCTTTCTGGCTTAAATGCATGTGAATTTCGGAGAGAATGCTATGCACGTCGATTTGGGGGTGGATTCACCGTCCAATCAAAAAAACTGTGCATCACAAACTTCTAGATGATTCGGATATAATTGTATACACCATACACACCTTACATCACATGACAACATATTACAACTAAATATGCACACTATATATATATATATATATACATATATATTGATATGTATTTCATGTATTTCATGTGTTTCATTCATAGTGATATATCACGAAAGCTAGCTTGCTAGCTGGAGTTGGATTTGCTTTAGCAATGAATTGGGGGCAGACTGGATGCAGCTGCAGTGATCTATCACATCGAACTGGTTTTGGGGCCCCGATGTTGGATATGATTAATCACTTCAAACGTTTACCACCCCCCCCTGCCCCCCATCCCCCCTCCGTGGGTTCAAACCCCGCTGCGTCCATCCCGCTGGGTTTCATCTGTGACCAGGCGTCCGCATGCCCACACACACACATGTATACCAGATAATACTCACCGTGAGTGTTGTGAATGGAATGCAATGCAATGCAATGCCATCTAATCTAATCTAATGTAATCTATTGTAATCTGCTGTAATGGAATCTAATCGAATGCAATCTAATCTAATACAATTCAATCCAATCTAGTCTAATGCATTTTTCAATGCAATGATAGAACAACCACTTGGAGTCTTGCATGCCTTTTCCCCAAGAGGTCTGCATGAAAACGTGGCCCGGTCTTGGCGAGGGATGGAAGATGCGCATTTGAAGATACCCAAGCATTTCTTGCTCGATGAATGTATGCAATTGACTTACCAGATTCTAGGACTGGGTGATTGGTATAGTGGATATATACGTGTATACATATTTTACATGTAGACTATAGAAAAATCAACATATAGCTAGGCAGATAGAGATACTTAGATATATTATGATAATTTTAAATTCATCATAGACACACGCGCACACATGTATATAAATGCATACATATATATATATACTATCAGTATATATTTAATATGTCACGGACAGGAACAAACAAGGAGAGGCCGAGGGAAAGAGATTCAATCAGATGGTTGCAAAGTGTCTCAACCGAAGCGGGTTCGGGTGGAGCACTTTGTATTTGGCAAATAGGGTGCTAGAGTGTAATGTCGACGCTGGTATGCGAAGATGTCAGGAGGAGGGCTGTGGAATGGCTTATCGTGCTTGCGAGCTAGAATATCATGATGATTCATGATGCACTGCTGTTCCGTGTCAGCAACATCGAATGGTAGCTTATTTAAATTCAAAAATTGACATTCAAAAAGGTCGCGTCATGTCGCGTCAAATTCTCACTACACATCTCTCCTTGCCCGACTAGCTTTCGTCCCCTTCCCTTTGGCCTCAAGTAGATATATAAGATGATATAATGTTTACAGGCACACACACACACACATATATATATATATATAATATGTATATATATATATACATATATATATATATATAATATGTATATATATATATATACATATATATATATATACTTGTGTACCAATGTATTAATATATGTCTCTATCAATATATAATATAGATCAATCTCAATTGTTTCTACCCCTTCCGATCTCCTGAGGCGCCATCTTGGGCGTCTCCGCGACCCGCAGCTTTGTCATGAACTCCGTGACGGTGCCGCGGCTGCCCGCCGAGGCGGTGGGCGGCATCTGCAAACTCACCGCGGCTCGGTGGCTCACCGGTGACACAGCAGCTGCCCCAAAGAAATGTATGCGAACAACGGTAAAAAGTTGGATGAAATATACTGATTATAAATGAATCATGATGAGTCCACACTTTTTTTTTGTATAGTCATGCCACCATTGGAAAGGGTTGGTGGCCTCATGATTTCAAGAATCCCGTGATGATGGGATGACCAGGGCCCCGATGAATATCAATTAATCAGAAATGATTAATCTCCATTCATCAATCCTATCTTGCATTGATTCCTTCGTATCAAATTCCATGTTCATTCACTAATGATCACAATGATATGGGATATGAATATCCATTGGAATTCTCAATGATGGACCCCTGGAATGATCATGGCTTCATTCTCCGAGGATTCCAAGGGTGAAGGTATGACAATCAACGTGGAGTACAACCAGCTGGATCCCCTCTTGAAGACCACCCCAGCGGGCGGTGATGTGGCAGACAGCACGGGGTTCTCGCCATATCCAGGTGCCTCGCGGTGGCTCATGGTGGCCCAAAGAACAACCTGGTTTGTGGTTGTCAAGGAATGTCACCCACCGAAAGCTGGGAAAAAGTGCTAAACAATGTTGTTTAAATGGGACTACAAGGGCAAACATAATAAAAAAGAGTGTCTTGATGGTGGTTCTTGGGAATTATGGTACAATTCAGAATCCCAATAAAAATTGGAGTCAAAGAAGCACGATTGAACTCTTCCAAACACTGCTAGGTTTGTGGAAGAACAGCGGGATACAGCATTTATTCAGGCCAAAAAGTGGAAACCTGATCAAACATTACCACCCCCCTAATCTTAAATTCAAACATGTCCTATTCTATCAATATTTGAAACCATGGGTATTTCAAATAACCAGGGGGGATGAAATGATTGGCACTCCACCTGTCACAGTGAGTTGCACAGGATCCGGTTTCCTCGCCCAGCCGATCGCAGGGAAATAGGAACATATCCCCAAGGTCCATCAATGATAGGGATAGATTCTAAACTATATAAACAGAATCAAGATACATTCAATTTTTCAAAGTACACTACCACGTGTTTAGCCAACCAACCACACACCATTCTCTTTGGTTCGACCATGTTCAACACCAAAATTGTTTTGTCATGTGCTCGAGTTATCCCATTCTCTCCGCAAGGGTTCAATGGTTAAACGCCAAATTTCACATGATTTAGGTGTTTCTAACCGCTGCACGAGATTTGGGTGAATCATCACATTCATATTCTATCTAAATTCCATCATCAATGTTGGGGACCCGGTGCCATAAACCTACCATTTGGGGATGTTAGCACCCGCAACGGTGATGATTGGGGGATTATTGAACTTGGGGAGATACCTTGTGGATCCCAGCGCAAGTGGGTAATATTCATCTTACCCAGTAATTGATGCGTTATTAACCAATATGAGAACATCTACACTGGAATTCATCAACAGTAGCCCCATGATTGTAGATATTCTATGATATGCTCATGTTTCTGGTGAAAAACATTCCTTCCATTTCGCATTTCCCCAGAAACTCCTATAAATATCTATAAATATCCTGTTTATATTCGCATTGATATGTCCATTCCAATCCCATCCCCCTAATGTAAAACACTACATTTTGTGGTCCCAAAAGAGAACCCCTACTAAACCATGATACTATGATTTCTGGTCGATGTTTAATATTAACAGCGGTGAGATTTCGTTGGAAATATATCCATACATCATTTCCCATTAATATGTCCATACATAATTTTCATGTCCCCACCAATTTCAATTCAATTTCCCATTCATTTTCCTATTTATTATCCCCCACAAAGATGCCGAAAAGTGTGTCCAGGATGCTAGTTCGATGATATTTACCTCATTTCCCGGCTTTCCAATTTTTTCAATCCAATCAAATTCCACTCAAATCCCATCAAATTCCGATAGATCCTACTAGATCCCACTATTTTGGGTTTGTTTTTTTTTTCCCACTGCCTTTCTTTTGGTGCCCAGGGAACATCAACGTCCTGGTCTTCCGCGTGCCAGAGATGGCGGAGCGACTGGAGGCTACTGGTGGCATCGTGCCCGAGTTTGTGAATCCCAAATGGGCCGATGCCGAGTGCTTCGACCCATTAAAGAAGGTCGGAGAGATCCATGGGGAATGGGAATATCTATGGGAAATATCGATGGGAAAATGCTGGGAAACGCCGCTTGAATGAAGGTGTGTATTTTTTGTTTGCTTTACGGATATTTATGGATCATTTATGGATCGTCAATATGATTCTTTGCTATGTTGTTTTGGGATTTCACAGGTGATTTCCTCTTTGGAAAAAATAGGATGTCTATGGGAGTAATGGCAATACAATGGGAAGAATCGCGTATAAATGGGGAGCAATGGGTTTTAGTGGTGATGCATTCTCTGGCAAACGTGCCTGGGAAATGCCCGACCGAACTAATTTGCTACTGAAATATATTGAAATATATTGAAATGGGTAAATCATCGAAGTAAATGGTCAAGCGGTAACTGAAAAGAGCTTGGATTTGCTGAATGATCTTTGATTCTGTTTGGTTTCCCTAGCGACTAGGGAGTTGATTGGGCCATCCTGAGCAAATCGCAGAGCATTTCAGATTTCCATAGATTTCCCTGGTTTAACATGTTTTTCCCCTTGGAAGTAGCCACAGATTGGGGACAAATTCACTGTTATGCGTAAAACCAAATCCTTCAGGGGGGGTGATGTTTGACCTTCATTTCTTCTTCTTGTTGCTGTTGTTGTTGTTGCTGCTGCTGTTGTTTTCAATGAACTATCACGACTTTCATTCAGGAATGGAAATGACCATAAATGACCTTGACAACAGCGGGTTAGATGTTTCGGGGCATATGACACAGGACCGCCCAGTTGTCAGGGGAACCGTGGGAGTGCTGTTCCTAGATGCTCCGTTGACCTCGTCGGATGGGTTGTCTTAGTCGAAATTGCCAGTGGATGTGTTTGTGGTTGGTGCTTTTAGGTGCCATACATTTTGTTTTCCATCTTGCTGTACCGCTGTACCTTTTTGATTGGATGTGTTAAAACCCCCAAGCAGTCTTGGAAAGCTCCAGAGTCTAGGACATTCATCGGGGCATCATGGTTGGTTCTCAGGAAGAGTAAATTCAAGTCGCCCACCAGATTGGAGTGTCTCGGCGGCAGACTGCTGCATCGGATCTCTCGGAGGTTTGGCAGGCCAAGCGACCATCTGGGCGTTTGGTTTTTCAGGCCCGCTAAGTGGTGAAATGATGAAATTCGAGCGTGGTTTTCATTGGTTTTCTACATGGGTTTACCACCTTAGCGGCCGTTCATTTCCGGGATGTGAAGAGGGGCTGGGACGCTGCGCTCAGGTCATTGATGCAGGACTTCCCAAGACTTTGCAAAAAGGAGGATCAGCAGCCTGGCCCAACGAGAACATGATGTAGCTTATGTAACACGATGACTACTGGTAAGAGGTTGGTACTGTAAATGTCCCTTTTCGGGTATTTTGAAAATCACCTTCAAGTATTTGTTGGAAATTATCTCCCCAATAGGTGGGTGATGTGAAAATTCAGGACATTTACCAACCTCTGCTGCTATGTGATATCATGGGATGATGATTTTCCACCGACTTCCTCATGCTTTCAGGGGGCCGCAAGCACCAGGGGAGCAGCTAAACAGCGACCTTGAGGAATCTACAGGGAAGATTGTTAGGTGGGTCCGTGTACGCAAATCCAAGTAAATGATTGGACATGTTTGGAAAACAAGTTCACTTGATGGGTTCTTAAATTACTCAACTATATTATTGAACCACATCAAGATATTAGTTCAGGATTGTTACTATATTATTTATGGAACCATATAAATATTATTCATGGAATGAGTTCAGGATAGATATACAGTGACCACCGTTTTCCAGTGTTCTACGCCCAGGATGGACAATCCCACTGTTGATGCCCCCGAGCTTAGGAAAAAATCGCGGATGTGCCAGTTCGTTTGAAGGTGACATGTGTGAACTAAACGTGAGGAGGAAAATACATTCTTCGGGAATCTATGGGTATATGTATATGTATGTATATATACATATATTATATGCTTTGATACACCTAAGCTTGAAGATCATGAGGAAGTTTCAAAAGCTTTGTTGGCTCGGCCGGCCATTCTTCAACATCAACGTGAGACAATGCTAGCCCGTTTGCCAGATTAGATACATGTTTCGGAAGAGAAACAGACCAACAATCTTCAAAAATTCTGCAGGGAATACTTATAGAAACTCATTTTTTAGAAAAGAAAACTTGCCCTCTGGTAAACGAACATAGCTATGGACAATCACCATGTTTAATGGGAAAATCAACTATAAATGGGTATTTTCAATAGCTATGTTAGTCATTACCAGAGGGTACAAGTTTTCTCCAATGAGTTCACATCCAGGTTGGGCTTCACCCAGTTGGAACGCCTCATGAGCTTCACCTGTGTGAAGACGCTAGGCCGCTAAGGCGGAGAATCGGCCCCTTCAATGGTACCGGGTTTTTTGCTGTGGATGTCGTGGGGATAGAATGAGAGATGAAGTGGAAATCAACCATGAACCATAGGGATTCAATGGGATTTATATAGTGGGATTTACTGGGACTGAATGGGTTTCAACCATCAACCCTGTGGACTTCATGGGAATGTAATTTGATACAATGGGGGATGTAACCAACTTCATATCATATGGGTCGCTGGGTGTGAACATGGGACTTTCTCCCAGGTATGGCAATGTTGTGATGAAATGTGAGGTTTTAAGGCATGGATTTGGGGAGGCTGTAGCCGATTTGTAGACAAAACCATTTTGATTCGCTTCCAAAGGGACACAGATTCTGCAAGATTGATTATCAACAAAAAGGTGGATGAACCAGCAGGAAAGATGCGTATATGGGAATCGGGAAGAATCGGCAGTGGACCAGAAACACAAATTTGAAACATGTCAACATCATGTAGATATTTACAGAAAGTGCATGACATCAGCAAAAACATGGAACTTATTAAACAAGAAAAAATATATGATATGATTGCCTAACAAACATCAAAATTCATCCAGCAACAATGGGTAAGACTATGAATTCGATTTTCCGCCGGGATCATTTAGAGCTTGGCCAAGCTGGGGTTCCACAGGGGTTTTTCAAAATGTCTTGACTTGGGGATTTCGAACATCACTTTGTTGAAGATTACCCTCTGGTTATTTAACATAGCCATGGAAAACGGCTAATTTTGGCTGATTTTCCCATTAAAACCTCCATTGATAGGGGATTTTCCATGGCTATGTTAGTCATAACCAGAGGCTATATCCCCATTTACCAAGCCCTTTCTTCACCAATCTGAGGAATAATTTGGCAGATGCTGCCAAGAAGAACCCACCGGACTGCGCGCTTTCGGCAGAGGCCGACATCTATGCCTGTCACTTGGCATACGCAAAATCCCATGGAGGGACCAGTTGCAGAAGACACCATTTAGAAGTGGGAGAAACCATGAGAAACCATAGCTTCTGATAGCTTCCTATAAAGATGTCTTTTCAAAACTTAAATAAATCCACTGAATGGCTGAAAGTTTCCCGGGATGTCATCGACACCTCACTGGCCGCCGGGGGAGGCCGTTAAACACGGGAAGAGTGGAGGTCTTTTATTTCCCGCTGGTGTTATTCACTCATTTCGAACAATTCAGCCAGGTAGAATGTGGTTACAATATTGGGACAATGTCAATATATATATATATATATATTATATATATATAACATATATATATACACTATATATATTTATATACAGTCCATATGTATTTATAGTACATATACATATATGACATTGTTAAACTCATTGCTACCACAAATTTGAGGTAGACATGGGATTGACCGAAGCATCCACGCGCCAACAAGTGATTGCGGCTCATTTGTGCAGAATCAGGGATGGATGCAGTTGAATCTCTGCATGGTATCGATGTCCATTGGCCAAGATGTTGTTGCGCATCCGAACTGCAACCTTGATAGATGATGTTTTTCCATGGGAAAATACCAAAAAAGGTGCTGGGCTTCCATAGTAGTAGCTGGTTGGTGGTATTATTCTTGTGTACAGTTCCATGGCAACTTTGATTGGCATTCTGCTTGGGGGATCAGGACCCTCACTTGTAGTGAATTTTCTTGGGTGTTTGCTGCCCTTAGAATTATCATTCGTCCATGTTCTATTGTGGAGAGAAAAAATCAACAAATGGAGAGATCTTATAGATCCTGCAGGGTACAGGACAATTATTAACTGTGACGCGAGCTTGCACAGCTTTTCAGCTGCAAACTTCAGATACAGAGGCAATGCTCGATTGCTGGAACTAGCAGGAGAAGGCACGAAGGGGGAATGTAGCTGGGGGTAGATCAGGACTGGGGAAAAGATCAGGTGAGAGATGATTCGGAGATGATATTAAACCCCAGGGAAATGGTTGCCTAAACAGTGTCTTTGCGGGTTGATCGTTTTTGGTTGAGTTTTGTTTTCAGTGAAGTTGGTGCCTCAACATTGTTCTCCAACGTGTCATGAGCAAGTTTGTCTCACCCCAAAGATTAGGCCGTATTTGGTGATTTTCCCTTTGATCAGTGTGATTTTCTCTGTCAGACCTGAGGTTAGAAGCCTCATCAGAAGTAATAGAAGATAATAGAAGTATATATTCGATTTGGTGCGAACCCTTGGAAATTTGATTGGTTAGATAGTTGGTTTCAAAAACATAGGTTCCCTCCACCATATTCGGGATGGTGATCAAAATTCACATGCTTTTCAGTCAAAAATGTTTCAAGCAGTTACAGCGACACCTTTGCCCCTGGAGGAAAGGTGTCCATCGAGTCACCCAGCAAGGTGACTTTCCTGGGTATCGTGGCGGTATTTCTTCTATTTGGGCTACCCCAAACCAATCGGTTCTCCTGGATGTGCTAAAGATTGCATTCTATTTTTCCATATGAAATCAACTACTTGGGGATCTATGGAGTTTTTTCCCAGATATTTGTGTAGGGTTCCTTAAGCACATCCAAGTTTCCTTGTCAAACATGACGAGTTGTGGATGATTTGGGGTTGTCCCATTTTTGCACCAACTCCACTAGTGAAAATCTTGTGGATATCAACATTGATCAACCAGCGATGGGTTTGAATGCCATGAGGGGGAGAACATATGTGGAGTATCCTGGGAGATGTTTCAAAACCAACTTAAAGAACACATCAGCAGTTTCCGTCCAAACAAAGTATGCTCCCGAGTTGTAGCCAGTTTACTCAGGAAAATTGATGATGAAGCGTGAAATGTTGGTTTTGCATGTTCAGACGGACCCAAGCAAGCAAACATGCAGACTTTTGATGGATGTTGGGCAATTGTATGATGTCAAGCATTTGATCATGAGGCATTTATGCCGTCAACCGACTGTTGAAACTCAAGGATGGAACCTGCAGGACATGAACCCCATGGGGTCCACAGACTGACTGGTGGCCTTAAGCATGAACCTTCCAACTTTGACAAGCCGATGTGTAGCATTTCAACATATATTCAATGATAAGAATATGTCCAAATGTCGGGTGATTTCCAAGGCCTCTGGGAAGAGATGGCCAAACTTTGGCCACTTCGAGTTTCCATTCCCATTGAGATGACATGAGTTTGCCCAGTTTGTGCATCAGCTTTCGGAGCTGAGCTTGATTTGGTTGGCTCAAGCTTCATGCTGGTATCATTCTTTGCTGCCTACCAATCGTTTGGCCAGTTGCTGCAACCCCTTCTACATGAGGTCGCATTTCAAGAATAAGGGGTCTCGAAAGTGAAAAAAAATGATCCAATATGATCCAATCATCTCCAATCGAGTACCCGGGTTTCTGGGGCTGTAAGTATGGTTGGAGGAAAGGGAGCAGTCGCTTGGCAATTATTGACATCAACAAGAAGGTCCCATCAAAAAAGGACCGAGCCCCACAGCTTCATTGGCCCAGGTATTTCTGCTGACATTGGCGCACGGATCATTCTGGCCCCAAGCTTTGGCATTTCTTTGGAAGATATGAAGACCAAGATCAAGGGGAAGGTGCCGCAGCTTGCTACCAACATATGTCCACGATGTACCCCAATTGGTTGCCACTTGAATATAGTGAAATTCAGGACATGATCGTGAGACAAATCCCCGACTTCTCAAGACCCAAGTTCTCGAGAATTTGTGGCAACCGGCTTTTGTCCATGGCTGACGTGCCAGGAAGTAGGCTGCGACCCAATTGACAGGGGTCTCCAACTCATGTTTACCCATCAGGAGAATGGACTGGCGCCCCATCACATGCGCAAACATGGGCATGGTTCAAACTTTTGTATCCCCAAGAAGTGGGTTGGTATGGTAAGTCCTCAATCTGACCGATTGTGAGAGCCCATGGGCCCCTTGTTGAGCCGTAGCCCTTCTCATTTGTTTAGGGATGTTTTTTTGGACCGCAGGTCACCATCTCCGGCAAGTCTGAGTTGCTGATTGATGGCGCCCCTGGGCTCTGGTACGGAAGCAAACAGCGGGCCAGGAGAGAAACCGATTTGACATCAGAATTTTAGTGACCCTAGCATCATTACATTTTGCAAGACTAAGTGGATTGGCCATAGCTTTTTGGGTCGTGTTTGCTTTGAATTTTCTGTCGCATGTTTGGTTTTCTCGAACAATGGTCCAAAACATTGAAGCCGTTCACCTTCCCAAAATGACGTCGGGATGTCTATATAGGATTTGACAGATGGAATTGACATTTAAGACCCAAGGACCCGCAGTTCCTAGTCATGTTAAGTAACAAGCTCGCTCGGATGACGCCTGAGGTTAGCGAATTTAATTATGCATGTATGGGTAGACTGTCGGATGTTATCCCACGAACTCTTCCAGTTCGAAAGGGTCCTTGGCCCCATTCCCTAGCACATCCTACGACCCAGTGACGAACCAGAAAAGAATCGCTCATTAAACATCCTTGGGGTATGTCGGAAGCACCAATTCCAACCAATTCCAATGGTTTATCATCATCGTCCCTCAGAACATATTCTTTCGGGGTATAGTAACCACCAAAAAGAATCAAAAAGAGGGAAAGGCAAAGAAAATCACTAGTTTATAAGTTATATATGTCGTTTTTCTATGTTTTTCTGTCTTGGGAATTTCGGGGGGTGCACTCTCTCTCTCTCTCATTTATGTATATACCATACTTTGGAACAATCCCAGGATGTGACCCTGAACGATTTGGAGCTGGATGGCTGCTTGCGAATCTCCACAGATGGGCAGCTTCCAAACAAAGTGGTCAGGCGTAAAGGGGATGTTTTGCTTGGTGCTTCTCATACATGGGCGTGTCTGAAAATGGTGGGTATACATACCCAAAGATTACATTTTGATATATATGATCATAAACACTGGAAATTAGGGTACCGTATTTGCAGACAAACCAACATGTTCAAAGTGTTATCATTGCTTCTGTTCATCAAATTTAGATCTCATCTCAAGACCGTGCGGTGAAAATATGAATAAGCAAACTATGCCTATATACTTCTATCATTTGTACCCAATTGTATCCACTTGTTTAAAATCAACACCAACCTTAAGAAATACGTATCACCATTGGGTATGCCACACGCACCCCATGAAATTCCTGGCAGGAATGGTGGTTCCAAGTTGGAGAAGATTCCGGACTCAGAACTGAGACTTGATCGGACCAGGGGCTTCCTGCAGGGGTTGGACACCGGGTTTGTTAGAACATGATTTTGGTGATTGGAAAACGATTTTCAAAGATGGTTAGCACCACTTGAAGTATCTAAAAGTCATCAAGCGGCTGGTGGTTTCGACTTGTTCATGGACTCTTCTTTTGAGGGGGAACCCTTCGGATTTTGTTTCTTGGAATCCTTGGGGCTAATGGAAAAACATGGAAAAACCTATTGTGTCCAACGAAATATGAGGATATGCTGTAATTTTTTGCCTTAAGGAATCCTATATAATCCAACCGTTAAAAGTCCAATGGCAGTGCGTCTCATCGGCTATGTCCCTGGTCCCAGGAAATCAGAAGAACCTTCCCTTCAAATCCGCGGCTACCGACGCGTTGTGGTGACAGTTGAGGAGGTCAAGACCCTTTAAGGCGGGGAAAGATCTGAAGTAGCAGTGACCATTAGCGCTTTTGGGTTGGCATAGTTTAACACGAAGCAGTCCTCACTATGTTCAACCTCCAAAAGGGTGGAGGGGAGTGGAGGATTCCACTGTTAAGTTGCTGGGCACCGTACAAATCGTCTCCACAGATGTTTCAGTAATGTCAGCTGCGGATGTTTGTCAACGCCTAGCTG
Organism: Symbiodinium sp. clade C Y103; assembly: GCA_003297045.1. Lineage (NCBI taxonomy): Eukaryota > Dinophyceae > Suessiales > Symbiodiniaceae > Cladocopium > Cladocopium sp. clade C. Next base: position 642,449 of record BGPT01000049.1, read on the forward strand.
CTTGATCATATTATTTGGAGGCTAGCATTCTACAGTAATAAAATATAAAAAAAGACAATCAATATCGAAGGGAACCCGGGAGACCACGCAATTGATCAACCATGATTGCGAGACTGCGCAGAGCCCAAGATTAGCACAAATTGCCGCAGATTGCCACAGCTAGTCTCCCTGGTGGGTGTGAAAATCATCAAAGATGTCAACCAACCCATGTTGTGGGTTGTTGCCGGGGATGCTCTTGTGGATGTGAAGTACTTTGTGGTTTGAGGCAATATTTTGCACATGTGTGACACGTGGAGTCCCAAGTCACCCCCTTCTAGGGTCAATACCAATCCTTGTTTGCAGGCGATTCAAGCCGCAAAAGCGATGTCGACTCGATCTGCGTGATCGAACCATCCAGCGAAGAGCAGGTTTGAAGTGTACAGAACTATGCTGGGCTTGTCTCAAGCTTGGGCACCCACAAAGAACAGCTAGTATCTTCGCAGACAAAACATCTTTAGACGCCATGTATCTATCACAACACGATTTTGACATTGATACGTACCGACGAATTATGCGTGTATATATGTAATATATACACATATAGGATTTTATAAACAAGATTAAATTAATAAGTCCAAATATAAATCCACATCGATCCACTTTTTCTTGAAGTCTTGGTGCTCAAACCTGGGATTCCAGCCTTGCGACTATTCAGACCAACTGTAGATCCAGCGCAAAGACCTGCCGTGATTTTAAAAACTGACCGGCCGGACGGCGTTGGAAGCCATCACCGACCACTTCCTACGGGAATATCAGGGGATATATGATGGGATAATATGGGATATATAATCTGGTTTGATAGAAATACAGGATTCCCTAACCATAATGCGACCAGAAGGTAACTGCTTTAAGTATGGGGATAGGGTGCAACATGGTGCAACATACAATGGGATATTCTGAGCATACCATTGGGAACAGAACCAACAATATACAAATTGGTTTGTCCCCAAAAGCAGGATACACTAAACAGTCGGCCCAATGAGTCAAAGGATGAGACACCTGCAAAGAGGCAGCTGCAGTAAAGCAGTCTTGCAGCTCGTGGATCTCAAAAACATATCCTCAGGGAGATCCTTGCCACTATTCACAACCATCCTAACAAGCCCGATATTGACAAACCGAGTGGTTTATGGACTATATACTCTGTTGAACAATTGGTAGTGGGTATTTTGTTGGTGGGCTAACGTAATGTAATGAAACTGATTCTTTCGGGAACTCTGGCATTCTAAGGGGAGTTGTGCTAAGTAAGATGCAACAGCTGTTGTACAGCAATGCTCAGATGTAGTGAATCCACAAAAGAAGAATCACTAACAAGTTCCTCCGGAAAAAAAAAACAGTGAGTGGAAACACTTGCCACACTGCCACACTTCAAGACCTACTTACCGATAGCTAGGGTCGAGAATTTGTTTGGGAATCTTACGACAAAAGATGGCCATCCCACAAATCAGCATCCGATATCAGCATCGTTCACCCTGTGGTTATTTATTTAACGGTTTGCAAAGTGGAAGATCACCGTTGTAAAGAACCGTAACTCAATGTTTATCATTAAACTCAATGGACAATAACTTCCATAGCTATGTTCGTTTACTGGAGGGTAGTCTATTCAAAAAATGTGGTGGTTTACTGTAAGCTGTTTACTTATCAAAAATTGTGATTTTCCCGCAAACTGTCAAGCAACCAGAGGGTATATCCCATTAAGTAGATCATAATCCCATGAAATCCTGTTACATCCCATTAAACAGCCATTAAACATCATTAAACAATACCCCACAGTCCAGTTCTGGTAGCCCAGTTGCAGCAGGAACTTCTAGGCATCGCCGCAGATCGCTTTGTGGCCGGAGAGCTCGGGGGTTGGTTTTCAGCACACCTGGGCGGCAGCCCATCCCAACTTTATTGGGGTTTATAACATGTTACAACATTTTATAACTATATAGTTATACATAGTTACACCCATTGGTAGCCTCAACTGCACCCCCAAGTAGCTTTGTATGGTTTTTGTGTTGGGTATACATGCGGGAATTCTTCACACTCAGCTAAGGATTGTTCCTATTTCTTTTTTGTTTACCGGGTTGGCTGAGATTAGCCCAGTGTAAACGAGCTACCTCCCTTTTTGTGGTAGCCTCCAGCAATATCAGTCGCTGATAAGATCTAGATGTACATTGCACATGAATATGTACTTGCATAATCTTACATATATGTATATATATATACATATGCGTATATGTTGTAATATTCATTTAAAAATCAATTCCTATTATGTTATATAAATTGCATTATTTTGAAAAGTGTAGCATACTATATTCTCAAATATTTGATTTTGTTGTTTTGTTGTGTTCTGTGTATGCATGTGTTTTTTCCTGTCGTTCATGTATATAATTCATACAAGATTTGCAGATGATATATCATAAATATATAGGTATACATAGATATATATGCTAGCCCCCCCAAAAACCTATGTTTGGCTTGTTTTGTTTCGAGGAGTATTACAGGTTTCAAGCAGATGTGCATTGGAAAACTATAACAATGTGTGTCAAGACTATGAATTNAAAACCTATGTTTGGCTTGTTTTGTTTCGAGGAGTATTACAGGTTTCAAGCAGATGTGCATTGGAAAACTATAACAATGTGTGTCAAGACTATGAATTCTTGGCAAGTTTCAACATCCCATGAATTTC
>BGPT01000049.1:645586-657235 GCA_003297045.1 Symbiodinium sp. clade C Y103
CAAGAACCAAGATTCCTCAGAAGAATTCTTAGTTCCATCTTGGTTCCCAGGCCCCCTTGGAACTAAGAACCAAGAACTAAGATTCCTCAGAAGAATTCTAAAAAAGCACCTAAAAAATAGTCCCTCAAAATATGCCCAAAACACTGTAAATACCAATGAAAAAGGAAGAAACATAGGTTTTGGGGGGGGGTACCATATATATATATATATANAAAAATAGTCCCTCAAAATATGCCCAAAACACTGTAAATACCAATGAAAAAGGAAGAAACATAGGTTTTGGGGGGGGGTACCATATATATATATATATAGCTATAGCTATCATGCACAATCCCCATTCATCTTTCGAGCTGTCGAACATCCTTCGACAGGCCTGGCACGTGAAGGTGAAGGCTCCCATCCTGGCCAAGCACATCGCGCGCGTGACCTGGGTTCCCTGGACCTGGAAAGTTAGTTGGGCAATTTCGAATTGATATGATCTTAGTTCCATAGCCAGTTCAGTTCCATAGCCAGTTCCGTAGCCAGTTCAGGTACCTAAACTGGAGGTTCTGTTGCATATTTTTTGGCCATATTTTGGAGGTATCTCCCACCACATTGCCCTTATGACTCAATGACCTTATTCAGGTTCCTGAAGTAGTAGCCACTGGTTAGTTCTGAATAGTTTCTGAATAGACCATAGATGTTTATAGCTGTAATTGTTCAAATGTTTATAGATGTTTATGGCTGTACATTTTGTTTCTAGATATGATTCTGAATGGACAGATGGATATTTACAAACGGGCGAATGAAATGCACACACTTACAATACAATTTAATTTGAATAAGTGGGGAATGGCTGGGGGTTGAAGAACGGAACTGCGAAACTGATAAATGGTTGCTGGCTTGGATAGGTTTGATGTGTGTTTTTTCGGTGCTATCCTGCCGGTATGAAACACTACCGAAACGATCCCAAATATGTTTAAATCCCCTCTAAAACCATGTTTGTTTGTTTTTTCCGGGGGTGTCGCTGTTTAATATCAGGAGAAAGGCATTGTTTTTTTGCAAACCACCATCGTGGAGCACCTAAGATCCCATCAACTTGGAACCTTCCTTGCCGAGGCCTTCGCCAAGTTGGATTTCCACCACAAACTCTTCAAGTTGGCCTTGGAAGAGCGGCTGCAACCGCACAAATACGTCATCAGGCACCGGTGTTCGATTCGTGCAGGGAAGTGGGCGGGGAGTGTACAGATGGTTGGAGAATGAAAAAAAATTAAAGATTTGGCAACATACACGGTGTTTTGATAGAAATCTGTGCCAAAGGGAAGGAGAGAGGGATGTAAACAGATGCAAATAGGGGGATATTGAGATGTAGCGTCAACATGCGGATGCACATGATGAACATACTCTTGGGTCTTTGTCATTGGGTCCAAAGGATGTTCTTTGTTTTTTGTTGGTTGCCCGCACAGAGCCTCTCAGAACACTCAATGTTGAGCAGGCATGTGAATCAAGGACATGACTTTGACCTGGGATTCGTTACCAGTTTGTACTTCGCTTCCCAACATTTCCCAATGCTCGACTCCCAGGTTCTTGCAGCCAGATCAGCTTCATGTGGGGTGCTCCAGGGTGATCGAACAAGTGCCTGCTGGTTCGATGATACCTCCGTTCTATGGATTGGATGATTGGTTTACTTATGTTTACGTCTTTATTTGAAAACATCCAAATTGATGATATCTCTAGTGTTTTTTAATGGATCAAATTTGTCACAAGTATCACCAGTTGAATTTTGGTTATGACCGACCCTGTTTCTGGCCAAAATCGCAAACATTGTGTAAGAGAACAGATTGAATAGGAACCCCGGGACCACACTTGATTGCCAAGGCCCTTGTGTTTCCTGCCGCACCTCCGCATCTCCCTTAAATCCCTGTAAGACAGGAACAAAATTCATCATCTAATTGCAGAAATCCAATCCAACGGAGTTGGTGTCCAGAAGATTGCTGAAGTGTTTCTTGTGAAGCGAACCCAGTTGGTGTTCCAATCCAATCCCGTTGTTTTTTTTTGGCAATCCCTTCAGCATCCCTTCCACCAGTTCTCCTTCTGAGGCCCTAGCCTGGTCCTTTCGCATTTTGATGCCTGGTGACAGATGGTCGGGACGCCCAGGAATGACATCAGAACTGGATTTTGGAGCCATAGAGCCCCGTCAGATTTCTTCCATCCCTCACAAAAAGGTCGAGACACAAAAAAGGACAAGACACAAAAATTCGTCAAACTACCCCATGGCCCCATGGTGTATGTTGTTTCCAATGTTCCTCGTTTGCTATTTCCAATATATTGCTGCGGCCGAAAAGCTCAGGAAAAAGACCAGGGACGACATCGATTGCAAGATTATGGCCTATGTCAAGATGAGGCCGAAAAAAAACATGTAGAGATGGGTCAAGGATTGCAGGAAAAAATCTTGGTGACGGCTAATTTAGTACTTCAACATATCATATAGTGTAATCTTTGAGCCATACGTGGGAGTTCTGTATATAGATATGTTACACAGATAAAAGCCGGCAGGGTATTGGGAGCTATAAGATTGGCCATGATTTTCAATTCAGAGCAGCAGTGTTGGGATACACTGGCTAAACCCAACCATGTGTGTGTTGTGCCACGCAGGGGCGGAGCCTTTGGTAATTTAATGTATATAGCTATGGAGCTATGGAAATTTCTCTGTTTCTAGGTTATTCAATGTTATTCATCTATCCATAGCTATGTTCAAACTACCGGGGTTGATGCTTGAAGTAATTTCTGATTTGTTGATGTTTGTTGTATCCCCATGTGTTGTTGGAGTTGTCATCGCCGCCCAATGGCCTACATCTAGCGATCAACCCAAATTGTCCAGCTCTGCTTGAGGTACAGACACGGTAGCTTGGCATTGCGACAGCTTGTCTTAGTGATTTTGGGGTATTCGGGTTGAAACAAACAAGACTGGTTGAGGGGACATTAAAAAAATGGGCCAAGGTGAACGGGATTTGCAGGATATTTTAGTAATCCCTGCCCCAATACTAAACGCTTCCCCTACAAGATTCCAAAAAGAAGAAATCTCAATATATAAATCTCATTACATCGAATACCAAACCAGGGTTTCCCAGGATATTTCTGATACAGTATTGCACTTGGAAGGGACTGGTATGCACCATGAAAAAGCAAAGTTCTGACGATGGAAGCACCAAGCCTACTGACTGCTCCCAGGCCGAAAGCGTAGCCGTTATGTGACTTTGAGCGGGTTTAGGGCGCAAGTGTTTGCGTTTATATAATGCATGTTATGTGTCCTTTTTAAAACCTACATGCCCACACAGATGTACACATATGCATATACATGCACACATACAACTGCATGATGATTAATCGCATGTTGTATTCCCCTTTATATCATACCCTATCCCCATATTCATATTCCCCATTGTATCCCATTATGTGTCACTATGTATCCCAATAAGTAAGTACATACCATTACATTCCCAATAAATCTGCATTATGATCGGCTTGATGCCCCCAACAAATGCGCCATGGACAAAAGTTTGCTTATAATATGTGGTTTTCCCTATGCAAGAGGGATGGTCCTCCACCATGAATGTATAGCGGCAAACGCAATAGCAGGAATCTCTAATGATGGTGGGACGGTCATACCCCGGATCATGTTTTGACCATGGCTGCCCCGCACATTAAAGTTGCTATATTGATGGTTATATATAGTACTCCGTATGTCCCCAGTATCCCGATATGCCCCCACATCCCCCATTTGCTACAAGGAGGTGTTCGCCGTTTGCCACTTAGAAATTGGATTGTAACCCCGGAGACTGTATGTATATATATATATATATGTATATATTTTTTTATTTATTTATTTATATATTTATATATTTATTTATATATTTATTTATTTATTTATTTAATTATCTATTTATTTATTTATTTGTTTACTTATATACATATATATATATATATGCCATAAACCCTAGCTAGGGTACTCTGCGTACTACCTTGTACAAAAAATGCTGATATCCCTATGATTTTCCCATGAAATCTCACCACATCTCACTATTTGTAGATGATTATCCGGTATGTAACGTTGAATCTCCCATCAGAAACACCTGGCACTGGCTTCAAGGTATTGGGCGCAAGGTGGACGAGTACGGCGACGAGCGACTGCACAAAGTCACAGTTGGGCACGGCCACCCAGGTGAAGCCATCAAGTGGCTTTTGGATGGAGCATCGGCAACTGGTTTGGATCGGTTTAAACCAAAGAATGTGGGATATAATTGAAATGATGGGGTCCTCAAAAGAACCAAAAAACATGATTTCTGAGATGTTCTGAGTCGTGGCTTGAATCGTGAAGCTACTCCGAGGCGGATCGAACCCTATGTGGAGATCGATCCCGAGACACCCAAGGAACTGAGGAGCGTTCTGGGCGCCTCTGGGAGACGAAGGATCCGTTGGCAGATTTTGGGATGCTTACCCTCTGGTAAACTAACATAGCTATGGAAAATCACAATTTTTACTGGGGAAATCAACTATAAATGGCCATTTTCAATAGCTATGTTAGTTTACCAGAGGGTTGAATTTTATTCATGATCGTTAGGTTCTGTTGTTTTTCTGATGAATGTTCCCTCAAATTTTGGGAGTTACATCGGTTTTGTGGGGGCATGTTTGACCATGCTCAGATTTGATGCTGGTCGAGATGGGCAGGCCCCAGTTTATGCGCACTGTGCTCCCGCTTGATGATAGAAGAATAGATGGACCCAATGACCAAGTCAAAAAAAAAATGACCATATCACTTGAGGGAACAATATGGAAGCAATCACCAACTGTTGAATTTATTACAAGATCATCAGCCCCACTATAAAATTGTAAATGGTCCTGGCTGTGGATGTTACAGACAAACAATTTTCCACAGAGAGTCGGCTGTTACAACATGCAAGATCTTGCTACTGAAGATGCTCTTGTAGACAGACTTTGGATGTCTTCAGATTCCCAAGATGGAAATTTAAAAGAAACCCCTCAAGAATGGATGATAACGTTTGCCCTGAATAAACCCTTTTTTGGGGGGGTCATCTTTGGTGGGGGCTGTTTGCCCATTACATCCAATTATATCTTATATCACATGTGTATATACATACAATTATATATATATATGTAAGTATAATATATATATATATATAATTATATATACATACTACATATGTACAATATATATACATATATAATATATGATGTATATATATATATATGTATATCTGTGTATGTATGCATATGTCTGTGTACATCCCCATAATGATCTGCATGAGGCTAGCCATGGCAGGCCACCCAGCAGGGTGGGATCCTGACGGCCACTGGAGGAACCAGGTGATGCTCGAGAAAGCCAAGGACCTTGGAGCGGCATGGGGGCCCAGTCCATCTTGAAAATTGCACATCATTTCAAACATCATATATTATACATCAGATTTTATATCACACATGTTGTTTTCATATATCATATCATGTATGCTGTAGATATACATCTACTTATATCTATACATCTATCTCCATGATATATTTGTTGACACACATATATACAGTATATATATATATATATACGTATATATTTTAGTGTGTAATCAGTTTTGAATATCTAGAAATCAATTCAGAATGTATCTCAACAAATATTAATAGGTGACTTTCCATTGCCGTTTCGTGGAACCAGGGGAAGGTTTCGATACTGGTTCAGGCTCTTCAATTGCCCTTCCTATCCCTTCCTGACCTAAAGGGTACTGTACCAGATTGCAACTTCAAGGAGCTTGGCTTTGTCCAGGAGTACTGGGGCCCCTTCTGATACAGTAAGTCGTTTTACATGAACCTTTCTGCTTGGCGCAGCAGCAGGAGTTCATGACGATGTGGTGACTTAAAGAACAGGACCTTCCTTGGTGTGTTGACAGTTGAAGTTAGCTTGTGCTAGCTGAACTTACAGTAATTTCTCTTGCTTTAGCAAGGAGTAGGGAAGGGGCTAGGAGGTTGGATCCGTTGGATCCCCTAAAAGTTTCAAGGTCATACCGCTATACCCCCAGCACATGGTCGCCTCCTGGTCCCCCCTGAGCTGGAGTGATGTATACTGAGGCGTCATGATCAGCATCACCATCACTTATCTCTTGTACAGATGATCTATGTTGCCTTTTTTGGCACTTCTTGTTTTCAATGGCTGTCAATTGTTGATGATTGTCAATCCCCTCTCCTCTATCTCTCTCATTCTCTCTGCCATCCCTTTCCTCCTGTATGCCCATTCTCTGTCTATGCAACAACCCCAACAAGCACTGATCTTCCGCGTCTTGGGTGGCGTTGTTCGATTTTATCCATGTTCGATATACTTCACCTTTCTCCCATTGGAGACATGGATTTGGCTTAATGATCTTCATTTTTCTGATGCTACAACCCCAGCCCTTCACGAGGTGGGCCCAGACGTGCCGAACGTGCGGCGTAAGATCTCGGGACGCCCCAAGTGGAGCGTGACACAATGGGTCTGGGGGCCCGGCGCCTGGAAACTCTGGGAATAAAAAGCCGCATGTTCATGGGCGATATTGACCAGCAATGATTGGGACACATGGGGATACTAATATATATATATATATAATGTGGGTAAAACAATAATAAACCATCCCCCAAATCACCATAAATAGGTGGTATAAACCATTCCCAAATGGGTGGTTTATTATTGTTTTACCCACAAGCCCTGGGAATTCAGAGTTGGCCGTATTGACATGGTTGGGATGTATGGGCCAACATTCTCCCAATGGCCCCGGAAAAGTTCGTCATATTGGGGGTTAATTAATTCATGTACAGTAAACCATGTCTTTGAAGATGACTTGTGACCTCCTACCCATTTGTTGTTGGGTACAATGGTTCATGCTATGATGCGGGGACATCCACCCTTTGCAGCATCATGTGCAAGGAGGAACTGGACCGATAAGGTGTTTTACTAAGGCCAACTTGTTGTATAGCTCATTGGCTTTGCAGCATGGATATCCAATACTTGCAAAATTTGAACCAAAAACCAGAATGCGGGGAACGATATCAGCTTAGGTCATTCAGGTCGTGGTTTCACCATGGACATCCTTCAAGATGATCTGAAAGCAAGAACCAACATGAACCAACCAAGCTACTGGAAAGTGGGATGGATTAGATTTAGACTGCCATAGGGATCTGTATTTTTGGTGGGGTGGAGGTTGGATTGACATGATGGACCATACAAGCCACTACTTCCATCACTAGAAGTTGAGAACTGCCAGAAGGGGATCAACAAAGCACCAACTGACTGGTTTTTTTTTCAAATATTGTTGTTGATCTTATGGCATCTTATGGTTTTTCAACCATACTTGAGATGATTGCTCGAGATTAGTCATCTATATTGACGAATATTTTTGGACATAGGCCTGATATGGCTAGCTTCACGGGATTGCCACCGCCAGATGTGTGACATCGACAGGTGGATGCGAAGAAGCGCTTCCTCTACTATGCTCAGCAGGATCAGCAACTTGCCGAGAGTTGGGGAGCGCCCTTCATGGTGGTGGTGGTGTCCAAAACAAAGGGTGAATAATTATATCGACAACATGTGACAATGTATGACAATGTATGACATTGTATGGCAATGTGTGAGAATGTATGATAGTATATAGGTGTTTCCTAAAATAGGGGTAGCCCAAAATGGATGGTTTATAATGGAAAAACCCATTAAAATGGATGATTTGGGGGTACCCCCATTTTAGGAAAACCCCCATATGACAGTAGTATATATCTATGTGAGAATATGTGAGGGAGATATGAACATATGTGATATCATGTGACAATAGTTGAAAAGATATAACAATGTAATATATGGACATGTGAAGTTGAATGTTCAAAGATTTGCCATGGCTTTGGAGAACCAAAACCATTGGGAACATAAAACAATCTACATATGCCCAAACAGCTGGGATTTGGCTATGAGGCCAGTGCATGTATTCAAGACTACACTTGTTGGCGATGTTCTCATTTGGTGGCAGATTGTTTTAAAGATACAATACAATACAATACAATACAATACAATACAATACAATACATACATACATACATACATACATCCACGCATGCATACATGCATACACACGCATATACACGCATATACACGCATACACACGCATATACACGCATATACACGCATATACACGCATACACGCATACACGCATACTTGCATACTTACATCCTTACATGCTTACATGCTTACATGCTTACATGCTCACATGCTTACATGCTTACATGCTTACATGCTTACATGCTCACATGCTTACATGCTTACATGCTCACATGCTTACATGCTTACATACTTACATAGATACATACATCCATGCATACATACATACACACACATATATGTACATGTAGATATATTATATATATATATACGCATACATGTGCATACACATACACACGTATATGTCATAGATACGTCCATCCGATTTGGCATCATGATCAAAGTGCTCTCCTATGACACAAAACTGCCTGCCATGAGAGGCTCACCAACCAGTTCAGATGTTCACATCCCTGTGTTCCATCGTTTTTTCAGCATTTTTCCGGAGTTGGATTCCCATGGCCCATTGGTACTCTTGCCTCCATGATACTCTGAATGATCGCTACTTGCTGTCTGCAACCAGCCATCAAGACCATCCTGAGCTCAGCTGAGGCAAAAGATGCTTCCACCAGCTTCCCCAAAGCAGTTGGAGGCAGTGGAAAGCTGAGATCCTGCCAATGAAACTCGCATAAAATACATAGGTCCACTTCGGTCCACCATTTGTAGATGGTTTATGTATGCACTATGCACCCTTAAAAATGAGTCAATCCGGGCAGTCATCATTTGTTGATATGTTTCGCAGTTTATGCTTTATCAGCCAGTCATGCGGAGCCTCCACTTCCAGACTGACGCATTGAGCAGTCCATACCATGGATCTGTCATTTACCATTTACCGTTTGGTAATTAAACATAGCTACGGAACATGGATGAACATGGTCCATTATTTGTAGATGACTTACCTATTGAATATGAAATAATCAAAGGGTAACTGTTCTACCGCCAGATGTTGCTGGTCCCCATGTTACTTCATAAGCAACACGGGTGTTTTTGTAGGTGAGCCCGGAAAATCCCGTCAAAAAGGGGATGTTCTTCCCTTCATTTTTCCAGGCCTCCAGTGCAAACACGGGTCGAAAACTCGGGGGCTGAGGGTGTGTTGGTTTACTTCCTTTAAACCCGATGAAACAGCCATTTCTTCGGGAAAAAGGTTGGTAAAAATATTCTGGTGCATCACCTTTAAAACCACGTCAATATTCGACTGGGAATGTAGAATATAGAATGGAGATATGTAATGGGATATCAATGGATATATATATAGTTATATATATATATATATGGGGATAGGAAGGGATATTGCAGCCAACCCCAAAAATACAAACGTAACATACGTCAACATATAATAAATCCTATTGAAATAGTGGCAAATTAGAGTAATCATATACTTCTTTTTCATTCTGTTTGTGTAATCTTTTTGCGGGATACTATAACGGGCGTGATTTGTCCGCCAAAATTGCATTGTTTTTCATGGTGAAAGTGATGATTAACTTTGGGAATTTGTGATATCTTCCATGTTTGCGACTAATTCTCACCTCTGCATCATACTGTTTTCGTTTATTCACATTAACGGCGAAAATGACCCAGCTGCGTCGGTGAATGCAAACACGATGGGGCATTTGGGGATGGATTCAGGAGTTAGTTGAAGTCGGGATTAGCACCCCCCAAAAAAAAATGATTGCACAGTCGGTCTTTAAGGCCAGGATGGATCATGCAAAAAGAACCTCACCTGAAGATCGAAAAGAGCACCAAATTGCTGTAAAGTTGATACAAACATGGTGTAACTGATGTAGCATTTCAGCCAAATGCTTGATAAGATTGTTATGTTCTATTCATATTCTTCATTTTCCAGGGATGATGATTGCCATCGACTTTCATCTTTGTTGGGACCCGGGTGGCTTAAACAGCAGTGAAATTCAGGTCGCAGTTCCCCTTTCGCACTGGAGGGCCGTAACTTGGGCTGAGGCCAGTGACGATCCTTAAGGCCCAGCTTCGGAGTGTTTGGGGTTCAGAAGGTAATAATGTTTAACCACCCATGTAATTGATGATTCACAGTTTAGACCATCCATCTATGGTATAATTGGGGATGGTTTACTGCTTTACTAACATTACGTAACACGACACTCTGACAAAAATGGTTTGCCCAAGAATTCAAGGGGCACTGTGTGTTGATATATGACAGACTTCTTACAATCCTTCAACATCTATCTACTTCTCTCATTAGGGTGGGGGGGTTCGGGGGGGCAGTGTGACATATCAAGCATGTCATGTTACGGTACGGATGTGTCAGAGCCTTCTATGATGCTCCTTCCGGGTCCGTGCGAGCGACAGCGTTTGACCGTAAAATTACTATACAGGATATACATTTCTGGCATTGTGTATGTTTGAGGGCCTCACTTCGTCGAACCCTGTCCCGTGGGTGTCGTGCTGAAAGCCAGGCAAGTTGAGTGGAGATCAATCTTATCCAGTTGTTTGACCTCAGAGCGTGCGGTAAATTGTACAACAAATCATGAAGAATGATAATTCCTTAGCTTGGAATTTCAAATAATAAATTATAGAATAAATTTCAAAATATTGAATATATCATAATATATCTAAAATTATTCGATTTATAATATAGATATTAATATTTATATTCTAAGCATAAATTAAAATATATTTTTATAAAACTATTTTTCTATTTTGATATATATTTAAAATTTTGATCCCCCTAAATTAAGGGATAGGGACCCTTTCACCATCATTCTATAAAATATATTTTGTGAAATAATTGAGATAATTTATTTTATTCTATAATATGCTCATCAGTAATCGATAGTTAGGAACCTAGTGGAAAGATAGTAGTAGCAGCTCCTGAGCGTTAGAATTGAAATATTTCGCAGATTTTACATTTAAACCATTAACGAGTCAAATAGGATAAAACTAATGAAAAAAAATCATATTTCTAACCGACAACAACATTCAATTTGGGGGCTGTTACCAAGAATTGGCTCCAACCTTGACTAATGCCTTATCGTGGATTATCTCCAAACCATATATTTCTATATGAATAAATTGTTGCAAAATAAAATGCGAATAGTCAAATGTATGGAGTAACATATATTAGGAAAAATAAGAGATGACTCTTGAATTAACGAGGGTTTGGAGATTTTACATCCAAATTATCAACGAATTAAATAGAATGAACTTAATGATCTATATTTCTACCGATAATAGCGCATCGGTATTAAGAATCGGTTCTGATTTTGATTATTGGATTCTCGTGGATTTATTCTAAAAAAAGATATATTTATTCGAATATATTACTACTAATATTACGATTTGGGTACACATGAGCTGCCGCGCGCAAATCGCCAGGGTCCGAAATCCCCAAATTCCGCCACTTTTTGGGGAATNTCTCCAAATCTTCTTTTGCTCATTTTTCCCTATCTCTCCAAATTCACGTCGAAAAAGTGCAACTATTTTGGGATTTCGAGATTTCGCGAATCCCAAAAAAGTGACG
>BGPT01000049.1:687839-748562 GCA_003297045.1 Symbiodinium sp. clade C Y103
CTTGTAGTTGACAGTGTGCTGGAAGAGGTTGTTGTTCTTGAGCGGGTAGAGCTACTTGTACTTTGGGAGATAGTAGTGCTGGTGGTTGTGGTGACTGTCGCTGAAGTGCTGGAAGTGGAAGTACCAGTGCTGGTTTTAGTGCCTGTCGTTGACAGTGTGCTGGAAGAGGTTGTTGTTCTTGTGCTGCTAGAGCTACTCGTGCTGTGCGAGATAGTACTTGTGCTGGTTCTGGTGACTGTCGCGGAAGTGCTGGAAGTAGAAGTACTGGTGCTGGTTTGAGTGCTTGTCGTTGAGTGTGTGCTGGATGAAGTAATTGTTGTGGAGCTGGTGGAACTGGTTGCACTTTGTGAGATGGTACTGCTGGTGGTTCTGGTGACTGTTGCTGAAGTGGTGGATCTGCTGCTTGTGCCACTTGTGCTTGAAGAAGATAGCGTGGTGGTTGTCGTTGCTGTGCCACTGCTGCTGGAGCTACTGGTCGCGGTAGTGCTGGAAGTGGATCCAGTGCTTGTGCTGGAGCTTGTAGTCACACTGGAGCTGGAAGTTGAAGAAGTCGACATGCTGGTGGTCGTACTGGTGACGTCAAATCTCCACAAATCACTCCGCAGAGGCCCATTTTCCACGTAACCGCCATGAAGCCAAAATGAGGCACTCGTCACATCCCAAGCAGCGATGTGATTGAAGCGAGCTGATGGGCCACCCTGGTGAATCAAAACCCAGGTGGAACTCGTGGTATCAAATCTCCAGAGATCTTCGCAAGCCATCCCATCAAAACCACCATGAATCCACAGAGCCAGCTTTGTTGGGTCCCACGCAGCGACATGATAGGCCCGTGCTGTTGGACCATCAACAGCCACAAGGCTCCATTGGTGAGCTGCGGTATCAAACCTCCACAAGTCGCGGCACAAGCCTCTGGAGAGGAAAGGGGTCAGGGGCCATGATAATCTGCTTTTAGACACGCAGCAGTGGGGCGTGCCCGTTATTGTTGGCTAATTTTGTGAACAATTCCAGTGCACAATGTTCTTCAACACAGGATGCTACGTATCTGAAAAACATTGCAACAATGTGTAGGACTTGTATTTGGCAAATGACGAAACAGAGCACGCAACTGCCCATATAGATATCCCACAATGTACATACCTCTTTTATTGATTTTATTTAAGTTCATCTATACTTGAAGTCAGTCGGCCCTTAAAGCAGTACCGGTTTTCCAATGCTTCTGTTTGGTCTAAGTTTAGCTCTTGGCTGTGGACACAAAAGCAAGCAACTGCTTTGTATGTTCAAAAGATCTTGGATCCTGACACAAAGTGGGGATAGGACCACAAAACGAGTTGATTAAAGAAGACATCCAATGGCATCCACATTGAAAACGAATTTCGCCGTCCGTCTCTGTCTGTAATGCACTCTTTTCAATACCACCCCCGTATACATTAATACTAATCCATATATCATGTACAGTATTATATAAATAATATATAATAGATATTAATACATTATGTTTGTAGATTCTGAGATTCTGTAATATATATTCATAACTCCCCAAGTAAGCCACCTCAAAATAAAAATACCCAATACATTACTAAACCATGCGTTTTTGGGAGCTACCCAATGTTACGGAGAAGGGAGTAGGGATTGCTTGATAAGGACTGAGATTGAAAGCTTCTCCCAGCTGACTGATGCCAACTCTCGTGGTTGCAACTCAGGTCAATCTCAATACCTGATTCAATCCCATTAAAAGACTATATCATCCGTGCTGCCTTCTGACCAGCACCAAATCTGCATAGTGGCTCTGACCCAGTGTGTTCAGCGCAACATTGTCTACAAAATGGCAATGTGTAGCAACAACTCTGAGACTGGACAGTCATTTGCAGCATTCAAAATTACGCCTAAACAGCATGCCCGTGTCAGTTTTCCCATCCTTTTCATTTTTTCTGAGGCACCGTGTTCATCGTATCCTCCGTGAAGCCAAATAGCCAGGCGAGCGTCATCCCAAACAGCTACATGTTGGGCTCGTGCAGATGGCACGCTGGAAGTCTGAGGGATGAGAGACCAATCAGAGTCAAATTTCCAGAGGTCTGACTTTAAGTTCCCATCATATCCACCATGGATCCACAGGACTGAATGGATGGAATCCCACACAGCTACATGTTCACTTCGTGCGCATGGCCCTGCTACACTGTTGCCAGCAATCATAGTCCAATTGTCTGAATACTTCCAGAGGTCCTTGACGAAGTTAGTGCCGTCAAATCCACCATGAATCCAAAGAGCCCCACTTGGATCCCAAACAGCCACATGGTCTTTGCGTTCGGATGGGCCAAACTGGGACTCCCAAGGATGCACTGCAGTTATTAAAGTCCAGGCATTGGTGGTAGCATCAAACACCCACAAATCCTTCAGGAGCCGTTCTCCTGCGCCCGCGTGGACCCAAAATCTCTGTCTGCTGCTATCCCAAGCTCCAGCATGGACAGACCGCGCAGATGGGCCAACATCTGTGACAAGACTCCAACTTGCACGTGCAGAAGCCAAGAAATTGATTAGGCAAAGTCGGCACAACTTCTTCCATTCGGAAACCATCGGCCCACATGGCAACGTCGGCAGCCACTTCATTGGGGGTCCATTGAGCTTTAAAACATGTTGCGGAAGACCAATCCTCGTTCAAATCATTCAAATGGTGGAAAGTACATGACATCATGGAGCGCTTGCATCCCCTTCATTGCGTCCCTTTGTTTCGCCGTTAGTAAGGAAGATATTGTGATGCCATGTCATCTCGCTTTGGGTCCAAACTGGCGCCCAAATGCGCCAAACACCGAACATACAATCTGGCGCAAGATCTTGATCAACTCCACAAACACGTGTAGCTACGAACGGCCGCAACACGGCCGACTTTGCCTGCAAACAATCCTAAAACATCGCGCCGAGTCCCGAACTGGTGGAGCAATGTCGACCCCAAGCATCAAACCTGGCAGAAGCATGGCACACATATCCTGCAAGCCTTGCTTGACAAAAACTAGAGCAAGGGATAATGCCTGTGTTTACCACAAGAGACTATGCTGCATGTCGATTTTGGAATTTGTAGTCTGAATGCAACTTGATACAACTCGAGACTCTTGAGATGGGCAAGTGCAGGCAATCTATATGTTTCTTTTCTTCTTGTGCGTGCCAGTAGCGCTTCATGTGATTGTCGGAAACACTGAGGCACGAGTTTCCAAACAGGCAAGCTATTACTTGCCTGAGTGGCTTTCCAAGGAAGACGCTTTGTAGAACTGTCAACAAATGGACAAAGTACACCATGCAACGCGTCACTTTTTCATGAAAGTGCAGCACATCACAAAAATACGCAAAAAACATATGCATACAAATACATGAAGGATTCGGCTATGAGCAACAAAATGGAACAACTTCTAATCTTCTGTGGCTTGTCCTTGGATACCTTGGAGATTGGATATTGGCTGCTACGACTCACGAGTAACTCACACTGAACCACCAAAGGTGGTCGTGGAAGCCACGCTGCGGCGGCATCCCAAGCTTTGCGCTGTTTCACGCTGGCCTGGCCTAAAAAAAGCCTTGCCGCACGTCGTGAATCGAATGTCCGCATTGAACTATATGAACTATACACTGTAAACATCTGAGAAAAATGCAGACAGAATTGACATGAATCAACATGATCTAATTCACTGATATGAAAGCTGAATCGTAAGTTGGGAGACAACTTCTTCAGACTTCTTCGGGTGATTAGCATGACCCCAGCATTCCGTTGCTTCAACTTTGTGGCTTTCCCTTTTAAGACATGGCAGTCTCCCAACAGCTTAGACGCCTTTCCGTGCAATGGCATATGTCAACTGCATCGTCGTCTAGATCACGATATTCCGTCCAACTTTTTGCACTTTCCACAGGCCTTGCACTGTATTCCTTGGACTGGCAACGGTCTGGCTGGACTTGCAAAACCTCTACCGATCGTCGAAACCTGTCTGGGGCTTCCACAAATCTGTCTCTCTGAAAATCGGGGTAGATCACCGGGTAGAATCCCGGGTAGATCACGGAGATCACGGAGATCACCAGGTCGATTCGGTAGATCCGCTGCTCGCTCCGTTCTGCCTGGAGCCCTGGGTCGTGCACAGCCCTGCAGCTGCAGCTTCAGGATCTCCTCCTTCGGAGCACTGGGCAATTGGTGTGGCTCGGGGATGGAAAGCGGAACATCCGGCAGAACATATGCAGGAAAGGCTGAAGTTCGAGATTGCTCAGGTTTGGGTGGTGGTGGCTGGGGACTAGGCGGTGGAACAAGCACTTGCATATTGACTCGAAGTTGCGGAGATTTTGGGGATGGTGGTGGTGGATCATGTGGTGGCAGTGGTGGTGGCAAGGGTGGTGGGACTGGAGCAACTGCCCCTCGGCTCTTCTGCCTCTTCCTGTACCAGTAAAATGTAACAAGGCACAACGCAACTCCGAGGACACTCAATGCCAGGATCAAAGCAAGGACATCTGATGAGAACTCTTCCGTGGAAGTCTCCACGGGCAGAATGCTAGCAGTACTAGTGCTAGTGGTGCTTCTGGTCATACTGGTGACGGTTTGGCTGGAGGTCATGGAGGTTTTCGTCTGGGTGCTTGTGCTGGTGACAAGTGGCACCTCAAACTTCCACAAATCTCTGCGGAAACCTTGGTCATAGCCACCATGGACAAGGATCATCGAGTGTATCCTATCCCAAGCAGCCACGTGATCATAGCGTGCTGAAGGGCCACTTTGTGCCACAGTATTCCACAAGGAAGTCGACGTTTCAAATATCCACATGTCCTGACAAGCCATCCCATCAAACCCTCCATGAATCCAGAGTGCTTGGTTCAGTGTGTCCCAAACCGCTACATGATGAGCTCTTGCTGACGGACCGCCAGTGGAAATCAAATTCCAAGCATAGGTTTGGGTGTCAAACTTCCAGAGATCTCCAAGCAAGCCTCACTTGCTCAGCAGATATCAAGAGCTAGACGATCATTTCTCCAGAAGTAGCAATGACAAGTTCACAGATCATGTCCTAGAAGGGTCTGCTTTAAACCTAAACCTTATCACCTACTGTATGTCGTTGAATATCGTTTAATCCTTCTCGCCTTTCCCGGCCACTTTGCAGCCGGTAGTCTTGGCTTCAAAAGTGCCTGGGAATGGCACAACCTATTTTGAACTTCTAGTACCTCAAATTGTCCAAGAGCTACCTTGCCAGAATTTGAGACCAACAGATGTCGTTGGATTCATGTTATAGCCCATGTTCAAAGTGGAATAGGGGAACAGAAGAACCACAAAGACCACCAAAAAGTACCAAATTATGATGACCCTCATTCTACCCTTGCCTTTCATCCTACACGAGACCAAAACAAGAAGAAACCATGGCTCTAAAGACTCTAAAGACCAAAATAACTTGTTTTCCTGCTTGTAAGACAAAGCACTTTCATCATATCCACCATGAATCCAAATCACTCCATTCATCTCATCCAGTGCAGCAACATGATGAGCACGTGCCGATGGCCGATTGTAATCGTCTGTGATGCTGAACCAGCGGCCTCTTTCAGCTTCGAACTTCCAAATGTCTTGTCTGAGGACACCGTCGAATCCGCCATGAATCCAAAGGGCTCCATTCACGGAATCCCATACCCCGACATGGCTACTGCGACTAGGCACAGATCCATTTGATACCAGGGTCCATGTGTTTGCGGACAGTTTCCAGAGATCGTTGAAAAAAGCAGTGTCGTCTTGTCCACCGTGAATCCACAAATCTCCGTTGCTATCTGTCACTGCCACATGTTCTTTGCGTGCAGAAGGGGCAGCACTGAAGACTTCTGCAATGGCAGATGAGGTCCAGGCTTTTGCAGCTTCATGAAAGAGCCATATGTCGCTCAAAACGGCTTCATCCTTACCTCCAAAGATCCACAGGACTTGATTGTTACCGAAGGCAGCGGCATGTCCAGCACGTGCAGAAGGGCCATCGTTTTCGGCCAAGAGAGTCCAGCTGGCCACTGCCATAGGCCAATTTATCCAATGTATCAAACAGATGTAGCGACTTCGGTGACTTCCCTTCCGCATCGGGACAACTGACATTCATGGGAAGCCTCTCAACATGTGCCATGCGGTTTGAACGAGCACATGGCCTGCGGAATCAAAGTCTCTTATCAACCTTCCTGTCTTGAAACCGGTCCAATCATGAAGCAGACACTTCTGGGTCAGCCGAGGTCCTCAAATTCCAACTTAGATGGACTGTAGCCAATGCTACTGCAACAACAACTGTAGAAATTGTAGAATAACATATTAAGTATGTACTGTAATGATCTAAAACAAACTTAATTATATACATCTTTATCAAAAACGTAAAGATACGTAAAGTTGAGTTGACAGCACACAACAGCGCCCAGCTGGTGAAAAGCAGAACGTTGCCTTTGCGGTCCATCTGCTAAGCAGGGTGCACTGCGTTGCTTAAAACTCGGCCTATCGCTCCAATTGGCGGGTTCAATAAACTTGAACTTCCTTATGACACAATCTTAAACACGCGGTCAGCTTGCATCACTTTCTGCAACTCAAATTACACTGAAATTAACCTTGAACCAGTGTAGACAGCGCTTTGCGATGATGTTGGTTCTATTCCAAGCATCTGTCAATCCTGGAGGGTCTATCAGAAGGTGAAAGGTAGCTGGCTCACTAATGCACACAATCTCAATATATTTCAATATAAAATCATGCGACATGACACCTGGGAGGCATAGGCGATTGACAATAGACAACCGACCGATGGGCCTCTCCAACCTCAGCAACCACGCTGCTCCGAATTTCAGCAACCTCTTCAACCTGGCGTTGTATCAACCTTTCCTGATTCTATGGAACTTGTGAAATTAAACAATTTTTTGTCAGATTCAGAGCAAATTTTATGAGATTCAGTGGGGGAGAACCCCCAGATTTGACATTACTTTACACCTGGGTGTTGGATTGCACCAAGCTTTCTGTCAACATTGTGCGACCGCAAGAGATCAGGAGAGACCGCAATAGACCTATTGACAGACTGTTGGGCTTCATCAAACATGAGCAAACTGGGAGATGTTGAGTCTACGTCGGGGAAGTTCTTGTCGGCTTGGAGATGCCAATTTCAACTCAGCAACCTCCTTCAACGTACCTCCATCTACCTCCAACATCTTTTCATTTTGGGCAAAACCTCTTTCAAGTCTTTCAACAAGCAACCACTTAGTTCATGAAAGATTCCAATCAACTATTGGGATCTATACCATGGTAAGGTTGAACAAGCAATCTGCACCGTCACGTTTTGAATTCGGTCATTGAGCATCAACCGCTCCGATCAAAATTCATCATGAAAAACTATCTCGTAACATGACATTGACATGACATTGACATAACTATGTTGACGTAGCTGAGACATGCTGCGACTCCATCCAGGATATGTGACTCCACCAGAAAATGCCTCGTGGAGCTTTGCAGGTGCGACAGGGATCTCGGTGCCTTCCAACGAGCATTTGGGGAATTCTCAACTTCTGAGCCTTGTCGACTTTATATATTCTCATAAATCAAATCACGAGTTTCAAATATGCTGGCGAGGCTGTACTGTATTGGGATATGCCTTATCTACATGTTCATCATGCACCATCATGCACCCCCTTTCGGTAGAAGTTGAGGAAGATTGTGGTTCTTCAATGAATCGGAAGCGCACATATCTCAAGCTGGAATAGAATGTGATGAACTCAAGTCTCTTGAAATGGGCAAGTGCAGGCAATCTGCCACTTTTCTTCTTGGGCATGCCAGCAGCGCTTCTTGTCGTTGTCAGAAACACTGAGGCACATGTTCCAAAACAGGCAAGCTATTACTCGCCTGCGCGGTTTGTAAGGACTTTCCCGTTGGAAGGGTACAGCATCGCTATCAAACAAACAACACCAATTGCTCCATCGAAAACTTGCTCGCTCCATGAAAATCCATTAAAGCATGTATCAAAACAAGGAACAATGTGACTCTGGCGTGGTATCTAGTAACTAGTTAAAATAAACAACTGCTGAACCTCTTCAAGTACCTCGGGTTCAGGCTGGTCCTGGTCTGCTTGCCCTTGAAAGTTGCACTCACACCACCTTTGTGTGGAGGCGGAAGCTTCCAGATGAGCCTTGCACAAAATCCTAACCAAAGTTGACGCTATTTCACGTCATATTGGTCTATGAAAGCTGTTTGGACCAAGAAATCTGAAGGTCATGAAGTTTGTGTTAAATGGAATATGCTACAAATCCAAAAATGTGAGTAAGGCTTTACTCTACTTTACGATCCTTCACTCGCAAGAGGCCAGGATACTCCGCCAATCTTTACACACATTCGATCATGTATCTGTAATCATCTATTATCTGTAATTGTCTGTATAGTAGTATTATGTATTAATAGTATTATTTTGTATTGTATCGTATTGCTCATGTATGTTCATGTATTGTTCGATATACTCTTCATCTCCTTGGACTCCTTTCAGTGCAACGGCACAGAAGTCGCCGGAATCAAATTCTCTTGTTGGGGTCACGTGGGAAGTGTGGAAATCCCGGTACCCGGCCAGGGATCCGTCCCTGGATGCGTGGGTGTTCCAGGTCATATGCACCAGGTCCTGGATTTCGATTCAGTACTGCCCACTCTCCACGACTTCTTGGCTTCCACTGTGGGAGCTGTGGATAGGCTTTCCACCAAGGACCTCCCAAAGTGGACGTGTCTTGTCCTTTCACCGACTTGGGCCTTGGGATGGTTGGCTTTGGCCGATTCGCTCGTTGCATCCACCGCCTGGGCGTCTGAGCAGACTGGGACCTCTGCAACCGAGGTGGCGATGGTGCCGGCCTTCGCCGGAAGTGAGGCCATGGAAGCTCCGAGGCCGCAGGATGCAGTGGCTGCAGTGGCTGCAGTGGCTGCGGCTTGGGTGGCTGGGGTGGGGCCGGCCATCTGCCAATATCAACCTCAACTTCCAGTGACCTCTGTGATATCGGAAGTCTCAGTCCAGTTAGGTTATCGGCGGGACACTTTGGTCCCTCGATTCCATCGAGCAATAGCTGCAGATCCAATGGCTGGAAAGACTGGATGCATGTCTGGACACTTTGGACAGGTGGTTCCATATCTGTATCTGTTCTATGCTCCTTACCAGGTAGGACTACTGCAACTTCAACTGCTTCTCGGTCTGGAGCCTTCCGAATCGGTGGGCCAAATCGTGGCGCTGGCTGCCCTGATTGACCTGGACCTGTCGGACCTGTCGCTGGAAGTTGCGGAGCTTTTTTTGTCTTACTGGGCACCTTGGGTTTACGCCCCTTGGCTCCAGGGAGGCCACTGGTTGCCGTTGATGCCTCACCTTGGCTTGGAGGTGAGACTGGCATCTCAATAACCACATCAATGAGCTCGGCGCGCTCTGGGACGGCTTCAGGTGCTTGAGTTTCAACCTCCTCTTCAATATGTCTGTGGCTTGGTCTTCCAGCGCTCTCTGGTGCAATTTCAAAATCGATGCAGTTTGGTCTTCCAGAGCTTTCTGGGGCAGGTGGTTGAGGGTCTGGAATGTCTAGCCTGCCTGAAACCATAGGTCTTCTCGGATGATGACCCATGGCATGCTCTGCTGAGTCTGGCAGTTCCGGTGCTTTTTCTGTTCTGCCGGGTTCCTTGGGTTTGCATAGGTCTACTTTGGTTGAGACAGCTTGCAGCGAATGAGGTGGCTGAGTCGTAGGCAAAAAGATGTCAACATGGACCTGCTCCGGCATCAATGGAGTTGGCTCATCTGGCGCAATGTTCACTGTGCAGTTGCACGGCTCCAAGCCAGGCTGAAATGCAAACCGTGGAACCACATCAGGCAGACCGTGCGGGCTGTGCACGGGAAAGGCTGAAGTTCGAGATTGCTCAGGTTTGGGCAGTGCTTGTTGAGGGCTAGGTGGTGGAACAAGCACTTGCATATTGACTCGAAGTTGCGGGGATTTTGGGGATGGTGGTGGTGGATCATGTCGTGGCGGATCATGTGGTGGCAGTGGTGGTGGCAAGGGTGGTGGGACTGGAACAACTGCCTCTCGGCTCTTTTGCCTCTTCCGGTACCAGTAAAATGCAAGCAGGCACATTGCAACTCCAAGGACACTCAATGCCAGGATCAAAGCGAGGACATCTGATGGCAAACCTTCACCAACGGTCTCTAGGCTTGGCAGAAGTGTGCTGGTGGTGCTGCTTGTTGTTGTGGAGGTGGTTTGGGTGGAAGTTGTGGAGGTTTGTGTTTCGGTGCTCGTGCTGGTGATGACTGGCACCTCAAACCTCCATAAATCTCGTTGGAGACCTTGGTCATAACCACCATGGACAAGGATTGTCAAACTTGTGCCGTCCCAAGCAGCCGCGTGATCATAACGAGCAGGCGGACCATCTTCTGCAAAGTTCCATATGTTCCATGTGTAGGTCAAAGGCTCAAATCTCCAAAGATCCTGACAAGCCATCCCATCAAACCCTCCATGAATCCAGAGTGCGTGGTTCAGTGTGTCCCAAACCGCTACATGATGAGCTCTTGCTGACGGACCGCCAGTGGAAATCAAATTCCAAGCATAGGTTCGGGTGTCAAACTTCCAGAGATCTCCAAGCAAGCCTCACTTGGATTCACTTGACACATCTTTGAACTGTTCAACAAGTCTCTGGGTTGAGGTTATTTACAGGCAGCAGGAGTTTGTCAATATGAACAGTCAATGTACTTACTGAGATACTCATGAATCAATATTTTTTCTTAGAAGAATCACCAATATTTCTTCCACAAATTGCTCTAACAATTTATCACAATAGTTTCGCAACAGGATAATCTTTCTCCTCTCTCCGGCAAGCCTTTTACTTGGCAACTACGCAAGCACAAAGCCTCACATCAAATCTTTGGCCTGAATGGTGCTAAGATATTTAAGCTGCACTCTGGACCAAAACCTTTGCGAAAGCAGTACGCATGGAGACAGCTCTTGAACTCTGCAAAAAGTGTGGCTACTGCCCTGCCAAAATAAGGGTTTCAAGATGTTTCAAGCTAACTCATCTTAACTCAGTGGTCCAACCAGTAGCCAGTGGAGTGTCAAAACCAATTACCGTTACCACAACAATGTTGACGATTCTAGAAAACTCTGATTGTCAATGGATAAATGGACGAAAAATGCAGATCTCTAAACTGCTCGAGCTGATATTTCTTGGCGAAGCGCCTCCATCATATCCACCATGAATCCAAATCACTCCATTCATCACATCCAGTGCAGCAACATGATGAGCACGTGCAGAAGGCCCGTCGTTCGCATCGATGCTGAACCAACTGCTGCCCTCGGCTTCGAACTTCCAAATGTCTTGTCTGAGGACACCGTCGAATCCGCCATGAATCCAAAGGGCTCCATTCATGGAATCCCATACCCCAACATGGCTACTTCGACTCGGCACAGATCCATTTGATACCAGGGTCCATGTGTTTGCAGACAGTTTCCAGAGATCGTTGAGAAAAGCAGTGTCGTCTTGTCCACCGTGAATCCACAAATCTCCGGTGCTATCTGTCACTGCCACATGCTCTTTTCGTGCAGAAGGGGCTGTGCTGAAGAGTGGAACTGGTGTCCAAGTGTTCAACAGCTGGTTGTAGACCCATAGATCTTGCAGAAGCTCCTCTCCTTTTCCTGCATGGACCCACAAGACTTGGTTCAAATCTGCAGCCGCAGCATGGGTAGAGCGTGCAGAAGGGCCATCACTTGCCAACAGGCTCCAGCTTGCCCATGCCAATGGAAACTGCAGAAGTACCAGGCAAAGGAACCATCTGCAGCTCAGCTGCATCTGCTCCATCCCTAGGAATGAGTTCCATATCACAAAACCCGAAAGTTGCCCATGGAATTTGAGCAGTGAAACGGCTTCCAAAACATCATGGGTCGAACAACGTTGAAGATGTGGACAACAGTGTGTACACGGTGAGAAAATGAGAGTCATGCAAGTGCCTACAACATCCTACAACCATGCTCCTCTCATACATAAATAATTTCTGTTCTGATTTCTGAGTGATGCCCCGCAAACCCTGGCACCAAACATTGCATCTTGAGTTCCAGACCTTATACATCGCAGTTGCTGTCATCTGATCAGTGATCCCATAGGAGCCCAGCCCACCTGCAGCACACAAGCTGCCGCAAGCAACCAAACATCTCTTTTCCCACGTTGCTTCACACGGAGACAACTTTATCATACTTTACCAATTTGACATTTGACCAAATTTTGACCTTGCTCCCAAATACACCCATGGCTTGTGAAAGCCTGAGAATGAGCTGCTACCACAATGTTACTTGACTTCTCTATCAAAAAAAGTTTCTGCCTGACGTTCCAGATCTACTTCTTAGTTCTGGTTCAACCTTGGACAACTAGCTCCACGGCCTCTGTTTGTAGTTCTCCGTGCCTCTGTCTCTCTCAAAGTGGGGTGAACTTACAACCTTTTTGGGGTTTTGAATGGTTTTCACATGTTTCACGCTTCACTTTACTACAGTATACTGGACTATACTAGGCAGTTTGCGAGCACTGTGTTTGTCGCAAGTCCACTTTTTGGAAAACAGAAGAACTTCCAAGGATGGAGCGAAAACCATGTCAAACCATGACCAAAAAACCCTTTCCTCTCAGGTCTTCGTGCCAATAACTTTCCGCTTTGAAGGTTCCAGCAAGACGCGACAAAAGAAAAGGGTACTGGAAACGATCACATTATATTCCAACTGGGTGACCTGTTACTACTGTTGTGCGTACGAACTGAAATGTTCAGGAAGCANCGCGACAAAAGAAAAGGGTACTGGAAACGATCACATTATATTCCAACTGGGTGACCTGTTACTACTGTTGTGCGTACGAACTGAAATGTTCAGGAAGCAAATCTTTCGGGACAACAGCCTCACCCAACGTGTCAACATGCGTCCCTCATCGTCTCTCCCCTGTGTGTTTCTTTAAAATTCTTTCCATCTGGTGCATCCCACTGAGACTGGGGCTAGTTACGGCTAGTTGTAGTTAACCAGTCTGGCTATGTCTTACCTGGGCTTCGGCCAGGTCGCTTGCGTGCTCTCCAAGTCCCATGCTTGCAAAGATTGCGGCATCACATTTCTCTCATGCTTTTGGTGTTCGAATCTTCCATCGAACATTACAAATAATGCAGGAAAACACACGAATCACACAACTTCTTTTGTCCTGCCTATTGTCAGGAGTTCTAGGCAAGAGTCAATGCCAAAACTAAACAACACACAGCAGCTTGCCAATGGTCACAGCAGAGGCTGCTGAGTCCATGCAGTCGCACANTCTAGGCAAGAGTCAATGCCAAAACTAAACAACACACAGCAGCTTGCCAATGGTCACAGCAGAGGCTGCTGAGTCCATGCAGTCGCACAAAGAAGGGTCTAAGGGTCTCTGTTTGTCTGTACAGCTTGACAGCTAGCCAGAATCCTCAGCAGCTAAGATCATTCAAATTCGTTCATTTTAAGGTCTAGAGCACTACCGGGTTTTTTTTTGGACAGTCTAACCCTTCGGTAGTGCTCTAGACCTTAAAATGAACGAATTTGAATGATCTCAGAATATCTCAGAATGATCTCCATCAATATGCGCATTAAATGTACAAGGTTGGCTCAAGAGGTTTCCTCTTCAAAGTGACGACATCCTGTTCCAGCATCTGCACTGTGCCTTCCATCTCGCCCTGGCCTGGTACCGGCACCGTTGCAGTGCTGTGCTTCACGGTTCGATAGCCCATCTTGGAATACCAGTGGTGCAAGCGCTCCTTGTGACTGTAGTGGAACAGCCAAATCGCCCTGTGACCACGGGCTGTTCAGGATCAACGGCCAAGTAACAAATCCGCAGCACCCCATCGCCCGGGTTCTCCTCCCCTGGCAATTTGTCCACAACAACGCCTGCCATAGCCGCTAACTGAAACTGTTCATCCCAAAGAAGGAGAAGTCCACTGGAACTCTGGAACTCTGCCCAAAGAGCTGACACAGCTTGGGCTTCAAGACCTTCATCATTGCGGCAACACCTTCAGTGGTCTTGGGCGTTGGTTCAAAGAGAATTCGTGCAGCAAGTCGAGACACGGCCACCAAAACTTCGCTGTCTTCTGACATCATCTCCTTCGGCGTCCAGGCAGCCGTCATCGGTGTCATCGATGCCATTGTAGTCGACTCCATGTTGTCACTGAAACGAGCGAGACTCTTGAGGCGACTTGACTTTGAAAACTGAAAATATAACAAAAACATATTAAGATTATAGTTGGTACGGGAAACCAGCACTTGTCAAAGGAGGTACTGGCCATGGGTATTATCAGCTCCCTCTCAACTTGTGGGTGACGGTCCCCCTATTGTGGGTTAGAGATCATGATATTGGTGGTGACATACCCACCATCTCCCACTGTCCAGCCACAGTCCATGTGAGATGTCAACTCCAACCTGCGATTTCGTGATTTCGCACCAAGCTTCCCACTTGACTTCCGGTTGCACCCTGGACCTTGACAGTAACAAATGGGCTGACGCTTATCTTTGTCTCACACCTTTCTTCCGTGTTTCAGTTGGACAAACCTGGAACAACTATTCCCCAAAAATGTAGTTTTCCATACTTCATGTTCGCATGTTCACTAGAACGCACGCAACATCACGCAACCAAAGCTGGTAGGCAAGAGTCAAATCCAAAACTAAACAACACACAGCAGCTTGCCAATGGTCACAGCAAAGGCTGCTGAGTCCATGCAGTCGCACAAAGAAGGGTCAAAAGGTCTTTGTTTGTCTGTACAGCTTGACAGCTAGCCAGAATCCTCAGCAGCTAAGACTGTCCAAAAAAACCCTTCGGTAGTGCTCTATACCTCAAAATGAACGAATTTGAATGATCCCAGAATGATATATTTAAGCCACCTCTTCTGAGCCTTCGGCATCAGAAGGTTCGGAATCCTCACCTGCCGCTTCAACTGCTGGATCTGTTGGGCTGTCGGTTTGATCGCTGACTAAACCAACCAAGGGCATCAATAAAAGAAGAGATCCAGCGTAGACCACTGANCATTCCACATGCCTCTCTCTGTTGAGGGTGTGAAGTCTGCCACCACTGAATCGAGCAAAGGCTTAATGCAATTCCCCAGGCCACGGCGGACCAGGAAAACTATCACCAGTATCGGTGCTGGAAACCCAAAGCGAAGCATGAAAGTCAGGGCAGTGCATAATGTGAAAATTGAAAGCATGGTAAGTGCTCGACCGAAGTGTCTTGAGATCCATGCCCCTGCTTTGCTGCATATTGCGATAAAGAACCAGGAACATCCTTCAAGCAGATTGACTTGAACGAGCGACAAGTGAACGTCATTCTCGAAGAAAAGGACGAAGAAAGGCACTATGAGGCCACCTGCAAGAACTGACACAACGAAGAAAGTCACGCACAGAATTGGAACCCGGCGACCTGTGCAGCTCTTGACTGACGCGTTCGACACATTGACCCTGTCATTTCCCTGTTTCGCCTTTGGGCTGCATTCCATGGATTCTCTGGTGAGCGGGTCAACAAAGGTGAAGATGATTGATGCAATCGGAGCCACCACAACCAGGCCACATACAAGTGCAAACTTCACGTGACTTCCAGAGCTTGACCCACTCGAAGCAAGGATTGCCACTGCTGCAAGAAATGGGCCGCTGGCTGCACCTAGTAGGTAGCAAACAAACTGCGTCACAAAAATTCNGTCGCCAAAGCAAAT
The DNA here is from genome assembly GCA_003297045.1 of Symbiodinium sp. clade C Y103. Classification (NCBI taxonomy): domain Eukaryota; class Dinophyceae; order Suessiales; family Symbiodiniaceae; genus Cladocopium; species Cladocopium sp. clade C. The sequence continues at coordinate 703,523 of BGPT01000049.1, forward strand.
TGGTCTGTGTGCAGTAAGAATGCTCCAATGATCACCGTGGCCACACCAAAGAAAAGGGACGCCCTCAAAGGTCGTACCCGACGCATGGGGTCACGATCAACCAACCAACCGATGGGAGCCACAGAGAGCAGCTTCACCACTCCACAAACTCCTTGGTTGAAACCAACCAGCGAATTCGGCCCGGTGCTGACTGATCTGACTGGGCCCTGAACTCCAAGGGCGATCTGGTAGAGGTAAAGCACAAGAACAGGTCCTGTGATGATTTGCTCAAGGATGCCCAAACAGAAAGACAAGGCAAAGGCGCTGCGGATATTTGTAGACTTCAACTCGCTCATGTCGGCAAGGTTGGCAAAATGATGTCGAGTTCGGGCCAAACAGCTTCCAACAATTACTTCCAACACTGTAGAGAAGCAATTCAACACACCCTTGAAGCCAGACTCAGATTCCAAGTCGCTTCATGCTTCACTTCCATCTTTCGTGATTTCATTCTTTGGAAGTCTTCTCCGTGGCCCCGGCCATCAAATCTTCTCATCCACTTCAATTTGTCATAGCACCTCCGGCTCAAATCTATCTTTGATCCTTCCCAGGTTAATTGTGGATTGTCANTCAATTTGTCATAGCACCTCCGGCTCAAATCTATCTTTGATCCTTCCCAGGTTAATTGTGGATTGTCACTCCATGTCACTCCTATGGTTGGCAAAATGAGTCATTTTGCTTTCAGGATCTTTTAGGGATCGAGGGTGACTCACCGCTATTTGTTCGCAACAGTATAGGTTTGAGTTTCAGCCGCAGCAAAGATTTTCTGGTACGACCTCCAAACCCAATATACCATCAGTGGTAATGGAAGAAAACGGATTCTCAGAATGCCTGATGATCAATCTCATCATCCAACGCACATCCTCCTGGCGTAGCTTTTGGGATTGAGACATGCAACATGGTGAAAGCATTTTGATCCTTTTTTGGGTCGCAGCCCACCCTCGAAGTTTCACAGGGACCCAAGCATTGCAAATGACCTCGCGCCACCGTAGCTACTGTTGCGATTGTTACTTGATTATGCCGCAACCGTTCAAAAAGGGTTGTTTTCTATGACATCGAGAGGCATTCACCGGAAGCAATACCCCAGCCCCAGCAACCATCCAAAAAAAATTGGTGTGAAGGGGCCTTCTGTTGACCGTGGACCGAAACTGATTCCAAAAGAATATCACCAATCATCCATGTTTGAGATCTGCATGAACACAAATCAAAAGCATGAATCTTCACATGATGTCCTCCCACCAAATGGATCTCAAATGATCTCAGCCTTGTTGTTAACGCCCTGGGAGCAACAGTCCTCACGTCAAAGTGGTAGCAGCATCAAGGCGACGACCATCCAATCTAGACATGGATCTGGGCATGACAAAGGATGACAAACGGGGTTGAAAATAACAAGGGTTCTGACCCAAAGCATCCCCTTTACCACGGGAAGTTTAGGACAGAAACCTCCACATGGCGGACATTCTAAGCACGCAGAGAAAGAGTCGTCCAGAGGCCAAAAAAAACAAGCCCTTATTGAGAGGTTGCCTGCAAGCGCACGAAACGTTAACAGGCGCAAGAAGAACTGTAAGCCCGCTTTGCGAACCCATTTCATTTCAGAGTTGAATAGCAAAAAACTGCATCTGGTCATCTTGCTCTGCCTTTCTCAACTCATGATCGCAGTGCCTCCTGTTGTGTTGTGCGTGTCAGCATAGTTACATATCGTTGAGTGAGAAAGCATGAGCTCAAGAAACAGCATCGCGAATTGCATGGTCAAATTGATGTTATATATAATATAACTATACGTGTATTATTATTATTATTATTAATTATTATTATTAATTATTATTTATTATCATTATTATTACTATTATTATTATTATTATTACTATTATTATTATTAATTATTAATTATTATTGTTATTATTATTAATTTTATTATTACTATTGTTATTATTATTATTATTACTATTATTATTAATTATTAATTATTATTGTTATTATTATTAATTTTATTATTACTATTGTTATTATTATTATTATTATTGTTATTGTTATTATATATATTATATATGTATATATATGTATGTATATCATATATTTATATTATATATTTATATTATATATTATATTGTAATTCTATATGTATATCATATATTTATATTATATTATGTATATATCATCTCTTCTCAGACTCTTCTCCATGACATGCATTTCTGATGCATTTGCGCAAGAAGTATTGAAGTCGCTCTCCTCCATGCACCAGGCATCCCCGCCACGCTTTCCAGGCTTTGGGTCCTGCTGAGATCTGGCAAACACCTCAGGTGATCTGAGCTGACTGTGGATGGCTCCACTCTTCACTGAATCCAGGCTTGGCTGAATCAATATAAGTTTCTAATGTTTGTAATATGTTCTACAATAGCTGTATGATGCTTTATGTATACATATAGATGACAACGATTGACAGTTCATGTGCGGGTACATAAAGTATGGAACACAATGTGGTGGATTCAACACAGAAGATTATCATCACTGTAAACAACTTCATACAAGTATTGTGCCTCATCAACTTCTTTTGGATGTTCTGATGGCGAAAAATGCGAGAACACATAAATCAAGAGGGTCGGAGCAGACGTATCCCCTGAATTTCGTTAAGCGCCTGTGACGCTCCCATGATCTTCCGCCTTTGAAAAAAAATATCACCCTATGAAGAAAAAATCAGCGAAAAATCCGGATGAACAGCACTCAGTCTTGCTAGCTCATCTGCTTCCTTCTTCTCCCTCTTTGACAAAAACACCATAGATGAGCGCTGCCTGAAGCTTCCGAATCGTCATTTTGGACTTGGTGTTGAGTGGAACACCAGAAAACCATGAAATTCAGTGGAATCATGAAGAATTACTTCATATTATGAATATGTCTATTTCCTTTTCTTGAAAGGGTGGTAGAAAAGTTCGCACATCCTGACGCTGTCTCTGTTATGGGGAGAAGAATATGCTGTTTTTTTTCCGATGCTCTCTATCCCCATCACAGTAGCCTTTCCGTGATCCTTTTGGAGATATCAGAGCCACTTCCCATCACAGGTCGGCTGGTGAGCGCACTTTTCCAAAGGTTAAAGTCTACATCGCGTGCCTACGAGGAAGGGATCTTGAAGATTTCCGTGTAGCCGCGTCGCTGCCGAGCCCTTGAGGCCCTCGATGCTGAAACCAACAGCTTCAGCCTGTGCCCTGTGCACCATGTCATTCTCTGATTGAGGATTGCTGTACAGCTTGAGATACCCAGTGCTTCGTTGACAAGACCAGGACCTAGCATGACCTAGCAGGAACCAAGTTGTAACAAGTGGCGTGTTCTCTAAAGGGGATAGACACCGGTCTGAGAAGCACTGCCCTCAAGCACAAAATCTGACTGGAGCCACGCGCTCCAGGGGTCTGACACATTCTCAATGAATGTACTTGAATGTTGCCAGATTGTGAGGCAACAAATCAAAATCAGAAGGACACTCTGCGCAGCCATCTATCCCAGAAACACTCCATATATAAGATTAAGTCATAATATGATATGATATGGATTCATTTTGCATTCTGATGTATGTCGGTCATTGTCTGTCAAGTATAATAATATCTGCCAAACACGCGCTCTTCCCCCGACTGCAGCACCTTTGTTTGACAAAGGTCCTTCTTCGAGTGCTCCCAATTCTTGTTGGCTCGAGCTTCTTTGGCCCAGAAAAATGACTGACCTGACGGATCCTGCCGGCTAGTGTGATCTTCTTCCGTGAACTCCTGCATGTTTTGCAGAATAATGGCCTGGTCCTGGCGTCGCTTCCTCCTCTGCCTCTACGCGTCCGGTCCTGCTTCTCCCCCAACTATGACGTGGACCTCCCAAAGTTGAATCCAACCTTCCTGACTTATCGTGAGTTTTTCCAGAAGCACTCCGCGTCTTTGAACTCTCCGTCTCTTTTGTTGCATCTCGGAGTCTTTTGACGCTCCTCCGCCACCAAATCTTCCTTCGATTCCTCGGGCCATTCCTTGGGCTCGCAGTCAGCAACTCCTTCAGGAGTTGCTGGTGTCGTTAGCCCAGGCTGTGTTTCGGGTCTCTTTGGACCACGTGGGCTGCCATTGATTGGCCACTCAGGAGTCTCCGGCTTTCGCAGTTGAACAGATGTGCACCAAGAAGGCTCTTTCATTTGGCTTCGCCATATCAGAGGCCCTGGCTGCACAATGACGGTAATTGCCATGTTGGTGACTGGGTCAAGGTCAGCTGCATCACCTGCAGGTGGCTGTTTTCGTTTCAGTGTTGGCATCGAAATTGGAAGCAGATCAGTGGCTTTTAATGGCCGAGGCCTTGCTCCAGAGACTGGGCATGGAGGGCGGGGCTCAGCTGGTGGCGAATGTGGAGCTGGCTTCCTGCACCATCTTTGCAACATCTCTGGAGGTTTGGGTAAAAACTCTAAAGTCTGCATGGCTCGCATGGCTCTTTCTGTGCCCACTGGCTTTTGTTGTGGCAAAGTCAAGCGCACTTGTGGCTGCCACAATGCTGGTCCTGGTGTATCTGGCGGAGCAGCTGGTCTTTGTAAGAATGGTTGCAGTTCTTGTGGCTGCACGGTGGTCGTGGGTCGATCAACTTGAATGGGGGGCGGACATACTGACTGACATCTTGGCAATGTATGCAACAAGGCCTGCAGGCTCTCCAGGTCGCATTGACCTTTGCGATTTACCAAAGGTTGTGGGACTAACTCGGCTTGCAGAGTCTGGCACATGACTGGGATTCTTTGTTTCAAAGCTGTGCTGCTTTGTGTTTGGAGTCCTTGAGCACTTCCAGTGTGGAGAGGTAGTTGTGGCTGTAGCGTAGGTCCCAGTGCAAAACAGCTTCGGGGTTGGACCACCGGAATGTAACGGGGTTCAGCTGCGTGAAACCTCACAGGTCCGCTGAAGTTTGGTCGTGATTGGGTCATGTCAATGGGTTGCCTACCAATGTCTTGATGCCAATTTCCTTGGGAGCTCGAACTCGTCGAACTGCTCCTATGGGCAGAGCTGGAACTGCAACTAAACACATCGCTGGTGGCGCATTTAGTGCTAGTAGAATGAGTCGAAGATCTTCTGGACACATCTGGAGCTGGATTCGGTGCCTTAGGCACAGCATCCCATGGTCCAGGCGGACTGTCCATTGGTTCCTGTCGAGGTGGAATCCATTCTAGCCATATCACCAATGGAGGTAGATCTGTCGGATCTGGTGGTGGATATCCATCTGGTTGATCTGCTGGTGGATTTGCTGGTGGAGCTGCTGGTGGAGGCGGTGGTGGCCGTTGGGTCCTTGGCGTCTTCGGTGCTGCTGGTCCCTTGCTTTCCGGTTTTTCTGGTTCCGGAACTACCACTCGGCTCCTTCTGGGCGTTGCGCACAATAGCGGGCCGCAGAGAAGCACCACCAGCACAACGATGATCAAAATCACCCATTCACCGGTTAGCTGAAGCTGCATGATCTAAACTCCAACCGGGTGCCATGGTTTCATGGAAACCTTTCTCGACTACACCTTGAGCCGCCTTGGCATCCACCGACTGGCAATCTCATGAATGACTCATGAATGATTTATTCTTCTGTGATCGGCCAATGAAGTCTGTTCCATGCCAGTCTTGCATTGATGTGTTGAAGAAAGCGTTTACCATGCCACAACATGCGACAACCACTTGGCACAAGGTCCAAGCGACATTTGTGCTTCGACATGCTTCGACGTGTCCGACCTTTGGCAACTGTGAACATACAAAAGCTCATTCCAATTTTTTCCCGGAATNACAAGGTCCAAGCGACATTTGTGCTTCGACATGCTTCGACGTGTCCGACCTTTGGCAACTGTGAACATACAAAAGCTCATTCCAATTTTTTCCCGGAATCAAATGGAAGTGCTGTGCTTAAAATTTCTGAACGTATCTGAAAGATTCTGAAAGTAAAGGTGAATGATGGCCTCAGAAATGCAAAACCTGTAGCCTGTTTGGCTAGAGAGGGTGAGACCCCAGTTCATGTATCATCCCACCACATATCCTCATCACAATCTTTATACAGTAACCAGACCGACAGTCGACCCCGCCCTGGGCCCCTCCACGGTTCCGCCGGCCAAAGAGCCCGTCAGGCCGCTGACCTCAGTTCGACCATCGGTGGATGGCGGATCAATTCCCACGGGGACCCGACAAACATTGGGAGAATCACCAACTAATAGCGGTTTCACGATTGAAGGATACTGGGCTATGTAACCAACCAATAATAGGGATAATAATGGGCACGTCATAACCAACCAATAGTAGGGATATATCCTATAATTAACCACCAACTGTTGAAGCTTGGGGGAAGCGATTAGTCTACACCTACGCTAATCCAAGATTTCATGAAACAGGCGATGCCAACCGGGACCACAACAGAAGCATGGCCTGTTGGAATAGCTGCGGCGTNGCGATTAGTCTACACCTACGCTAATCCAAGATTTCATGAAACAGGCGATGCCAACCGGGACCACAACAGAAGCATGGCCTGTTGGAATAGCTGCGGCGTCCAATCGCCGCACTAAACAAAACATATTGACATATTGATGCTAAATGCATACCAACAGCAGACTCCTAATGAGAGTGACCCATGTGATCTAGTACCATTCTTTTATGGTTCATCTTGATCCGAACAGTCCGAACACAAAACACATTGAAATATCAATATCATCAATATGAATCATATACAACCTGGATTCAGCCGGACTTTTTGGGATCCCAATGGCTCCATCCAGTCGCGAGGCTTCGCCTGTCACGAGGCTTTCACTACGGAAGGCCTGCAAAAGCGTGGCTCACGGCTCGTCACAGCTTGGAAACTGTGGATATCACTGAGACATCCAAAACAACGTCAAACCATCGTAAAATATCGTAAATAATGTAATTCATGTGTAATTCATTGTAATTCCATGTATATACCGATTACCCTTCTGATGTTTCTCAATTGTATACAACACTTGGTGCAGACTCATACATTACATCTCATGGAAATCCTAGTCTCCCTGGGCCTGTACCCAAACTGTCACTTGAGTAACAAAACTCCATGGGTCATCCGCTTGATGCCACATGCCAGTCTGTACAAAGAAAGAGTCGTACAACGAGTCAAATAATAGTGAAGACTCACAAACATTTCCACAGGACCGTGGCACGGTTTGGCAGAGTTTGCCCATCACGTATAACCCTATAACTGTATTGCACTTGCATGAAACCGCATATCAAAGATGTCTGTCAAAGCGGCCACCCTGTGTGCTCATCACCTTTGGCAAATCTCCGTTTGGAGATTGCGAGCGGCAATTCAGCTTAAGATTGTCAGGATCTTCATCCCTGTATATCTGTAAATATCCTTGTTCCTACTGCAGCCTTCCAAAACATGCAGTTTTGGAGCTTGCAGACACATCAACACACCCTACACACCCTCACTGGTGTGGTTGTGTTGAGCTGCAGAATGTCTGAGTCCTTTGGATTCAGCGCAGCACAAAGGGTTGACCTGGCGGAGCCTGGATACAAATTTGACCATGACTCCCTGGAGCTGGTTGGAGATAAATATGGCCACAACTGGGAGGCGGAGGAGGTGGGGCTGGTGGTGGACTGGGAGCGGGTGCCTGCACGCACACATGCTGAACTGCATGAACGGCATGATGTTGGACGGCCACATGCTGACATGGTGCAGCTAAATAGGCTTGGCCGACACACATCTGCACTGGTACCACGGCAGGCTTTGGCATCTCGACTGCTGCGACATGGGTCGGCACAACCACCATTGCATCTGCTTTGAAGGTCCAGAAGGCTAAAACAGCGGCGACGATGATAGCCAAAACGAGGACAACCCCAACAACGATCAGCGTGACAGTACAGGCTGGACAAATCTCCATGTTAGTGGCCAGCTATGGCTAGCTGAAGGAGAGATTCCCGGAGACAGCCTGAACGAACTAACTTCTTTCCAACCTGTGTTTGCTCCGGGCCAAAAAAAGGCTAGCGAAATGCAGATCAGAATCATCAGAACAGGATGGAAAGGAATCAAAATCATCTCAGAATCATCTCCTACTCAGGAACCATGGCTCTGAAACAACTGAAACGTTCAGCAGCCCAAAGGCATTTTGTGAGAAACTCACTTTGATGAAAGCTGAAGAAATAATACATCATGGAAGTGTGCCCCCCCAGTACACCTGCCAACTTCACTTTGCCCTTCATCTCATTGTGACAAGAACTGGGTATCCAGTGCGCGGTGGTCACTAGATGTCACTAGCACAGCCCGGGTGCCCCAATTCATGCTGGGCCCAATGCCGTTTGCTGGCACTGGCTGATTTGCAGCGGGCCTGCCATAGCGGGAGAACTTGGGAGAACAGTGTGATCTGCATCAGAGAACACAAAAGACATGCAGCATGCAGATCTCTGAAAGGTGGCCGGACATGGACATGTTGCATTTTAGAGCCCAAACGTGCCACATCTTCATTTTCTCGCAGATCTGCTCACCAAATCTCCTTTGGGGATGGAGATGGCAACCTTGCCAAAGGGGACTCGGCCCTGAGCCCACGTCCAGCGAAGGGGATCTCAACATTTTGCAGAGCCTACTCAATTAAGAAGATTTTAACAAAACCCATCCCAACAAGGCAATCAGTGATGCACTGATGAGGAATGGCGGGTGTTGTATGGTGTTACCCTAGAGGAAGTTATAAAATGCCGCCTCTGCTAGACATCTGGCTGAAGATCAAACAAAAAAATGCAAAAAGCAAGACTTCGATCAAAACACCTCACAAAAGTAAGTCTGCACTTGCCCGTAATAAACCACTGTGATAACTGTGCATGTGAGCAATCAAAGGGAAAATAACTTTGATCTGTCCCTCAAGTCCGATTGAGAGAGATGAAGCGTGCCTTCTGTAAAATGGCCATGACATTTTTGGATGTCCACAACATCTTTGCTGTTCTTTGTAGAAACAAGCTTCCAGTATGCACAACATGTGTCTTTATTCAACAGCAGTATGAGTCAAGCACGCTTCTGATCTCTTCATTAAACATGTTTCTGCAGTGCAACGGCACTTCAAACAATTTGAAAAACATTATCACGACACCATGATTCCAGGAATCTGAATCAGAATTTCCTGTGTCCTGGACTCCATGGACGGTACGTTTTCACGGTAGGCTTGTCATTGAGTCTCAGTATCCTAAGGCCCCTTGGGATCCTTGGGCGTGTCAGGTGGGCCAAACATCCTCTGTCTGGCCTCGGCCTTCGAGACTTCGACATCCTGGGCTGTGCTCCGGCAGACTTTGGCCGGCAGACTCCGTCAACCGCATCAAGTGGAAGAAGAACTCCGAGCCCGGGGAGCCCCGAAAGCCCCGGGAGCTGGTTGCACCGAGCAGCGTTGGGTTTTTCGGGGAACCCTGGGACACGGCCAGGTATTCTGCCACGGATGCCTGGATGTTCTGGTGAATAATCACCTGGCCCTGGCGAGTCTTCATTTCTGTTACTTCTTGGTGTCACTTTGTGTTCACCTTTCGATCCTTTCGTCCAAAAAGGACCTCCCAGAGTTGACGTCAAATATCCCGACGGGCTGGATACTGGACTGGACCTTGGGCTGGATTTTGGGCTCTCAGGTGGAACTTTGAGCGGAAGCTCAAGTGGTTCCGCTCGCGGATGTGGCGGGTATCTTGGCACTCTGGGTCTCAGAACTCTTGCCATTGGTTTCCTGAGTGCTTGTCGAGTACGCCTGTGCTGCAGAGCTGGTGCTTCTCTTGTTGGAAGTGGTCGCCGGGGCAGCACAGGATTCGGCCACCCAGTTTGAGGTAGCGAGATGTCGATTCTCCACACAGTATACGCGTCTGGATTGAAAGGTTCTGCTGTGCCACGAACAACTGGAGTTTGACGGAAGGCTGTTTGCCTGGTTTGTTGATACAAGGCTGGAAGTTTGGGTATCTTGTGAATCTGTGAGCTTTGGGTATGATTGATTGGACCCTGTGGACCAAAGATCCCTGGGATGGCTCTGACATCTGGCGGCCAAAGCATCTGAACTGCCAGAGTTGCTGGTGCTGGCCAAGCTGGAGCAGTCATTGTGCTTGGAGGTGACAGTGACTGAGATGCAATCTGCCACAGGTCGGGCCCGTGCCTCGGCTCAACCTCTACTCTTCCTATCTGTGGAGCATCTGGGTCGTAGTTTGGCAGGGGCAAAACCGGCTTCTGAACACCTTTACGACCTTTCCATTCAATTGCTGGAACCAAATCTGGCACCACAAATGACAAAGTTGGCTGTGTGTTGCTCCTGCGAATGATTCGATCTTGCCTGGGATTCCGAAGGCACAACTCTGCCTTGGTTTCCTCTCTACATTGCCTTGGTTTGGTGGAAGTCTCAGTATGTGGAAGTCGCTTCTGTAGCTGCAAAAGCTCTACCAACGGTAAAGCTGGCCCTGGCCCAGCCCGTCTGCATGGCTGAGGAAGCTCTATGGCAACTTCTACAACTTCTACGCATGGAAGGCCACATGAATTGCTCAGAAGTTCTGCTTCTGCTGGTGTGTTCTGAAGTGTGCTGGGGGTGTAGAGGACTGGCGCAGTTCGTGTTTCGGCTGGTTGGCAGCGTGGCTGTTGTGAAGTGCAAAGCCTGTGCACACCGTCATCTGATTTCGTGTTTCCGCGAAAGATTGGGACAGTCGAGGCCACACCTGGAATTTGGGCTGCGATGGTCACCAGATCTGGAATGTTCAGTAGTGTGTCAGGTTGCCATGGCTGGTCTCGCAACAGCTTCCGATTGCACCCATCTGTACATGCCATGGGCTTCATGGGCCACGTTGTCTCCCTTGGCCCAAGAGAACATGTGTATTGGCCTGGCCCTGGCACATGCCTCCGGTGTTCAAGTGGCAAAGGTTGGCCAGCTGGAATAATCGATAGCACTTCAGCCGTGCCTGCACTCAAGTTCCTCCCAGTGTTCCCAGTCACAAATTCTCTATGCAAAGCAGGCCTTCTCTCAGTGCCAAGGCTCCCAAAGCCTCCAATGCTCCACTCTGACCATGGCAATTGTCTTAGCCAGTGTCCTTGGCAAAAGCGTGCCACATCTTGCAGTGACTCGTGCAGAGCTTGGCAAGGTGCGTGCTCCAGGGGCAAAGTCAGCCCTTGCCCAGTCTGGCTACATCCTTGGGGAATCTGAATGCTAACCTCTGCGCATGGATTGCTTCTTTCTGTTGGAGCTGTATCATGAAGTGTGCAGAGATTGAAGCAGGTCCTTTCAGTTTCCCTCGCAGCTGATTCGCACCGTGGCTCTTGCGATGTTCTGGCACAATGTCTGGCCAACTGTTCTTCCTCCAGGATTGGTACAGTCACTGAAATGCTCGGCATTGCGACCACGTCCTCCAGGTGCTCGCTTGGGATATCTGGATGGATCAAGCTTCCAGAACTTGCGGGTGGTGGTGGCAATGGAGGTGGACTTGGTGGAAAGACTGTCAAGTCAGGCTGACTCGCCTTCAGCAAATCTGGTGCTACATTCGCTGTTGGAAATCGGCTGTATTCCAGTATCATCAAAGTGGCTGCTACCCCAAGCAACATGGATACCAGCACGATGAAAACGATCAATAGAATCAATGGCCACTCCATTTGCAAAACCCTTCTGACCATGCGTCTTTCTGTGGAGCCCCGACATTTTGAGCCATCAATACCTTTCAAATGGCAATAAGAATGTAGCAAAATACACACCTTACCAGGGTTCATAAAACAAATCCAATACGCAGCCCTCATCAATCAAACAAAACTTCATTCTGATATTATAATTCTACCAAGGAAAATCTTCAGGGTGAGGGCGCTCTCGACAAGCAATGGAGACAATCGACAAACTAATAGCAAGATAATGCAAGATATGTACTGGATATGCATTGCATGCAATCATATCTGCAGTCTGTCACTTGCTGTACTGTGGTCTGTTGGGTTCTGGCCTTCCGATCTGGAAAAACCACTTGCATCGGAATCAACTGCCGATGGTTTCACCTGAGAAATGGTGTGGCAATTCCGAAGATGGATGGCTACTGAGAAGGAAATTCATGCCCAAATAAATTGACAGTATTACATTACCACCCCGAACCCGCAATGCTGCAAAGCCAGTAGAGTTTGTTGGAAACAATTGTATACGTACAATACAATACGTATATTGCACAATTACACCATGTTCTCAGCATACAGTACAGAATAACGGAGCGCCATCTACTCCGCTTTATTTTGAAGAGAAGTACTACTTTGCGTGGGCAATGACATCATGTCTATGCTGTACTCCTGGAATCCAGCAAGGCTGTGTTTTGTCTTGAGCAGATTTAGATCACTTAAAGTGGCCCAAATTGGCCCAATATTCAACATTCTTTCAACATTCTTTGACCTCCTTTGAAGGTCGTCTCCACACTGCCTAGTCACAGTCCGCCTCACAAGTCTCCTCTGGTGACAGTGGGCGGCAAGAGGCACGGCTGAGGGCCTTCAGCCCTCAAAAAAAGGACATTGCACATGCCTCAATAAACATCCAATAAACATCAAGAGTTATGATATATCAAGATCATCAAATAAACTTAGCAACAAACTAAGTAAAAGAAGCAAAATGCCTCGATTTGTCTTCCCCCTATATAGATTTGTGCATGTTCCATGATGTTCTCGACCTCCTCTTGCGGGCTCGGACTTGTCCAACTTCATCTTTGAAGACAAGTTGCCTCCCAGCCATTCGGGGATTGTCAGGATCCTTGAGAGTGAAAGAGCTTGAAGCTGCTAAAGCGACTCATGGCCAACTGACCTTGTTCACAATTCTCACGATGTTCACGGATCAAATGGTCATAAATGGTCCTCACATGTCTTCCCAATATCAATATCAGCTCAGAATCAGCTCCTTCCAAACGTCCACCATGGTCCTGCACGAGGCCACAACGGTGGCAGCTCTGGTCTAGGCGGCTTCACTGGAGGCGTTCCATTCACCCTGTTTGGTGCCGGTGTCGGTTCCGGAGTAGTTGGGGTGTTGAGCTCTGACGGGCTCTCCGTGGGCCTCAGCCTTGGTCGCAGGTTTGGTGGCCATCGAGGCAGGAAGATTGGCTGTGGCAAAGCTGGGATCTGCTCCAAATGTCTGGGAAAACTGCCAATGTTTGGCTCAATAAAGATGACACGTTTCGGAACTCGATGAGTTTTCACTGGTTGTGGAACAACTTCCAGTGGCTCCCCATGACCATCCAAAGAGATTTTGGCAAAGAACACCTTGCAGCTGTTTTCCATCTTTCGTTCGATTGGCTGCTTTGGAGATGAATCTATCGGTTGACTGCCATCCAATTCTGCAAGCAGTCTCGTTGTTTCACTAGAAGCTACCTGAGGCCATGCAGGGACTTCCTCTGTATCCTGTGGACACTTTGGATGCAGCTTTGGTTTTGATGGCTCGCTTTTTTTCATCTCCCTCCGTGGTCTCTTCGGACTCTGACATGGGTTTTTGCATTCAACGATCACCCGCAAGGTTGACCTGGCCGGCCTGTTGGTGGGAGACAACTGAGCCAATGGAGCCAACCTGTGTTGGTTCAGTTTGGGCGAGCATAGCTGCAGTTTAGGGCAAGCTGATGGTATCCTCGGTGGCACCTTGGGCCTGAAGATTTGCACGTGCTCCAAGAGTTTGGGCATTTTCGAGATCTGCAAACCTCTGCAGGTGCTCAACGCGCTCGTCGTGCTCCTTGTGCTCTTCATCTCCGCCTTCGGCATGTGACTGGTGTGGCCTGGTGGGGTCACACACCAGCCATCCTGTTCGTATTTGTCCTGGTTTTCATCATGGTAGGTTTTGTAGAATCCCAGCGCTGAAATTGTTTGTGGCCAAGGCTGTACTTTGGTCTGTGGTGCAACATGAACGAGTAAAGGCGCTTGTGTTCGAAACCGCCAGACCAAAAACAAAGCAGAGGAAAGACCTGCAACAACCATGACCAAGATCATGCAAGCCGTATAGGCGCTTTCAAAGGATGCCATGACTGTCCGAGCTGATCTTCTTTCTCTTAGTTGAAGCGTTCGTAGCTGTCCGAGTCAATCGAACAGTTGAATTCTTGATGCACCGTGTCAAGTTTGCGAAGCAACCCTCCGCATTGTTCAACTTCTGGGGGATCAAACAAATCTTAGCGACAGGCATGAATTGAGCCGAGAAGTACCAGCACACGATCATAGCAAGCACAACATTGGAATCAACCGCGCAAAAGAAATCAAGCCAATGCAAAAAGCATGTCTGGGCATAGCTGCTTTGATGCACGGAGGGCTTGGATTGCTAGTGCAATGCTCAAGAATACTTGGGAGATATCAAGATTATTCGGTGGCACAAGTGAAACATGCGATGACATCGAGAGAGCAGGCAAATGATGTATTGATAAGGCTCACACATCTGCACAGCCGTTGCCAAACCATGCAATGCAGGAAAAGGTCAACAGTCTGGAGTAGATAAACAACACGTGCTGAGTCAAAGACAAATACTAGCAACATAGGGGCTGTGGTATTTGAACCATACAAATGCTGTGTCTTAATGCAAATCAATGTGACGATACAAACTAGCCTTCTTATGCAGTGTACTTGAGCACTTCGAACAAGAAGGGCAGTCGCAGCTAGGATCAACGAGCCAATGATGCCAATATATACATGTATTCAATACATGTCCTCTTGTCTTGTGCTTCTGTGTCTACAAGTGGCCCCATTCATCAACCGCATCTGTCGAAGCTTCCGGTGCAGTTGGGAGGAGCGACCTGGTGGGTCCGTCCTTGCTTCTCCAGGGTGCATGCCTGGCTTACAGCTTCACATCTCTTCGCATTCAACACCAAGGAAGCCATGACCGGTTCCTAACTCTCAACGCTTTTCGAAGAGACCTTCAGAGACTGGCTCCAAACTGTTCTCTTGATAGCTCCAAATACCTGATGCATTTAGCTGTGCTCCCTGACTTTCTATGCTACAGTACCCTTGAAGCATCTTTCAACCATGTCCCAATGTACGAGTGCGTACCAAAAACACACCATATGTGCCGGCGATATGTGTCATATGTATCCATATGCGCCATGTCTGAAGCCACCAGATGCCATTTTTGTTGGCAATGCCAACATGCCAGCCACACCAAAAGCAACGCCCCATCACCCACATCCAAGACCTGGTGCTCTTTGCTTATCCATTCCAGCCCTCAACAGGACATTCCATTAAAAAAACCAAACAACCCAAATATATAATATAATGTGTATATCTAAAAAATAATACTATACCATCTCAACTTATTCTGAAAATCCACACAATCTTGGCTTACCAGGAAATTCATGACAATTCATGTCAACTGGCATACAACAAAAAGGGTCAGGACTACCTTCCCTTCTCCAACCCAAGCCTCAAAGCGAGTGACCGCGCTCTGACCATCAGCATTCACTGCACGGCGAACTGGATCATCCCTTGGCCATGAAAAAGAGCTCTGCCATAGCATGGAAAATATGTCGAACCAACATTGTGAGCAACAAATCCGTACTCATTGCAGTAATTCTGTTACCAGTATGTGACAATTCATAATTCTGCGCTTGCCTTGACGAATGAATGTCAAAAATCAGCGGTCTTGAGTGGGTCAGGAAAACACCCTTGAAGTCTTCAGTGTGATCTGACGTTGCTTTGCACAGAGCTGGTCTAGACTCTATATTCAAAGGCCATGACGACTCTGCATCCCTGCCAATCGGTGCATCAACCACCTGCGCGAGGATATGACGGGTGCAAATATTTCCGTGAATGAGGTATGATGAAGCACATGCATAGTCAGTTGTACTTGTGGTCCGTCATTTCTGTGCTAATTTTGCGTTAGCTAGCGGTAGACTTGCGGTGGTTCTACCAATGATAGACTATGGTGGTTTCCCTCAAAAAGAGCCAATTGTGAAGCAGGGTCCGATGAAAGTTGACTCACAGCTCATAGCTTGGAGATGCTTCGAGACTGCACACAGCAAAATGTACTGCAAATTGTTTTCCAAGCAAAGTCTGCCGCGAGGAGAATGTGGTCCTGTCAGTACAGGAGGATGCATGCTGTGCCGCAGGATCTTAGTGTGATGACACACAACGTATAAATTCTCGAAGAAAATCTTCAACCAAGCATCACTCGGAAAGCGCGTGGATGGGAGCGCAGTTTCAGCTGCTACTACCTGAGTTGGATGATTGTATGTAAATCGTCTTGACCTCCTTTGGCAAGAGTCACAAGTTGCAAACCAAATCCTCAAAAAGTAGTCCTCAAGCAACATTTCGTGTATTCCGCCCTTTTGTGCATTATCATACATATCATCAACTTACCAATTTCAATGATCTATTACCATGTATGGGTCTATATGAAGGATGACCATATGGTACCATATCATTAAGAGGGAAGATAGTGAAAATTCACAACAAACAATCGTATAAATCATAAACTCAAAACCATGAGCATCAAACTTGGTGGTTTCCAAATATATTCAGAGAACCCCATGATCCTATGTTTTTTGTCGCTTCCAGCCTCACGGCTGGGAATGGGTGCCTCCGAGACCTGCAGGGAATGTTTCGTGATCTAAACATCGCCACACTGGAGGCTGGACAAGTTTCTGAAATTGAAATCGACTTGAAACAGACAGAAAAATTGACTTGAAATCGAATCGACCTTTCTTTTCTTGCCACTTCTGTCTGCAGATCTTTCACCGGACAACTCACCTCTGTAGCTTCAACTAGCTCTTCTCATCACTATTCTGATGGCCGAACCTTCTCCAAGTCATTGGCAGAGAAGAAAATCCAATCCTCAATCTTCTCAGGGTATACAAGACTACAAGAAAGACCGCGATGAACATGCAGCTGTACTCAACTCCCTTCCTCAAGAGAAAATATGCGCGGCACTACAAGCCAAATTTCAACGTCGTTGCTGCTTCTAACTAGTAGGCTAAACTGCATCTCACACCATTCAGCGCAAAGGAAGGTTCGTTTAAAGTCAATATACAGCCCGTCCCAATCCAAGCCAAGTTTGTCACCAGGCATGCTTCGTAGTTGCCTGCAAGGCCCGTCCGGCTCGATTGTTTTCTGGAACTAGCATGATCGTGGCATCCCTGAAATAGTGCCAGCCCTCGGCAGCAAACTTAGACACGAGCCTACAAAGTTGGTGAACTCAGACTCGGCAGACTCGCAGGCAGAAGTGAGCTTGAACGGGGAGTGAAGCTGCAAACCCAAGCCTTCCGAAAACAGGAGCCAAACAGGAGCCAAACAGGAGCCATCTAGTCTAGCCATGTCTAGCCAGCATCAGCCCCTCTTGAACAGTGAATTACAGGTCTGTACAGTGAATCTCAAACATCCCACACACATACACACACTCCCTTCTTTTTCATGCTGTGTTTTGCCATGTCATGTTGATTGAAACACAGTAAGAAAGCCGAGAGGGTTGCTGCTGAGGGACACTGCACTATCCACAATTAATGCTGCAGCTGTTAGATGGACGACTTTGGGGTCTGGCACCTGCCAAAGCAGGCCGCAAGTCGCTGTCCCCCAGCTGCTCTGCTAAAACCTGAGTCCCCAAGTTGAACTGTGCCCATCCATTTCGAACCGATGGTGTTGGCGGTATCATGAATACACTCCCCACTGCTTGTGACAAATGGCGCGTTGCTTCTCTACAACATCATTCATCTTCTGCTGGACCACCTCATGCGGCCACTTTCGAAAGAATGAAACTATTGATCAGGCCACATCAAATGCTGAATCAAAGTGGACACTAACAAACGACTAAAAACACACCGCTGTTCACAAATTGCCTGGGCCAAGCGATCTGCTGCGTCTTTGACCTAAAGGTGGACTCACTATGTCGAGTCTGTGGGATACCATACACCATACAGAGACAATCGTCTGGCAGAAGTAATGATGGATTTGCCTATGCTGTTGACCAAGAATGAATGCTGCATGATCACACGAAGGCAAGCACAGCATCAAAATCAAGTTCTTCGACATCCAGTACCTGTACAGCAGACTTTCACTTCCAACACGGGTTTGTCTGGACATTGGGTAATTACCCCAAACTCCCATGGCTTATCACCATCTTGGCCAATTAGTGCACAAAACTTAATATCACAGTGCTGGTTTTAATATATCCCTGATTGTATCATATCCTACTAATATCGGCGCATGAAATCCTCACTGTACATCTACTTTTGTTGCTTAACTCCCCCATTTTGTGGCGCAAGCCCGTGATCTATTATATCCCATTATATCAAGTCAAAAAACAATCTCCCATAGTACCATTACCATCTCCACAATGGTTCGTAATACTCCATTGTGGTTGGTACAATAGTAGTCTCCCATAATGGATTGAAATCTCCCATACTGAGTGGTCATGTCATAATATACGACATGTTGTTCCGAATTGATAAATTGAGTTCGAATCCTATCACAGAATCCCAACATTCCACCACGCTCATCCCACCATGATATCCAATCAACAAATCCCATCAAAATGGGATAATCAGAATCTGTCATTCACAATTATCATCAATGAATCATGGATATTATGAATATTATCATATAGTATCCATATAACCACCACAATCTCATGATGTCCCAGAAATATCCCCATGCTACTCCCACCACAATCCCAAGCTTTAGAACCCCTGCGCACCGGCTCAACACTGAGCTGAAGGTCCAACGCCAGTTGCGCTGTGGCCACTGCTGCCTTGGTGACAAGGCTGGCTGCGGCTAGCTATAAATGATATGATATATGTAAATGATATACATGCAGATATGATATGATAGACATATATATATATATACATATGATATATATATATATAATATACGGTATTATACATGTACAGCTAATTAAATAATTATGCGTACCAATTGTAGGTATATCAATGAATGCAGTAAAAGAGATTATTTTGCAAATGTAAGAATCGCAAACTGCGATTCTGGACATGGCCAAACAAATCAAGGTCAGTCACATTTTGGGGACCGTCCATTTTGGTGTTCAAAGGCTACCAGCCAGTCAATGCACCCAAGGTCTTAGCTTCCATTTATACCCAAAATTGCCTGATTGATCATCATATTCCCCATTCAATGCACATTTTGCTCATCAAATCCCCCAGTGTTCAATTGCCTTTTCTGGAACCCCATAGAACCAAACCCGGGTTCAGATCGCACCGAGCTGCACAGGTTTTGAAGGTTGCCCGGGCCTCGAGTTTCTGCTGCAGTGCAGACCTCGTGCCATTCTCGTGGAACACGATCTGCTACATCTACTGACTGTACATAGTCATCATCTAGTAGTTTCTGGCAGTTTCTGGCCACCATGGAAAGTCTTTTGCTCTGTTTGCACTGTGAATGAAAGCTAAATTCAAGCTGAATCTGTCGGCATTGCATAAGGGCCAGACCAGGGTGACGTATCCAAACTTTCGCCCTCTTCCTGACATCTTGAAGACAGAAATAGAATGAAATAAAATTGCTGTCCTATCACGCAAAACAAAACCAAACCAACTAACGCTGGTAGGGCGAGATCTTCTCAATTGCGAGCCTCATAGTAGTCATCAACTTCCTCGTCATCCTCAAGAAAAAAAATATATCCGAAGCATCCATGGCATGGGCATATACTTCTCATTATAATGCTATCGATCATACACAACATTGGTTTGATCATCTTAGATTCATTTACATCGTATACAAACCTATGCTGTGTGTACGAATATGATTTGTTTTTCTTCAAACTTGTTGGGCTCCAATCTTTGCAGTAAGCGTCCTCGTCGTCTGACTCCTCCTCTTCCGTGATGCGCAATTTGGCCATGCAAGCACCTGGGCCATTGATGATAGTGGGTTCAATATCAATGTCAGGGTTTCAATGCCCCCAAACATGCCCCAAACAAAGACAATTAAAGAGGCAAAATGCTGGTGGAAGGCTACAGTTTAAAGGGACACTATATTTCAATATAGATGTAACATGATGCAAGATGATGTGACAATCGTGAAACCCTGCCGATGCCATCCCGGATTTACTAAACTTTGGAAATCCAGCGTGTTGCAACAATTGCGTTTGGCCGAAACAATTAGTCTCTGGATAGCGTGTAGCTGTAATACAGTTTGGGGGTGAGACCACAACGTCTCTGATCTACGTGTGCTGGTGGGAGTAATGAATTCGCCTTCATTTCCTTTTGAAAGTCAGAATGATCTTGGAAGTGTCACAATGACGTCTCATGTCCAGTCCATGAATGTTCAAACCAAAAGTTCCTTTCCACTCAGTGACGAGAACGCTGCAGGCGCTCCATGCTGATGCGAAGGTCATCCACGCCATCAGCCTGTGACCGACCACGACCGACCACGTGCTATCTGAGTTCCGATTGATTCAACGTGTTTGCAGAGTTCCGATTCGATATCCATGAAGTTCACAAGTCAAGGCTGAAATCTGCCTGAAATCCAGGCTCAAACTAATCTTCTCATCTGCTGATTTTTCAGGATTTCACTAATGTCAATGCTAATTCGATCATGCGAATCGCCTGAATACTTGTATTTTGAAATTCGGCAATACTATATATTCGAATAGAGTGAGTTTGATAGATCCATCAGTGCTGACAACATTTTCCATGTATTTCCATTGAGCAAAGGAATACGAGGCATTTGTGTGCCTCTCTCAAAGCGTGATATGCCTCTGGCCTGGCAACGTTTAACTGACAGCTGACCTGATGAATCACTGATGTTCCGATTCCAATTGATGTTGCCTGGTATTCCCAATGGAGAATCATGGTATATTATATAATTTTATGTATAATATACAGTTTAAAATAATCTACATCCTGGTATTACCTTGTTGGAAATGGCTTGCAAATGGCTTGGATGCTCGACCTATTTCACCTAACTCAAACTCATGCAGTCATCAGGACACGTAGTAATGACTGGATCCAGCAAGGGGGCTTGCAGCTGTCAAACCAAGATCTACCATGATTTATTGCATCCAAACACATCCAAACACATCCAAACCGCCAAACTTTTGCCTGCGAAGGGGTTCTCCCGTTCTTTGTTGGCTTCATGCCGTGCTTTGTGCTTCGTTGGATCACCGTGCTGTACACATCTCCTTTGGCGATTCTGTTTTGGTGATCTAGTTGGGCATGATTCATCGGGATTCCACAGCCCTGGAAGTACCAGATCCAAAAAGCGAGCTCTGGACCCTTTCAGAGGAATTGAACATAGTTCAACAACATGACAGTACAATAATAAGAGCTTGATAGAAGCATAAGAGTATCAATATATACGCATAATATGTGAATATGCGTGGCTTGTAGTAATAGTACACAACTTGCTTTGAAGAGAAGCAAATCAAATTCCAAGGGCGTGTTTTCAAATTTTCCGAATGACCCTGTATAATTACTCCAAGGATCTCCAAGGGTCAGCTTCCGCCCAACAAAAAAAGGAAGATCGCTTTGAATCTTCGAACAAATTTGCAAATTTTGAATTCATCAGTGGGTTGTCCACTCCTAACCTCCCTCAATGCAACGGCATCTGAGGTTAGCTCACAGTCGAATATTCTCATCACGGCGGATCTTCGGAAATCCAGGCACACGGCCAGGGATCCTTCCATGAATCGCAGGATGCTCTGGGTCGTAGTGGCCCGGTCCAGGTGTTGGTTCACGGCTACTGGCACCATGCCCAGGTGACTTGGAACGTTCTCTGGACGTGGACCGGTCTCGTGACCCTTCTCTGCCTTGCGGCTCATCATCCGTGGGCACATCCACACGTTCCATGTAGAAGGGAGCGTAGTAGTGTTCCGGTGTGTCTGAAGTTTCCACCAAGGGAGCCTTGGGCCCTTTCTTCCACCAGGGACCTCCCAAAGTTGAGGTCAGGTATCCACTTTGACCACGGCGACGGCGGTGAGGCGACGGCTTTTTGATCCTTGGATTCTTTCTGTGTGGAAGAGGATCTGGTGTCCTAGTTTCGGAAGGAATCAGTGGCTGACGTCCCCTTGGACACTCTGGTTGCTGCGGTATTCGGATTGGCAGGGGCGGCAAATGAATATGAATTTCAACGGGTGGTAAAGGTACCGGCACAGGGGCTGGTGGTATCACTATAGGGATCTCCACTGGCTCTGGATGTTCTGGTGATCCTTCAGGCGGCGGATAGATGCGGACTAGTGGCCCTTGTGGCACAAGGTCAATGAGTATCAATGGCAAAGGTGGGTTTACAAATCCTTGCCGTGGATTTGCTGCTGGCGGAAGGGCTTCACCTGGCCTCTGTGGGTCTCCAGGCAAACGTGGCTTCTGATGCGTTGGAACAATCCTGAAACCGCCACATGGCTCCACCTGTAGTCTGCCTGGTTGTGCGCTGGGAACAAATGTCCGTATCAGCATGCTTGGGATCACAATGTGCACGTGAATGACTGGTTTGATGATGGGAACCAAATATGGAACCACCAGCAAAAAAATAGGTGCAGTGCTGGGCGTGCCTCGGATTCTACCAAGTGGCACAAAATCATACCAATGCGGTTTGCATGGCAAAGGATACCTGGTTCGGTCATGAGGAATGGCTGGTGTGTTGAGGCCTTCCGCCGACTTGGTCGGTCTCGGGTGGCAAGGTTTCAGTTTATCCTCTGGTGGGGTGAGTGGGGTGAGTGCTGGTATCTTTCGGCCTGGAATCTCCACCAAAACAGTGACTGGTTGCGGCAAAGGCATTGGTAAAAGCCTGCATCGCCCTCCAGGCCGTTTTGGTGAAAGTCGCAGCAACTGGGGAAGTTTACTGGGCCACTGCACGTTTCTTGGTGGGTTCCTCCGCTGCCAGCGGTGCCAAGGACCAGAAGGTCTGTCCAACTTCTGTTTATTGATCGGTGGGATTTCTGGTGGAGTTGCTGGTGGTGGCAATGGTGGACTAGGGCACAACACAGTGGTACAGGTGCAAGGTGGGAGTGGCGGCGGCATTGGTGGTGGAATGACTACTGTTTTCTCCCATGATGATGCCACTTCTGGTACAACAAATACCAGGCCAGATTTACACTTGCAGTATCGAGTTGCCACAAATGTAGCTGTAATCCCAAGCAACAAAGTTGTCAAAATTATCACCAGCACGATTGCACATGTCACGAGCGCAGCTGCCATTCACTTCAAGTGAGCAGCAACGGCACGCACACCCCTCTGGCGAAACGATGGCCTCCGGATGTTCCCATCGGAATCACTTTGAGCCGTGAAACGCCTTCGGGGTGATGTTTGCCAAAGGATGTGAACAATTTGAGCGCAACATTGATGACCAGGATCGCAAGATATCGCAAGAGAGACCCTCACCTGGCAGGTTGGGAAAAAGCGATGACAAGAATGACAAGAGCCTTCCAGTCTTCAAGGCTGCCAGCATCTTTTGGGCAGCCTTGCGGGAGGAGGCATGGCCCCAACCTTGGAGACCATAGCAGGAAACCGGAAACCAATATAGAAAACAGCGCTGCACCAAACTTTGGCCATATGCTTTCAATATCTTTCAAACAGAGTTATATATTGGCCTGGGGGATCCTTTGAGAAGTTGACGGAAGGAGGCGCATTTCGCCCAGTCTGGATGTGCAGCAGACACATAGCCTGTGAATTCATGGCCAAAGAGTGTGTCTTCCATTTTTGAGGACGTGATGATTTGATATGGTTTGGGTCGATTTGATATGATCATATCATATCATATTATATCATATGTGATATATTATAATAAGGTACAAGATAAAACAGCACAGAAGGTGCGCACAGCTGGAAAGCCAGCAATTGAGATCTAGATCACAATGATAATAGTGATAATGACATCACAATGGTGGTGCCGCCACTGCTGGGCAGTGAAAGAGTGACATAGTGTGACTTTGCCGATCTAGTTGCCTTCTGGTGTGATCTAGAGATATCATGAGAATTCATGAGATATCTGCCTCTCTAGTTGAGTAGCTGGCAGCAGCTGGTGTCAGGCCTTGCAAAAGAGCAATAGCTGCCGTGTCGGGCCTCAGGTCCGAGCACCGAGCACCAGTCAGCTGAGTCAGCTGAGTCAGTGAGCTGCTGACTCGCTGTTCAAGTCGCCAAGGAAAAGCAGGGCCGGGTGCTGACCAAACCTGCCAAGATGATCCAAGATGGCTAAGCAAGATGGCTACAAGATGGCTAAACATGCCAAGAAAGAAGGAATGCAGGACATACCCCTGGCAAATGCATTTTTGTTGAACAAGTCCTTTTCATCTCTATCCTTTGGGATGCTTCAAGTCTGAGTGTCGATGGCATCTGCGAAGAGTACAAGCAAATAATGATAATGTTACAGGATGGATAGCATACAAGGTATACAAGGCATATCCAGGCATACAAGGTCCGGACTCTTCTTCTGCTCGTTTCGAGATGGCTTCTGCCTGACGACATCTGACGACACTGCAATGCCAAACGGATGCCGAGCTATGCCTCTTGAAAGGTCCAAAGATTTTGAGCGACAGTTGCAGCCAAGGTGTTTTTGGTGCGCTGCACATGTCTCCAAACAAGTCAAGTACATCAAAGATCATCAAAGTAGGGCCGCCTCTGCAAGGATGAGCGCCACCTGCAGCACTCTGATGTGCCTCAAGAAGCTTAATTTTTCAAGCAGACTGGAAGCTGTTTTGAACAAAAGGCTGTTCTTTCCTGTACTTTCATCATCAAACAGTGGCCCATCGAGAATCAGCAAGCTGAACGACCAGCAAGACCAAAACAGAGAGATAGCAAGAGAGAAAAAGAGAGAGAGAGGGAGAGGTAGAGAGGGGTAGAGAGAGATAGAGAGCGCAAGATGGAAAAACTGTCCCTGAAGAAAAAACGAGTCACTGCACCGCGCCGCGGCCTTGCGTAGTTGGCAAAATACAAGTGAGTGTTGCAAACCAAGATGAGACGCTCTCCATCCTGTCAGCGAAACTGAAATTGCTGCATGCTGGTGCAGCTCGCAACTTTTCGACCAAAGCCCCTGATAAGCTGCCTGACTGCGCAAGAGAGCCAATTGTGCCACAGTACCTAGCCTTAGTCATACCCTTCCAAGGGTCTTCAATGGCCCTACATCATTGTTGCAGCTTTCTCCATCGATGAATCTACAAGTAGATTGAAGCTGCAACGTGTTCAATGTTTTCTAGTTCTCGTGGCCATATAGCCAAAGACATCAGTGATCTTTCAATCAAGATTGCCAGAATTGGAGAGTCTTTGTTCCAGGCCCAAATGGATCCAAATGGCACAAAGGAATCGGCCAACCTGTGAAACAGTGTGAAACTGCTCAAAATCCTCAGATCACGGCCTTGGGAATATATCCTCCAGTTCCTGGGCAGCCCCGCTGCAAAACTTACTGCGGACAGGGACCCGTAACCTATGTAACCTCTTCCCCCCGCGTTTTGCGGCACGAGTTTCGCTCTTCTGTTTGTATGGCAGGAATCATTTGGGTAATTTTGGGTACACATTTTGAAGACAGTCATAGGTCATAGACAGTCGTGTTGGCACCAGATGAAGCATTTTTTGGAAATGTTGGTACATGTTTCAACACTATTCGGATCTATTCGGCCACCTATCCCTGAGGCTTTTGCTGGCAATCGCCCAAGCAAAGCACCCACAGCCGAATCAGTCGAAGTCAGTCTGGTGACCTGGTTTCACACAACCAAATTGCGCAAAGCCTTAAAAACCTGTTCAAAGATGTTCAAATCAAATCAAAGTGAAGTTTGTTTTGAAAAACATGTTACACATCTGCAAAAACATTCGGGATTTGGCTTCATCAGGCACTTGGACGACGCCACTCCTGCTGGGCAAATCTGCTGGCAAGTAAGGACAGAGAATCGAATGTCAAATGCAACTCCAACTCAGTATGAGGGTTCTTACTGCTAGGACGGGTAAGCTAGTGTTCACCTGGTTTTTCTTTCAAAACTCTGGATGTCAGCTCTCATGAATCTCATCGGAATACAAAAGCTCGCTAAAGCTCAGCTGATGTTTCACCTCGAATCTTTTGAACCACATTGAACCGTGTTGAAACAAATTGAGCCGGCATTCTCATTGCACTCTTGTTATCACCATGTTTATCCAATCTTCTGTATCTCCAACATTCGTGCACACCTTGGTAGCTTTGAGAGTGGAAGCTCCGTCAGCTCCAAAAGCCGGAAAGCCTCCAAATCTGCGCACATTGAAAACATTCATCCAACGGACCGATAGTATGCGACACAGGACAATGGCGAACGCTGTGATTTCCTGTTTTTGTCAACAGTAGGAACAGAGTATATGATATATTGTAATATTCTTTGTATTCAACTATACTACCTCTGATATCATATTATATAATCTCGCATCATTTTACCTCTTGATGTCGAATCCTCTGCAACACGCTCTTTTTTGTTCCTGTCTTGCCCATCGAGGTCCATTCCCCTCTGAGATTCAGTGCAACGGCACTGAGGTGCTCAAACCACTTCTCGAAAAACTTTGGAGCAAATCATACTCAAATGATGTCAACAATTGTCAACATATGTCAACTGGTCAACATTGGTCAACCACATTCAACCACCAGGATGGAGGTGGAGTTCAATGGAATTGATGTCATCAGCCTCAGTGCAGCAGCATCTGAGGCTGGCTCACAGGCGAATGTTCTCATCACGGGGCATCTTCGGAAATCCAGGCACACAGCCAGGGATCCTTCCACGAATTGCGGGATGCTCTGGGTCGTAGTCACCCGGTCCAGGTGTTGGCACATCCACGCGCTCCATGTAGAAAGGAGCGTAGTAGCGCTCCGGTGTGTCTGAAGTTTCCACCAGGGGAGGTTTCTGCCCTTTCTTCGACCAGGGACCTCCCAAGGTCGAGGTCAAGTATCCGCTTTGACCACGTCGACGAGGGTGAGGCGACGGCTTTTTGATCCTCGGATTCTTTTCACGTGGAATTTGAGGTGGATTTGCAGCTGGAAGTTTCCAAACACCAGGCCCATTCGTCTCTGCTGGTACCCTTGGCTTCCCTTGCAATTGCTCAATCTTGAAACCATATGGCTCCACCTGAAGTCTGCCTGGTTGTGCACAGAGACCCCGTGTCCCAGTTGAGACCACAGTATGCACACGGTGGGTGAACTCGATGACAATCACCAAACGCGGCACAACCAGCAAGATAATCGGTGCCGTGTTGGGCATGCCTCCTGTCTTACCAGTTGGAGCGAAACTATACCAATGCGGTTTGCACGGCAACGAATTCCTGACCTGTTGATGTGGAGCTGGTGGTGTGTTGAGGCCTTCTGCCGACTTGGTCGGTTTTGGCTGGCTGGGTTTCGGGTTTTTCACTGGTGGCACAAGCTGTGTCAGAGGCACCCTGCCTGGCATCTCTACAAAAACAGGTTGCGTTTTGGGCAACTGCGTTGGCATGAATGCATGGGGTGTATTCTGTACAGGCATTGGCACCCGAGAAGCGTTGCCGGACAGTCTTGGTGGAAGTCCCATCAAATCCGGAAGCCCTGTGAATCGCACTGTTCTGGTTGGATTTCTGCGCTGCCATGGAGGCCAGGGGCCCACAGGTCTCTTAAGCTTCTGTGCACTTGAGGATCTTAAGGCAAAAGAACAAACAACTGTGGGATTGGCAGCCGGCAGTTGCAAACCATTGCCCCTCTGTGTCTTTCTTGGCAGCCTCACTTTCCCTTGCATGTGTAGGATCTTCAACCCACCACATGGCTCCACTTGAAGTCGACCTGGTTGTGGTGCACTGGGATCAAATGTCCCTATCAGAAGAACAGGGGCATGACCCTTACGGCAGATTCCCTGGACAATGGGAACCAAAGACGGCAATGGCCCGAAGACAACAAATTTCTTGCCAAGCTTACCTCGGGTTTTGCAAATCGGAGCAAAGTTGTACCGATGCGGCTTGCATGGCAAAGGATACCTGATTTGGTCATGGGAAACTGGTGGTGTGTGGAGGCCTTCTGCCGACTTGGTCGGTCTGGGGTGGCAAGGTTTCAGTTTATCCTCTGGTGGAAAAATCTGTGTCAGAGGCATCCTGGTTGGCATCTGCAAAACATGGGGTGGTCGTTGTTTTCGCGAAGGCATTGGCAACAGTTTGGAAACCCCTCCAGGCCGTCTTGGTGGAAGCCGAATCAAATTTGGAAGCTGACTCGTGGACTGCACTTTTCTGGGTGGGTTCCTTCGCTGCCAACGAGGCCAGGGGCCGGAAGGTCTGCCAAGCCCTTGTGCATTTATGCATTGCATCACTGGCGGCAGTTGGGGACTAGGGCACACCACAGTGGTACAAATGCAGGGTGGTGGGGGTGGCGGCATTGGTGGTGGCATTGGTGTTGGAACGAATATTGTTTTCTCCCATGATGGTGTCACTTCTGGCACGGCAAATACCAGGCCAGATTTGGACTTGCAGTATCTAGTTGCTACTAATGTCACTGCAATCCCAAGCACCAAAGTCCCCAAAATGATCACCAGCCCAGCTATCCACACGATGAACCCGGCGGCCATTCACTTCAAGTGACCAAGTTCCCTCCATCCGGCAGCAAACTGGTTGGTGCATTGGCAGAAATCATTTGAGCTGTGAAACACTGTCAATAGATGTCACTGGTGATCAATCCAACTTGAAATCATTTCAGGAAAGGCAGACACTGCTTTATTATACTAGTATGTTTGTTCACTGCGCAGAAATCCGCCAAAACACGGCGCAAAGGAATTGGAATGCGAGTTCCTGGTCAATGGTGGCAATCATAGCACATGGCACTTGTATCAATGTAGCGTTGAGAAAGAACTGATGTGTGAGACTTTTTTTTAGCAGGCCGGCCTGATTCTTGTACAGCAGCAAGCAACCTTCTGCAGAGTCAGATGCCTGTGATGTCGTTGCAAGTTGCATCTAGTAGAACTACTAGGTGTTCCCCACATTTCCCAGCACTGCCACTGCGTGCTACCACAATTGTGCCTTCTGTGTGAAGCAGGAGGAATATCCATCCATCTCAAACTGGGGCTGCCAGTAGTCCTTTGCACAAAAACAAACATGACAGGACAGTGGGCTCACTGCTTCCTGTGATCGTGGCGCTGGGCAAACCAAACTGAAAATCCACACACGCAACTCCACACACCAAACTTTTTAGGCCATTCCAGCTGGTTGTGCATTGAAGGGGTTGCCACTCGGCAGCGCAGTGACCTCCTTGCGAAAGGGGTTTGAGTCTGGCCTCAGACAACTTGGCTTTGGCAATGGAACTCAGAGATATGTTGTCCTGTGTGGGGTCCCGTGCGTTGAAACGCCACTGACTGGCACCCTGAAAATCTGCGTGTCCACTCCAAACATCTCCAAACTTAAGCCACGTTGATTTGCTTTGGAGGAATTGGCAACTAGGAAACTTGAAGCTGAGACAAACTTGTGCTTCGTGTGCGCAACTTGATGGTATCATGCATGGAATTACACAAATTGTCCTCAATTCTCAATCAGCAAGGTTTGCTTCTTGAGAATCTTCGGTTTGAAACAAGTCCAGCCAGTATACTTTCTACCATGATCCACCTGTAAAGTTGCGCAAGTGTTGCTGTTAGAGTATGTCGGAGTGTAAAAAATACGAGTGTGAAGGTATGATTTCTCTGATTAGATTCCCCAGAGAGTCAGATGGGTTGGAGAATCATGAGAAATCACTGAGCTCACAGAATGGCCCCACTGGCAGCAAAAATGGCCAGCTAAATTTTGAATCGAGGCTCGGCCTCCCAAAAGACGACTTCTCCTTGGCTCAAGGAAAGTTTAGGGACGTAGGATACAGAGGGATACAGTATTGCAAGTGCCCTCCAGAAGACTGCGAAAGACAATGAACTTAGTTGCTACACCAACTCAGTCCTCCTCACTTTCGATCAGTTTCTTGCAAGCTGAAGCTGGGCCAGCCAGGTACTTTGGAAGGATGATGTGTCTCAAGCTGATCAGTTCGAAATGCTGTACCCAGTTGAAAGGCAAACTTTATCTAATCATACAATCCATATTCAAAAAATCAAAAACGATTGACTGATTCTTGGTGTCATCATAACTTCGCCTCGGTCTCATGTCACCCTTTGAGATACCTCCAGCATCTGAAGACAGAAATGTCTCAGGGTTGCCCTTCCACGACTCTACGATCAATGCATGTCTAGTTTCGGAGGGAAAGCGCCCTCGAGGGAAAACATCAGGCCGGCCTGTGCACACTTTCCACATGAATTTTCTGGCACATCTCCCGATTGACGCACGCTGTACGACTATGTTGGACTGTCTGTGATAAATTCTATATTAATATATATTTGCAGACATTTACAAACAGAGCCTGTAGCTTGAGCAGCTTGCGGCGGAGGTCGTTCAGGTCGTTCTTGTCGCTGGGCATCAGGCCATTCTGGTGCAAAAGGTAGCTGTGCAGCCGGAGCTGCAGGTGCTCCGGACGCATCTGGAAATTTGAAGGGGTTGCCTGAGGTGCCTGGGTTCTTTGGAGTTCGTTGATCTCCAGGCCAAGCATCACTGGACCATGCCTCAGGGCCTGGTGTGTTGTCCTTACCAATCCAGGAAGGGTCTGAATCACTCCCATTCGTAGGCGAACTGCTGGGGCTCGTCAGCCAGTCATCCTGACGTCTTCGACGTCGGTTGGGGTAGATGCTTCGAAGAAGATCATGTGCACTGGCGTCTTCCAGGATTTCTGTGCAAATCTCCTCGGGCAAATCGTTCAATGCCTCAGGGATTTGGTAACACTGAGGATGAAGCCATTCTACCAACTTAGATGCAGTACAATCATGAACATATCAGAACATGTGTTGAATCATTACAATGTTTATCATATAGGGGCAGAAATACTGCTCGCACAGTTGCAACCTCGCCTCAAGGATTTTCCTGGAACCTTCAAGGACGATTGACCAGTTGTAGGAGGCACCCAGGACTCGAGCGCATTCTTGGACGTGCTTCCGTCGGTTCTTGTGCCTTCGTCTCATTTCCAACAAGAAGAGCCATGCATCTTCAATTTGTCGATTGTTGTACAGAGCTGCTTCTAGGATATTGGACTTGACACCATCCAAACAACCTGCCGAACGGCGATGCAATGCAATGTAATGATGCAAACTGATGCAAGCTGATGCAAGCTGATGCAAACTGACCACTCAGAAGTTGCAAATTTCCCCTGAGCTCAGCCGGATCTCCCTCATTCCTGATCCCTCCAATCCGCAGCCCGCCTTGTCGAAAGAGGGAAAAGACGTTCTCGTGTTCGTTCTCCCATGCCTTGATGTCATAGTATACGAGTGGTATTTGACGGATGGCCTGCAAGCTGAAATATGCGAAAATCTACAAGACAATTCTGGGGAAAAATCATCCATAGCTTGATATAGAAGGTGATAATATGGTAGAATATCTGTATGTGATGAATATGTTAAATTATGTCAAATTATGTCAAAACATGTTAAGTTCTGTCAAAATATGTAACGTATTGTTGAGTTATGTTAAATCACGTTACTATATATTAACAATTATAATATATGATATAAGGCCATGCGATTCATATAGGGAGTGATGTCCATGATGTTCGTTTGGTATTATCATCAAGCGAAGGAAGGCAACCCCAAGCATCAGGGCTGAATCCTTGGAAGTTTCAAGGATCTGAGGCCACTATTTCTGGAACCGTCCAGACAAAAAGGACACTGGATATAGCACCTGTACTGGCTGTCCGAAGTCAACATGCGACAAGTTTAGGCACAATTTGCCATGGTTCAGGGTTGATCAAGAGTCGCACTATTGGAATTCCACACTGGAGTGCAGACTCATTAAAGGAAAGGAGTTCACCAATTATGCAAATGTATATTGAGTTATATTGTGACCTCCCCCAAATTGCCCAGCAATTAGCCTGCAAAAGCCTTTTGGCGCGGTGACGTATTGCTACGTCCTGCTCTGTCAAAGGCGGTGGCCACCACTCACCATCTTGATCATCGTCGAAGCCTTAGGGAGCAAAGAATGGGCAGTCTCTGAGGACGTGACACGAAATGTGTGGCTTCATGTGGCTTCAACCTGGGCCTATGGACTCTTCTTTGGAGACTCAAGCAATCTTAAGCATAGTTAAGACAGTTAAGCAGTGCAATGTGTGTGTGTGTTTGTGTGTGTGCGTTTTTGTTTACACACTCGTGTCACTCTCGACCATCAGACCCAAGCTGTGTTTCGCTTGAAGAGCAGCATTTTTTGGCTAAGATCACGACTGTGGCTTCTCTGCCTACTGAGCTTCTGCCCGCGCATGGCTGTCACGGACGCATGATGTAAAACGTACCGCCTCTGGACCGACTTAGGTCTTGCATCATGGCAAGTACTTTAGACTGCTGCACGACCTGACAAGCTGCATGTCTAGATATGTCTAGATTTACTGAACTGAGTTACCTGTACAGTCTGTTATAGTTGCACAAAGAACGCCACCCTTTCTTCAAGCAACTAGTAGGCATAGAGATGTTGAATGTGGACTGGTCTAGTTTGAAAGCCTCTTGTCTTCCATGCCTCCAAGAACTTGGGCTTTGTTCTGAACCAATTGATCTTTCAAAACGAATTCAGGCAAATTGATCAGCATGATCCTAGTTCCAACGGAACTGACAATGGTGCTTTGGTGCCACAAATGGCAGCGGAAAATGAGCACAAAAGGAGGCTGCGGCGGCAATTGACCATGACGTCAAGTTGTACCAGTCCTGTTGACATCTCATGGAACGCCTGGACCGTGCGATGTTCGAAATCCAGAGATCCAAAGAGTGTGGCAAGAAGTTTCAAGATGTCTCGAAATTTCCCACGATGTCTCAAGGCTCCTTGTACCAAATAGCATCCACTTCCTGCAACGCCAGAATGTCGGCATTGAAAGTCTGAACCTCTTGGCGACACAACTGGAGCCTGCCAGGGAGAATTGGTGGTGATCCGGGATGTCATGCCGTCCAAAGAAAAGCAGCACAAGTGAATTCAGGGAGAATCAGAATTTTGAAAATTGTCTGCTGCTTGAATCTCACCATCTACCCGCCTTCTCTCTGGTCTCAAGGTCTCAGCTGCACAATATGGGAAAATGTGATCCCAGAAGTGCCTGCGCC
Source organism: Symbiodinium sp. clade C Y103 (assembly GCA_003297045.1). Lineage (NCBI taxonomy): Eukaryota > Dinophyceae > Suessiales > Symbiodiniaceae > Cladocopium > Cladocopium sp. clade C. The sequence continues at coordinate 736,485 of BGPT01000049.1, forward strand.
ACACCGAGCATCGAGCATCGTGCATCCCAAGATCCCATGTGATTGCAGCTGCTATAGAGGTCTAATCAAACAATTAGCACCGCAAATTCTCTTGGCAATACACCAAGTTTGGTACTCATCATTGTCTGATGAGAAAACTTCAATGAATGCCAAAGCCTGTAAGCATCTGCCAGCATATTGTAGCTGACAACCCTGAAGCAGTGGTCGCTTTCCTTGTCAAATGAGCCAGCTTTGACACCCCTCTGCAAAAAAAAGGAATTGCCCGGCATATAAAGAGAGGATTCCCAATCCATGGAAAATCCTACTATAATTAACCATTATTAATTGGGATACGATCCACCGTGATTCCCCTATTAACTGGACTGATGGCACTGAGGTTCTCGCTTCAAGACATCTCTTCTGCCTTTGGTTTTGCATCCCCTGAGAAACGAACCATGAAGGTGGTGACACATCGCGCAAATCTGTTTCCATCAAGACTTGCTGACGAAGGTATCGAAGGTTTATACATCATCTAGTGGACCAGCCGCGGCGGCAAAGCTAGGCATGTCATGCTGCCCCGCTAGTTTCCGAACCCGATAGTACTGAGCTTGTCCTGTCGTGCAACGTCGCTTCTCCTTTTCATGGACCAAAAATGTGGCCACTTTTGCGCACAATATATTTGACCGAATGATTTCACTTTCGCGACATCATTTTGTTCATGTTCACTTTCGCGGCGGCTTTCACTGAACAAAGCCGTAAGAAACCTCGATGAATATTTTGTTTTGAACATTTTTGTACATGGCATATATGACATTTATGCGACTTTGGGAGAACTCGATTGAAACTCTGCCCATCATCAACATTTTGCCGGAGCTCTCGCCGCTTTCGCGCTGCTTTCCCGCAGCTTTCGCGTTCAAGGTTTTAGCTTTAAGATCTTCAAGACGCAGGTAACCCAGAAAAACTGTCGACAAAACTTCTGATTACTGTATTACAGTACATGCCACTGTTTAGTTTTGTTTGTTGCTACCCAACTGTGTGAAACTTGCCTTTACAAAGTCCATTTCTCTCCGGTGCCTCATTGCGCTCTGTCGCCAAGCTTGGTGGGACTGGCGCCTCGAGCACTGGGTCAAAAGTCAAGTGGGCGGCAGCCTCAAGGGAGCTGGACTTTCAAACGAGAGAAATGAGACCCAAGATTCAAGCAGCTAAGCTTGAGACAAGCAGACAACGGAAATCCACCATTCAGAATCAAAAAGAATCATTCCTTGTCCTTCTATGCAACTTATGTGACAACCTATGTGTCAAAAATGTGTCAAAAATGTGTCAAGACGGAACCCGAAGTCTCCAACACAGGGAGCCTCTTCATCGTCGACTCCCAAGACTTTACTCATCTCGGCGTCTTTGGCCAAAGGAGGTCTCGCAACGACTTTTAGGGATGTCCCAACTTCCGCCTGGAAGAAAGCCACACATTGTCATGATTCCATGAGATTCTACCCCTGACATCTCCTTTCAATATCTGAAGATGGGTGATCCAAAGGAGCCAATGTCTCCCTTATGTTCAAGTCAATTAAAGGGATGCGTGACTGAAGACAATGTTGGTTTCATCTATACATTGCATGATGATGACAGCGAACTGAACTTGCTGATCTATCAATCTGCCTTTGTAGGAGTGAAGCAACGCGTTTTTGCAAGCAACTCTCCGGAACCATTCCGCCATTCCCAGCGCAAATGTGGAAGGTCTTCCATATTCCACTGCGCCGTTGTTCCCACGGGAACCAAACGATATCCCACCATGGCTTGGCCACGGCAAGTGATGGACTTGACCATGGGCCGGTTGAGGCGCACGCGATAGTTGCGGCCACCTGTCAGTGTCGAATCAGAATCAGTGTCTACCTCCTACAAATTCTACAGATCTCTACAGCTCTCTACAGCTTTTTCTCCTGGGATCCAATGTGACATATGAACAATTCATCTTAGTAGACCTTGTGTCAGTGCAATGCATTTAAAATACTTGACAACTAAAGGCCAAGTACACGCATTAAGTCCCGAAGTCCCCAAGTCTCTCAGTGCCCAGCTGAGCTTCAGCAAGGATGGTGCTCTCGCTGATGTGAAGGCGTCTGCCAATGGCAAATCTTGAATTTCATGTCCCATCTCATCCAACAGGCAGTTGACCTCCAGTGGCGCAGACTCACTGGCTTTTGCCCCATCTTCCTTTGGCCGAAATTTGCCCCGGCCCTTTTTCTTTGGACCTTTCTTCAAGGTCAAAGAGATCCGTTGCAAAGTCTTCTGCAATGACTGGTCTCGAGGACGATCAAATTGCTTAATCGATCCATTCTGGGGCAGTTTCACGAGGATCTGGACTGGACCGTCTGGTTCACAGAATACGTCCACCACCTGCATTTGGAAACTAAGCGGTTCTCACGGTACTCATGGCCGCATTTAAAGTGCACTTTGCAGTAATGAGCATGATGTAACATGAACTTTTTGTTGTGATTGCATTCCAAGCTATCATCGTGAGCAGTCAGATAGCTACAAGCCGGAGCCACTTGCACAAGGACTTGCCAAAGTCTCATGTATATCATGAATGATAATAAACAATAATGAAACTATAATGATAATATGTATACACATTCAAAAGAAATCAAAAGAAGATGATGCAAACTCTTTTTCTCTACCCATCCCTACCTTTATGATCCAGGTTCCCCCGTTTCCCCTTTGTATTGTCGCCTCCGCGGTCTCGACTTCCGTCACCACTGCGTGTCCAGCTGCACGGCTTGGGCACCTTTGGTGCCGCCAGAGCGCCAGGGTGCACGCCAAGGCCGACCTTCGCCACCCGTGACCCACCTGAAAGGCAGAAAGATTGGCCAAAATTAGCAAATATGCATTGAATATACATTGAATATCATTGAATATCATTGAAATTGATTGAATCTGGCGTGTGATGTGGATATCCCTTGATACCTTCATAGAAACCCGAGCCACCCCCCCAAAACCCACCAAGGAAGTCAGAAAACAAGGAATATTGCAACTATCGCGAGATGCACAGGGCCTTAACAAGGCCATACTAAGCACCAAATAAGCATCAATAATTAAGCCGCCAAGCAAATAACATCAAAATAAGCTAATTGGGCCTTAGTTTTCCCAATATGAGGATCAATTAGCTTGTTTTGGCCTTATTTGGAAAACAGGTGTATCCGAAAGTGACGCGTCTGGAAAACCTGTTTTCAAGTGTCACCAATTATCAGCTATGATTATATTCGATCATAATTCAAGCATAATAAATCATTCATAGTATAATATCATGACTTGTCATAGTTGTCTGTATATCCACATGACTTCTATGTCCTTTGCCACTGGAGAGCTTCGCGATGGCCACTGAGCACGTGCCTGTGACCCGATGGGTTTGCCATGGTATGCCGCATGGTGAGCCGTTGTCCGAAGCACTCGCCATGTGGGCTGGTAAGGGCGCATCTGAATGAAACGAAAGCATATGTCGCACATTTTTGATGCGGGCATCTAGCTTGTCCTTCATCCTATTACTATGCAAATTTGTGCTGAATGAAAAAAATATGCTTTGATGTATGATGTGGTGGCGTATCTCTGGACTTAATTCCTGACCACTCAACTTACAACAGTATTCAGATGTCAAAGATTTTAAAAGTGGTTTTCCTTGCGAATGTGAAGAGTCTCCCAAAGTGGGTTCCCCTGCTTAACCCCCTCTGAATGTGAAGAGTGTCCCAAAGGAGACCAAAGTCTGATTGTTCATTGGCACTGGCCTAAATGAAAAATGCGCTCAAGGGAGCTTTTCGAGCAAGTCATAGTCAGTGATGTGAGTCAGAACACCCCAGGAGCTCCAAAAAACAAGACATCACAGCAAGTCAGCATCCCCCAAAATTGGATGATTGGCTGTACAGTCTCAAGCTGGAAATTCACCAGCAGGGTGGCCACCAAGGTATCGCCGATGTTGTTCAAGCGACTGGGCCCGTGAGGCAAAGCAATGGCCAAATACTCCTGGATGATCTGCATATGATCTGCACGATCTGCATGGTGTTCGGCTACAGCACAGTCATGGTGGCTGTGGCATAGCTGCTTCCTCGGTCCTTCTTGCATGCATCATCGTGCCAACGTTCCTCAGTCAAATTCGCTCAAAATTATCTTGATGCAAGAGACGTGCTGGATATTGCTGGAGAGCATTGAGAGTCTCACCCCACAGATTCGAGCAGCCTCCTGGCAGGCAAATCCAGCATTGGAGTGTCACTCCAAAGCATCTCACACGCTTTGAACATTCATCAACATTCTGGATGTTGGCTTTGCCTGCCCAGATTTTATCTGCCACCAACAGCATAAATTCTTCCTGGGGATAGAAATATCTTTGCCATTTGCCCTTTGTCAACGTTACTATACTGGCAACATCCATGGGCTGCTTGAGCCCAGTCTGGTCATTCTGGTCCTTGTTCTTGGCGCATAGGACGAGTCCGCTGGTGGTCTGGTCCTTTGCCACCACTGATGGCGCGCAAGCCCCATGTTCCGAGAACCCATGCAAATGCGAAAGGCGCGACACTAACACTTGTGAAAGCGCAAGATTTGTAGCAAGCATTGAATGCAGGAATAGATAAGACATGATAAGACATACTATGACATAAAGCCTTCAAACTTCAGCTGTCTCAAGCTCCCCGCACTTTGTACTCTGAGAACCCAAGCCAAACGGTGCAGAACCATCGCAGAGTCATACCTCAGACCAATCCCGTACCATTGGACCATTGTTGAGAATTGAACCAAGATAGCACTGAAAGCAAATCAGCATCAGTCTGTCTTCGCAGTTGCAGAACTTTGTCGTCTTCAAAGGCCCTTGTGATTTTTGTGGAAGTCCTCTGCACTTCCAAGTTCTGAACCCATCACCATACTTTGCTTGGAGGTAACCAAGTACCTTGGGATTCCAGCCAAAAGGTGTAGCAATGTCACAACACCAAACTACTGCCATGAGGGCCGTATGATGCGAGATGATGAGTCACACTGCAACCACAAATTGCTCGAAGTGTGCTAATCACTTGAGCCACTCTTTCTTTTTCGCTGCAAGCGAGTTGAAGAGCACTCTGGTGTCAAGAGTCTCAAGATGCAGTGTCCTGCCTGGTTGGTCAACGACTTACCAACGAACCTGCAGTTCTGTGACATCTTTTTGAGTCCGCCACACCATGCCACACCATTCTTTCTTAATTGAATTCATCTCAAATGGATTCAAATGGCGTCCTTGGAACTGCTTCACCCCTGCCTGTGCACTGGAGTGACTCGTAAAAAAGGCGGTTTTGAGACGGCGAGCAAGTCTTCATCCTGCTACTTCAAGCAGGTCTTTTTCTCCAACACACTGATGCAACCTGTTCCTGACTGGTTTTCTCATCTCTTTCTCAATGTCCTTGGGAATGATAGGATGGAGCTCTGGGAACTGGAACTTATGCATCTTTATGCTACAAAACATCTGGAAAACATCTATTACTAGTCTTACAACATCTTATAACTTATATACGTTGTACAGTTATATAAGTTACTAGATGTTTCTAGTTTGGATATGTGAAGATCAAACATGAGCACACACGAGCCATCTGTATGTCTGTATGTTGTTGCGAGCACTGGCATCAGCCACAGGCCCATCAAGCCTCGTACACTACGACCAAATCCTGCACAAAATACCACCAAATCAGCAAGTCGCGCTGCTTACAGCATGACAAGTCAATGACAAAGTAATTGATGGGAGCTGCAAACTGAATGATTGCAAGCGAATGATTGCAAGTGAATGCAATAGATGGGAACTGCAAACTCGAGAAATTCCAGAGGTCTCCTTTGGGTCGTCTGCAACCAAGGGAATACTTCGCAAAGCTTGACGGATCAGCATCAGCACAGTCTGGCCGAGCATTGTCAGCATCGAGACGTTCCTAACACCTGGTTGCCTAACAACTGTCTTTTTTCGCAGCATCACTGACGTCTCTACAACGCTCCGTGAAAGCAATCAATTCAGCAGCATATTCATCCTGAGCACCAATGGTTGGGTTTGTGTGGGTCGGATGGAGATCATGTCCAGGTCTAGGTACGAATGGGTGATGTGGATTGCGTATCTGACGCGGCCATGCTGCGTGTTTCATGCCTTTTCATCCAATCATCTCCATCTGTGCAAAGCTTAGGGCTCTTTGCATCCCAGATTCGAAATGCTTCTGGAAGTGACGCACGTGCTGTGATCCCGCGAAGCGTTTGCTGCTAGCTTGCCCTTCGCCTCATGGACTTAGGGATTCCAAATTGAATTGAAAAAACACGTCACTGGTTGGATCACAGCCCGCCAGATGTTATGGACAATAAGGACATATACATACTGCTGGATACTGTTGGTGCATATATGGAAACTCAGCTTGTGGCGGGTGCAGGTCTTGATGTACTCCTCCACTGCAGCGGGCTTGATGAGGGTATCAGAGGAAGAATATAAAAAGAGCACAGGAGCTTCTTCTTTGGCCAGAAAGTCTGAGATTTCCTCAATCTCCACCTCTGTCATTGCAAACGCAAACTTTTGTACGTTGGATTCCAGAATTTTGCTTGCAAAGCCTACATGTTTACAATTGATTTACATGTCATGCTTCTCGCTTGCTTCTTGTCTCTGACACAAGCGCGGACCGAATCACTCAAGCAATTGGTTGGGCAGCTCCAAAATGATGGAACATCCTGCCACATCCTGCCTTTGAGACTTGAAAACTCTTCAGCTGATGCAAATCCTTGCCCTGCAGCGGTCGATCCAAGAATCCGGAGATCGCCTGAAGGCAGAACACACTTTGCATCCTTTGCTTGCGCACATGGGTTTCCCATGGTAACCTGATGCTGTTCTTCGCTCTTTTTTCTCTTGGACTGGGATCCAATTCGCAGCATATCACCTTCTGGGCATACCCCGGCCTCCTCATCTTGCTTGGAAATCATGCCTGTTGCAGGCGCATTTGTTGACTGCACCTACTACTCCTGAAAGGTGGAAAAACCTCGCGACATTACGGCTTCACAACCAAAATGCTGAAGTGAGAGTGCTTGAGCTCTGTAATGTAGTACTGTACTGGGTGGTGGTGGCGCAGCGATACGGTGTGAGAACGTTATCCCAAGCACTGTGTAGAGGGGGCCAACACACCTTACCACGCACCAGACTCTGCTACGATTACCGTCCAATCATCCAGAGCACGACTTGCACTTTTCGTCCCAAAAAATCCTACAATTAGGAGATCCCAAGAGTAATTGGATGTAAGATAGTGTAGGATGATGTATCTAGATTCTTAGATGTATTTAGCACATGTAGCACTCCTTTACGTTGGAGATTCCTTCGCCCGAGCCTTTGGTGGTCAAAAGCACACCACGTGGCTCGCCGCTTGCTGCACTCACCACAGGGGGTTGTGCTGATGAAACGCTGATGCAGTCACCAACGCGCAACGGGCCAACAACGTTCAAATCCGTGAGCACGGCTTCTGCCTTCTTCTCAATAGTGATGCGGTTGAAAAGGCCTCAAATCACGGCCGAAGAATGGAGCAAAGTAACAGTGTCGATGGAGATCCTAGATCTTCAATGATCTTCTTTCATGTTTCTATATGTATATATGTGTGTATGTCATTCTATATGTCATTCTCTGTCTGTGCCTACAAGTAGGGGCCCAGAATCTGAACAGAGAGACAAATCTGAAAAAACACTGAACAATACTGAACAATGGTACAGTCTGATGAGCTGTGGCACAGAGTGCTCGAATGCATCCATTGACCACTTGCCTCATGAGCGTAGGACTGATATTGACATCGGGTGCCGAGTCCACAATAACACCTGCCAAGCGCCATGATCGTTCAGGATCTCGACAGAGGGACTGCAGCAAATACATGCCGTTGTTTGAGAAGGCGTGGATCAAGACATCAGCTCCACTAGGCAGAAATGCCTTGATGTCACAGAGCTGTTTCTCAATCATCTTGCTGCAAAACGTGGTGGTGAAAGTGGGGAAGCCTCGTCCTTGCCACCATTTCTGCACCACTTCCAACTGGCTGCATGTCGACCCACCCCATCCCAGGATCAGAATATGCATTTCGCCCGGCTTTGGAGCATCGGCCTTTGTCAGGCCCACATCTGGAGCTACTCCCCAGTAAAATAGAAGGTCTGCTGCCTGTGCATGGCCATCAGCCAGTGCTTGAAGCATAGCAGTGATTGCTTGCCTTGCACAAAGAAGCCATGGTATGCCATGGTGGTCGAATTTCAACAAAAGAAATGATCAAACATCATGCAAATGGATGGGTAAGGAAGAGTATGGAAGGGTTCGAATTCATCAGGAAAAGAAAACGGCATGGATGAAACAACCCACAGACCAACTACTCTTGTACACAAACTACCCAAACATCAAAGCTCGCGACTTCTGCCAACCGCCAGCAGCTGCTTCTTCCACATCGGCCCAGGTGCCCCCTCCTGTTTGCTAGTTAGTTACCGAATGAACTGCTAATGGGTGAAGACATGCAGATTGAGATTGTCCCAAAATAGATCAAGACCCCTTTGCATCAAGATTCAGGACGTGACATGTTTCCCGACACACCTACAAAACCATGATGGTTGTGGTGGTATGTGGTGGTCAAATTCATTGATGTTGTCTTGTCCTTTTGCAATCCGCTGAAGGGCATCATCCATGGCTCCACAGCTTGCAGGCTTGAGGTGATGCGAAATTCAATGTCTGCAACTCGGCTGACGTAGCCGGTTTGGCTTTTTCAACTCGTTTACAAATAGGGCATGTCACAAACAAATCAATATCAACCACTAGCGACCAGCTAAGGGCTTGCCAAGGAAACAATGCATTGTCGCATAGTAAGCAACATAATATAATAGGACTCGGTTCCAGTAGCTTGGCATCGATGCAAAAAAGTTCAACCGTGTAGCCAGTGTAGGCCTGGAGCATAGATTTTTCTTGCGGTCGAGCCATACAAATCACCCAAGAAACATTCGATCTGTTCTCAGTTTTTGGCGGCAACTAACCGAAGTAACTAACTTTTGGTTTAAAGGATATCAATGTGCAGCCGCCCAGCCGACCTCCGCCTTTCCACGGTATTTGCCGCCCAAGGCTTCAGCCACCTCCGCAGGGCTTCTGCGGAGGCCGCCTGAAAGGCGATGGGGCACCCAGTAGGACCTTTGAAAAAACACCCAGGGACCTGAACTGTCATTGAACGAAAATATACTTAAACCATATTATCAAAACATACTAAAACCACCAGTTTCTTCCAGGTTCAGGGGTTGTGATTCGGTCACATTTGGTTAAGGACTTGGCGTGAAAGGACAAACAAAAACTTGAAGCTGGAGCAAGGCCCAACGGACTGACCAGATCTATTGAGTATCTATTGGCTTTGGATGCTGCAAGTTGTTTGCTACCTTCGTTCATGGTAGTCTAAAATACTTCCATGAAGCTTCAAGACCTATAATCGTAATAATTGTAATACAAACAAAAATCTATCATTCGCGCAGGCATCATCTTCCAAGATCTTGTCCTTGATCAGCACCAAATCGAAGCTCTAGGACGCGGCGAAGGAGTGGATCCTGACACTTCGTGTGTTTCCGAGGTTCAATGAAAACTCTCTCAGGAGCTGGGCCATCTGCAAAATGCTTGCACAGCCAATCAGAATAATTTGACAAACGCAAAACTTTCAGAAGAGAAGAGCTCATTCTTTCTGATCTTTCTGCAGCCAATCCGCTGACAATCGCCCACTCACAAACACAGAGGTCAGTCTATTCAAAGTTGTGTATCTGGGATTGTCTGAGCGCCTCCACACGAGAAAACGATTTCAATGCCGCTTCTTTGACCTGGAGAGCTTTACCCATTGAGTTTTTGCAAATGAGAACTGAGCACTAAGGGTATCTAAATCATTCTAAAGTCAGCAAATACGTCTTGCCCGGTGAAACAGAAGCGTCACACAAGTGTCGGCAAACTTGGTGCTCAGGAGGCTAAGCTCTCTCAACCTTGCCTCTTCTTCACTGATCCAATCCTACCAGGGAATGAACGGTCCTTCCACAAAAATGCTACGGCATGCTATGGCTATTTGTTGCTGCCATCAAGCACAAGGCTGTCTTTTTTTTAATGACGTGACAACCCGGAGCAGCGCTATGCCCCAGATGGCATCTACTGGATGCATAGTCCTCTTCGCTTGCTGCTTTTCTAGCTACACGACGCTCCTGGCAATTGGCAAAACAAACATTGTTGTCCTAAATCTTGTGCTACGAACTTTACAACCGAAAATGATCTGGTGTATTCCGCTCATTTCAATTCCCTGAACTGAGGTGAAAGATGAGTACGTTTCCCATCAGTTCCCATCGTTTCCCAACAAACCAAGCAATGTCCTCAGCAGGTGCGAGTCTCTCCGGAAGCTTCTCTGGGCAGCATCTCTTCATATGGCGCCTGTGACTTCAGAAATTCCGAGAAAGATGAGAAAGTGGAAAGGAGAAACAGGATTGGTTTCTTCAAAGGTCCCGTTTCGCCAAAACCCTTCAGTCACTCAAGCCCAATGCAGCTGCTTCAATGCTCAGTCTGCCTCTGTTTCAGTGATCCCAACCTCAAATCAGCAACTTGGAGACCGCAGCCGGGGCATTTTGAGTCCGCCTCCACCTGTGGCATTTCTGTGGGGAAAGCAGAGTACTCAGCGGCCACAATCTGCTCGGCGCATCTCTGCGCAGCAAACATCTTTTTGCGAACTACAGTCTGACTGTATTGTGCTCAGTTGTGCTCTCCGCATGGTTGTCTTTCTCAAAAAGACCTGGGCAGGACCATCATGTAGCAGCACAAATCCAGGACAGGTCTGCTATCGGTAGCTGCCATGGGCGCAAAAACCGCGTGCTTCCATTTGGCACCTACTTGGCACGCGTCAACTTATGCAGCTGTGCATGCGCCTCTTTGTTCCCTTCCAAATCACACATTGCTTTCGGACTAGACATGGAAGTCACCTTTAGTGACCTGTCTACTCGAAATCAGCATCAGTGGCAGATGCATTTAATGTTACCCTCAGGCTTTCAGGAGTACTCCTCTACTCTTTGCCTTTGGCTACCAGGGTGGAGCATGCAAAATGACCTCACGAACGTGATGCATTGCATCCAAAGCTTGCCTCATGGAGCTCTGATTTGTCGAAGTACCTGGATAGTGGCGTGACGTTGTCCTCACTCATCTCACTCGCAGGGCACTACGAACACCATGGCAAGTGCATCGTAAGTGCCGTAAGTTGCCCTCTGGTCTTGCTTGCGGATCTCCTTCATTCACCGTCGAAAAAGCAGTACCTGAGCAGATTCCGATGTTCTTCGGGAAGTTTCGATTCAGCGGCAAAGTACTGGTGTTACAGGTGTTACCTCCTTCGCCCACGTGGACTCATCAAGCTATCCTGGGCTGCCAAGTGAGACATGGACCCAAAGATCCCAATGTTTCTTTGTCTCACAGTACATTGAAAAGAAGTGCACCAAACCCAAAAACAGCTCGAGTGCTTTCTCAAAAAATCAAACATTTCAACTAGGAATCAAGGACCACCAAACGATCCGAGTGTACGTAGAGCTTGGCGCTTCTAGCTCCTCTGCTTCGCGGTACTTTCGTACGAAGGACATAGGTCTCCAAGGGTTTGAGCTGTGCAAAGAGAATGACTGAAGCGCCTGTCAGCTGGAAATACCTCAGCTCGAGCATTGTGTCATATTGTGTCAGCATGTTTCCATATGTCTCCACTAGTGCAAACACGGACTAACACTTGCTTTAAATGAACCTGAAGTTTGCAATGACTTGTTTTGCAATACTTAGGTGATTTCATCTTCCACCTCTCTTGCATTCTACCTACAACTGTGTATTTTCCAATCACTGTACTGTACTTGAGGCCCAGGGGTAAGGGACGAAAGCTAGCTCGGCAGGGAGCTGGACTTGAAAATAAAGCAGGCAAGTACAGTGGCGCATTTTTTGATATAGATACATCGATACATAGATAGCTAGATAGATAGGTAGGTAGAGACATAGATAGATAGATAGATAGATAGATAGACAGACAGATAGATAGACAGACAGATAGATCGATGGATGGGATGGATAGATAGGATAGATAAATGGATAGA
>BGPT01000049.1:749782-837282 GCA_003297045.1 Symbiodinium sp. clade C Y103
AGAAAGATAGAAAGATGGATAGATAGATCGATGGATAGATTAGATAGATTAGATAGATTAGATAGATTAGATAGATTAGATAGATTAGATAGATTAGATAGATTAGATGGAGTAGATAGATTAGATAGATTAGATAGATTANCTGGATTGGAGATTCCAGCCCCCCCAATACCTTGCTAAAGCAAGAGGGACTTCAGCTAGCAAAAGCTAGCTTTCGTGATTAACCCATGATAGTAACCAATTATAGACCAATCACTGTCGGTTCGTATCTCCATCAGACCCACCATTTTGATGGAGCCGTCGCCAAATTTCGCCAGGGAGGCGATCTCCGTTTCTTTGGCTCATCTCTGCCGTCTTCTTCACGTTTCACAGCGATAGGGACTTCTTGCAAGTGCCTTGATGGGGATGGATGGCATGGATAGATGGGGTTGCCGTTTCAACTTGGAAACTGCCAAACCCTATAAAACATGCTGATTTTGTGAAGTACTAATGGAGGTATCATGGGATATAGATCACCAATCATATCGAATGTGGTATTGTTTAAAGAAGAATGTACCCCAAAAAATCGGTGGGTCAATGATGATTATCCCTATTATTTGATGGCCGTTTAGATGGCACACCCCATTTTCAGACACAGCCATTTGGAACGCCCCAGATCATCTGAAAGACAATCAAACATATGCTTGAAAAATTGAACACTCGATTTCAAGAAGGATTTGATGGCCATACATGGGGGCTTAATTCACTTCTGGACACAGAAAGCCACATGGGAGATGCATCGTTTGCCTAAAAGAACAGCGCATACAATAGTTGGCCCTGTGGACCCCACAATTCGTAGAATATCAGCAACAATATAAGTCGACTTTCAGCAACATCAGTGTTGTTTGGTTTTGTTGGCGTCTGCTTCCATAAAGCGAACAAGTTCATGACGGAAAGTGAAACATCACCACCTAGACTGGCTAATTAAGCGAGACGACGACGACAACAACGACACCAATCGGATACAGCCAACTATGGTTGGGACATGTTGATCGCCACGGGTGCCAAACATAGTTCTTTTTCGTATGACACCTGATCGTTTTTTGTTTGATCATTTTGTCTGTGCGAGTGCAAGAGAACTGGCAGCAACGGGTTTTCGTATGTACCCAGTTTTCGCAGCGACTAAGATGATCCTCTACATATTCAAGATATTTCAAGATGCTTTTTTAAGCCCCAAAAGTCCTGTTCCAAGGAACTCTAAAACAGCCGGCACTGGTTGGCCTCTAGGTCTGGCGGCCATGGCTCGGACAAGCCATTGAGTTGCAGCTTCGATGGATCGAGGATCAATGGATTGGTTGAGTTCGGAAAAAAATCAGCAAGAAACTGGTTGATTCAACTGTTTTTTTTTTCCTTGGGGTTTCCTGCAGATTTTTTCATAACCCCAATTCTGCAAGTGGAATTGACTTTTGGTGTTCATTTGCCATCTTTTGACAAACTGATTTCCATGGAAAATTGGAAATGGCTACACTTGGCTAAAGATCTTCTCCAGGGGTCATGTTTCAGAAATCTTGAAGCCTGCTATGGCCATGACCATCCCAGTTCGCAAGCGGTCAGAACGACCTGGGATGATCTTTGTGCCCCTGTGGCCGCCATTGGCCCTGTTTTGAGGGCGCAGCGGGAAAGCCGGCGACATCTTCATCTGACATAAACATCATCATTTCATATCTTTTTTTGGGAAGATCATCTTCCAAAGCCATTTTTTTTGTTGCAATTCCAATTCCATCTTTAGTTTTTCCAGGGAGGAATTTATCCCAAATTTCCAGTGGGAACTATTCACCATCCGGATCTGCCACCCGACATGCGACATCTGGATCCGCCACACCTGAGGGGAAACGGTTTCCCCCATCCCAGATCCCATGATATCCCCATCAATCATTTCTATAAACAAACACATCAACATCAACCAATATTTTTCACGGGGATGGTTGGTGAACATCCCATCTTCATGGCATGGCTCCCACTTCCATCCCCATCCAAGGCACATCTTCGCCGGTCACGGGATCCAGTTTCGGAAGTGCCTCGCTACAACTCTTCTTCAGCAGCTTCCGCGCGCCGTGCCAACGTTTGGAGGCGCTGGTGGGGTCATGGTTCGCCTGGAGACACATGGCCAGAAGCAAAACTGGCAGAAAAAAGTGAAGATTTATGAGAACTGTTGGATTTTCGAAGTTATTTCAGGGGTTGAAAGGATATTACTTGGATTCCGTTCCTTTCGGTGATTTGTAGCAGGTTCAATCGCCATCTTCGGTTGATTAAATCATTTTCGTTGGTTTGAATGCAGTCTCTGCTGGTTGAATCTCAAATTTGTCCTGCAAAATCAGCTTTCTTGGAAGTAGAACCCACAGTGTTGTTGCTTCAAATCCACCTTTTCTTGCCGACATCCCAAGTTTTGCACGGCAACATCTCCACTTTGACCGGTCAAAATCACCGTTTCTGGGGGTAACATCACTATTCTTGTCACAACAAATCAGCTTTTTGGGGGGTCAAAATCTCACCCCGAATCCTCCCAGCTTCAGTGGTGCCTTGCGACCCTTCCCGCAGCAGCTCTCGCTGGTGTCGGGAGCCCGTGCGAACCAGCGGCCGCAGTCGCGGTAGCCCTTCCAAAAGATGCCTGGCATTCGGCTTGGATTTTGGACTTGCCACGATCCCTTGATATCTCTTGCTCCTTGTGGGTTCCATGAAGTTCCATGTATCAATAAAAAATTGACCATCAAGTGACAGTGACATCTGAATCAGTGGAGGGGTGGCATCCCCTATATTCTGGGCAAACCATTTCCCACAGTATCATACATCATTAATAATTACATTTACAATCATTTACGTATTGTATATGTATATGTATGTATCTAAAATATAGATAAACTATGATAAGCTATCATAATAGGGGTGATTGCTTTAGTTCTCACTATGGCTGCCATGGCCCCACCTCGCAACAGCCGCGGATCTGGTGGCAGGATGGCCCACCAGTAGAGCACCCGATCAATCCTCGGAGCGGCAGCTTTCCCAGGGGTGGGGAGATCGCGACCCTATGGTTGGGCTGAAAACATCTGAAAACCAAAGCTGGATGATTCAACCAGTTGAAATTATGCTCGACGCATGTTCTCTTTTTTTTGTTTTTCAGCGAAGACTTGGCATTTCAGTGTTCACAAGGGCGACTCATCCGCTGCCGCTTTGGTCAATCTGCTTGACAAAACCGAAAAACCTTCCTGATGCGCTTCATCCACATGAGCAATGGAACCAATGACAAGATGATCCTGGCAGATGGTTTCAGCTCGAGCTCTTCCTTTTTCGACATTGGAATGATCCTGGCCATGGTAACTGGACACCCTTCATCCATCAAACCAAACTTTGACTTCCAAAAGTTTAATGAGGCCGCTCTTCAAGACTTAGGGGGCCACAAAATCACAGGTCGAAGTCCCAGGAGCTGACAGGGGTACACACCCAAGACTTCAACACGGTCATAACGACAAAAAACAAGTCAATTTTCCATCAAAACATCATCTTTCATACCGTCAGTTTTGTGGCTTCCACGTTTGGGTTACCATGGGGTACCATGAAGTTACCCCAGACCCTGTGCTGCAAGGTTCTTCACATCAGCCAAGGGATGAGCGCATGCAGAGATGCGAATCACTTGGTCTCCTTCCAGGCGCAAGTGGGTAATAACCAGATCATACCCCAGTCATGGCATATCCCCAGTTCTAGAATGGGTTATCAAGGAAATAAATCACAGACTAATTGGGATGCACATTCAAGTCGTGGCTGTGGTTGGATAATACCCTCCTGAACTCCCTATGTTATTGGTATACCACATGGCGGACCTAGGAGGGAAATGTATTCCCACCTAGAACTGGGAGGGGCGACTGCAGGAAAGACTGGACTTATTGTGGATGAACAAATGGACATGAGCCAAAATTCATGACCAAACCCGAACAATTAAAACTACACACATGGGGATTCAATTTTCTTTTAAAACGCACTTCATCATATACTAGACTGCAAGTTGTTTATGTCCAACGCTATCTGCGTCAAATGTTCAATCGCTAAATGCTACTTGAAGACACCAAGGAATGTCGAGACAGCAAAATGGGCGTGCAAGTGACAATTGAAATCTACGAGCCATCAAAACTGGTTTGTAAATTCTTCTCATTTTAGCAGGCGTTGAACTCCTATTCTATAGCTGTATCTTCTGGTATATTTGCGCATCTGAAAAAAATCCACGTACTCGAGAACATTCAATTATAGGAATTATGGGTGCATCAAAAACCAGCTGTTACCAGATACCAGCTATATATAGCTAGATATAGCTAGATTGAGGCATTCAAAATTAAAAACAAAACACATTTTTCAACTCCACAACTTCATCTCCAGCTGCTTCGTTTCTGGCATCGTTTGACCCACGGCTACTGCCTGGAGCGCCGCGCCAGGGCACCAGCAATCGATCGGGCCATACCAGGCCATCGTAGTAGAAACGGCCTGGTGCTGTGGCTGTGGATAGTGCGGGGAAACATGGCTGTGGTTCACCATGGAAATTCCATGGAAATTCCATGGTTCACCCAAATGACAAAAAACAATGGAACCATGGAGACAATTTTGCGACAATGCAAAAAAGTGTATCAAAATGGGATAGTTAAACAATGTTGAACTTCTCTTTGGTGAGGTCGAAATTCAAGACCACCAAACCAGTTCCATCACACGAATAGTCTGTTTCGGCAGGACTGGGTATCGCAAAAAAGGGTTCGGCCTGTTCAAGCTTGCTGACCCTTCTTTGGATTGCAACTTGCAAGAAATAAACCATCACAGATCAAACCTGGGTATGGCGAAAGATTTCCAACGAGCTCAGAGCTTGATTATTTGTTTTTGTGAGCGAGCACTGCAAAAAACGCGGCTCCCATGAAGCTGCTCCAACCCAGGAAGGCTCCAACACACCACCAAAACGGGAGAGTGGAGTCGCTGTTGGAGGGCACATGATCTCTGCAGAGCGGTACGCAGGGAGAAGGGTCTGACCCAGGCAAATGTGATCTGATCAGGCAAGACCTCGTCTACAAGTGCCCCAAACACCATCTCCATGCCAAAGGTTGCCCAGATCCATATCACAACCAACCACACCTCCCAACCAATGCAGGGCTCGTGTCCCCAGGTTCTTTCAAAGTGACGACGGTCACGACCATGTATATAAATGAAACATGAAGTCTGCTCGAGGACCAGTCTTCCAAGTCCTTCTATGCACCAAGGCTTTCCCAGCAAATGGAACCGCATTGGTACAGAGAAGGAAAAATACCACGATGCTGCTGACCAGGTAGAGTGCGTATAGAATCGCGAAACACGAAGGATCTCGGTGGATTCACACTCGAGCTACCAGTAAAGCACCAGGATGCAACAGATGGACACAGAGACGAATCAGATCGAATCAGGACATGCAGACATAGATAGATACTTGAAGAGTTGTTTCCTGACCTGTCTTTTCCGTCTTCTCTGAGGCCGCGCAGCACACAAAACCATGAATAAGAACCTACTGGAGATGGGGAAAAAAAGAGTTTAACTTTTGCGGAAAGACAAACTGTAGATTGCAATCCTGGCTCAAGTTGCCGTAGAAACAGATCTTGCAATGTCTTTGAGAGATCACAACACCACAACATCAGAATTTCAACTAGGAATTCAAGGAATTTAATTGAAATCATATTGAACTAGACACGAGTTAGACACTCATTTAGTGGAAGCATCGCATGGGAAGGGTCTCCGTGACTGGCGTGGCGACCGGGTTGGCTCCGCGCCTGCGATGCATCGGGGGAGGAGCCCGGCGAAGAGCGGCACATGACCTGCGCTAACAGCGTCACGTTTCAACCAGGTCTTATAACCTTTCCTGTGATGTTATATAACTTTGCTATACAAGCTGTGTTTGATACAAACTGTTCGTTCCAAGGTGTAACAAAGTGTTATAACCGTTACGTGACGTTACGTCAATGTCGGTGATGTTTTTTCCTGTTCCAAGTGATTTCTTTCCACTTATTGAAACTTCTTCATCTCAAACTTCTGAAAATCAGCGCAGAAACTATCGCAGAAACTTAGGCCGCTAAGCTGTAGCTGAGCTGCAAGAAGCACACAGCACTTGGATGGTCGTCTCGTTGTCACTGAACTGATCAATCACCTGTCAGGCTGGTAATGCAACATCTGACGCAACGTTTTCAACATTTTCTGGCACACTTGGTGCTGTTGCTGCCTGACAGCCGAACATGTCTTGAACATCTTCCACCCAAGAGGAATCAATTTCAATCAGTTTGAAATGTGTTGCGAACTTATGGATCAAGTCCAGATAGTGACACGATTCACCCCTATTTCCAAACTGCTCCACCGTTGGGACACATGTCTTGATGTGTGGGGGGAATGATCTGCGAACATTTGCTTTGATCTTTTTGGGTGTTTCGTTGGACTCACCAAAACGAAGAACATGACGTGTGAAACCGATTAGCTCGTGATCTGCAAGTAGATGACCACCACGCACAAAGTATCCAGACCATGGTGTCACATGCTCACTTCGATGGATCACCCAGCCATGGAGTCGGCCTCTCCCTGCACAAAAGGTGGCGTGCGCGTGATGCGCGTCAGCAGCACCCGCATGCGGCTGTTGGCCCGGCGATAGGCGCCCTGCTTTTCTGCTGGTGGGTTTGGAGCTGAGCTATTTTAAGTGGAACCAAAATCAAGAGGAATTCGATTTCTAAATCCAAGTCTATAGGATTGGTTTAACTTCAACGGGCCTAATGCAAACAATGAAAATCGTTAGGGATAAGACTGGGCAACCGATAAACGGGGTCCTTACTTCTTACATAAACGGCTCAAACATGGGAAAACCACTGATTAATTTGAACCTTTGGAGGTGAGCTGGACACTGCCTGGTAAATCCACCTGATTTTGAAGTCCTGACTCTCGCAAATGGTAGATGGGATACAAGAACACTTTAAGGTTTTGCTAGTTGAGACACATACCGAAGTCGATTGCCGTCGAAGCAGGGCTGGAACAAACTTCAAGAAACTGACCATAGTTGCAAATCCATTCTTGTTCAGGATGGCTCGACTGTTGTTCTTGTTAGTTGCATTCCCACTATTTATAACGATCCTATGTTGTACAATGTTCTACACTCACGCTATCAACTTGAACACATTTGAAGAGTCATGAAATTCAGCCATTCCCTGGCCACGGGATTCCACCTCAAACTGAAAGTGCCGCAGTGCACGCTCCACAGCTGGAAACATCTCCTCCAGGTGACAACATCCACTGGAGAGCTGTTGGTAAAGGCCCGTCCAAATGCAGGAAACTGGCTACGATGGTTTTGAAACGAAGAGGAAGAGAGAATACAAATACAGTTGGCATCAGTTGGCCTTATGTGGAAATTCATCCTTGGAATATAACTGCTCTTTCACCATGTTGAGATCAGCTGCAAATCTGGGGATTAGTTGCTTGACTGCTTCGCGTTGATCCAAACTGCTGAATATTCTGGCATTTCAAGTCACGCATTGTTAATGTTGGGTGTACCCATGGTTAATCAAAAAAACATGAGCACTTACCAAATTCAATGTTTCTAGTGATTTCCGCAGGGAAACACAGGTCTTGTTCAACCGAGTCCATCCGCTGCAGTCGAGTCGCTGTCGGATTTCTACGACAAAGCGGTTGCCTTTGCTGGCATTCAGGGTGGATTGTGTCCAACACTTGAGAGACTTGGAATTGAGATTCAAGGTGTATTAATCTCAATCAAATATCATGAATATACAGCTGAATAGTTTCTGATCACTTTAAGTAATGGCTTGTATTGGCTCATCGTGTGGCGCTTCGGGTTGGTGTCTCTTGCATCATCTTTCTCTGTTCCTGGCAAGGTGCTGCATCAAATCACAACCAACAAGCGCACCCAATGTTAAGTGGCCCCTGCTCAACAAACTTCCGTGAGAAAATTAGTGAGATATTTTACCCATACCAGCAGTACCACTGGTTTGAGATTTCATGCTTTCACATGCTTCCACCTGTTTTTATCTGCTCTTATATCACAAACATCAATAGGACAATGTGCTGAATCTATTGGTCCGTTATGACATGTTTCGTCGCAACCCATTGTCAAATCACGGTCCAAACATTTCCAAACCACCCCACCCCCGTTCGGGGTGCGCCAAGGGACTGTTCCACGATGAAATCAAAGACGTCACGAACCTTTTGCCCACAGGCCAAGACACACCTCAGGTAGCAAGACGTCGAGTGTTTGACTTCCAGACTTGGTACTTCGGTTTAGAAACGAGGATTTATTCAACGGCTACCCCTCTGGCAATTTGACACTTTGCGAAGTGGAAAGTCACAATTTTCATAAGGGCAAATCAATGCAAATCATCTATACTTTGGACCATTTTCCGTAGCCAACTGTTAAATAACCAGAGGATATACACCTGGAACCCTTCATTCCACGATCTTCCAGATCCACAATGGCTTTCCCAAGGCGCGCAATGAGCGAGCCACCACTGGAACCACTGAAGGCGACCTGGTGCCACAGTAGCATCATTTCCATGGCTATCCCGCGTCATTACCATTGTCATCCTGTCTTTCCCACATCTCTTAAGATCATGTCTATACCTGATGTCATAGTCTTCTCAAGCTTCTTGTTTGGATGGATATCGTTCTTGCAGGCTTCATCATTCTATTTCTGTTGATTAAAACATTTGACGTCGGCTCTTGTTCTTCATGCTTTCCTATTTCTTTTAGCTTGCACCGTCCCATTCTTGTGGGTTTGGGTTTGGTTAATCTCCATTTTTCCCATCAAATTAGCTATTCTGTGGCACATCCTATCTTTAAACACACCCATATCCCCATCCCCAACTCCCAGAAAACCTCCTCCGGGATCTCGCTTGAGGCGGAGCGTTCCAGCTGCAGGTGTTCCGACAGCCAGGCACCCACACCGAAGTGGTAGACCTCCGATTTTTTTTGGGGATTTAAAGCAACAAATTTATTGGACCAGTTAGGTCAAAAATTTGTGGAACCCACGCAAAATGATGGTTTAGTATTTTGGTTAAAAGACCGGATGGAGATCTTTAGGGATTCGAAACAGCAAAAATACATTTCAACCTATTGTGGGGGGATCTGAAGCTGCAAGAACTGGCAATTGAACATTGAGGAAGAAAGAAATTCAACTGGGGGTGCAATCTACCTGTACAGTACGGAACAAACATTGGTCTTAAGAAACACACTGAAATCCACTATAGGACTCAAAATCAACAAAGTTGGTGTATGAATTTCTGGTTTTTGGGATTCCCTTCGGCAAAATGTTTTGAACATATGGTTTTTTTAGCCGCAGAAACAGGGCTTTGAATTGAGAACTGGGATTCAACTAAGAAGCATGGTGACAAGCTAATTTACTTAGACTCTGGAAATAGGTGATGTGAACAAAATAAGGGTAATCAACAATAATTTAGACCCAACAAGGGTGTCTGCCACGGTGCGAAGTTGCAAGATAGCCTTATTTGTCCGGGTAGTTGTCGCATCAAGGCACCAGATACTGCCGTCCAAGACACAAAAAGCCAGCCACAGGAGTCGAAAGAAAAGACCACGCGCCTTGGCAACCAGACATCTGGTCCAGTTTCTTGACCAAACATGGGGATTTGGACTCATAAAGAGGAGGAATTAACCAACATACCTATATCATCCAATATCATCTATAAATGGGCCATCGCTTCGTTATATTACCAGTGGGTACACATGACCATTCTTTGCCCAGGCACGGTGTGGTGCGTGGCGATCCTTCCCGATCATCGGGCGTGGGTGCGACCGTGGAGAACCACTCCTGGAAAGCGCCGGCCATGGATGATGCAGAAGATCTAATTCCCCCCAAGACGGGACCCCCAAAATGAATAGATCTAGTAC
This sequence comes from Symbiodinium sp. clade C Y103, assembly GCA_003297045.1. Classification (NCBI taxonomy): domain Eukaryota; class Dinophyceae; order Suessiales; family Symbiodiniaceae; genus Cladocopium; species Cladocopium sp. clade C. Next base: position 759,710 of record BGPT01000049.1, read on the forward strand.
CAAACTATGGTTTCTAAGGGGGTATTTGTTTTGTTGATGGATGGGATTCCAAAGGTTTTTGCAGTTCTGGTGAAGTTGTGGTTCATACTTTGTGATAGGCGTAACCAACAAAATTGATGAAACCTGGCAAGAAACCAGAACACACAAGAGAATACAAACAGGAGCAACAAAAACAGAAAGTGAGAAACACGGAAGACACCCGCAAGCAAAAATTGGAAGCGCAACCCAAGTATGAAGCGGGAATACAAACTAACAACAAGAGAAACAACTCAAACATTGTCAAGGTTATGGGAGTGTGGGACCTCGGTGTTGCCTGTGCTCCATACTGTGCTTGAAAGTCGGCCACATGTTTCGGAAAATGTTTGTGGGTGTCCGTGCATGAGAGCTACCAGTTCCTCGAATTGATCGAGCAAAACTGCAACGCCCTTTTGATTTAGTTTTGCCCTTCAGGCCGGTTCAGTGGGAACTTCTGAAATTGGAAACGCAAACCTAAATATCAGAATATGAGAAACAACCAACACTGGAACTGAGAAAAAAAAAAAATGTCTTGACAATGGCCCCCGAGATCCGTAATTTAGACAATGAGTTCTTTGGCAACTGGCCTTAACTAGGCTCACGATGGAAATAACTGCGAACCTGCAGGGTTGTTTCATGTAAGGCCTGGAGGTTCCATGCAACTCCTAACATTTGTTTTGTGATTGGTTAACACCAGCCCTCTTTGATGCTTAAATTCCGGTTGTTACTTGTAAAGAACACGTTCTTTTCTTCGCATAGGTGATGTTGTGAATCGTTTTTCATCTCATCATATGGAATTTGCGCCCTCAACCCAGGGATATTTCATTTCTTGTTCTGATTTCGTTCCGGACTTGAACCAATTTGGCAATCATCTCATTCAATGACGCCGAGAAGACCTGTAGTGGTTTCATCCATGTCTGATGATCATAGAATGAAAATGAATAATTATTGTTTGAACATACCCAAATTCCCGTGAATTTTCATCCTTTTCCAAAAAATCATGGACATTGTGGGTAAATGGCCCATTCTGAAACCTATGGTTGGCAATATATTGATTAATTCCCCCACTGACAGAGCCATACATACCCCTAGCTTTTCCAACGACAAATCCACCACGGCCCGGGTGCCGTGTAAAGGATCAAGCCATTGGCAATGACGAACAAATGTAGCCAAGCCTTGGTCGGTTGTTGTGCATGGAATTGATTATGGGATCTCCCACTTTAAGGGAGACATTCCAGTGACATGGGGTCATATATATGGGTGTCTGAAAATTGGGTATAGTCACCAGCCGTTTTAATAGGGATTATGAAAATTAAGCCATGAATTTAAGCCAAAAAAAAAAACATGTATGAATGGGAGATGGGGATTCAACACTTGGGTTCCAATTTATTGTCACGAAGACATTGTTGGGTTTAACATAGTAATCATCTCGAATTTGGGACTAATACCTCAACAACCATGGGTGATAGTATTTCACCAATCATGGGAATATGTCATCTGGTCATAGCTACAAAATTACACCTATATGGGAGCCTAGATAATGCCAACCGTCAATTTGAGATGGGGGGATGTAGTATTTTTTGCTATCATGGATTTTCTTGTTATCAACCACACACTGTCCGGATATAACTATTGGGATACAATAGGGTACAGTAAGCCAACAACATAAAATGGGTTTGGTTGGTCCCAAAATGGGAATTTTATCCCCAATTTAAGACATCTTTCATGGGGAACATGATGATGGTAGTCATGGGATTTTACGGCGGTTTGGGGTAACAAATTTGAGACAACCCCAAGTATTTGCCATCTTCCATCATGTTATTCTGGCAGTTTTAGTTGTACCTCAAGCAACTGAATACATGATCATTTCGGAGTTCAATTATCATCACCCTGCACAGACTCAATCTTGAGCCATCCATTGATATTCCATCACCAGCCGAAGGACCAACTTCCAGGGGAAGTGCCCCCAGGTCGCAGCTGCCAGAGAATGGCTGGCACAGATGAGGTACCTTGAAATTTCACTGGATGAGGAGATTGGCCAGAAAAAATCTGAATTTCAAGGTGGAAAAATGGAACCTATCATCTATTCACCATGAAAACTCAAGGGCACGTGGGTATTTAGCTTGTGAGAGTTGAAGATTTCACCAGGGAAATTTGGGGGATTCAAAGGAGTAAAGATGGGGGGTTCGACTCACAATGCGATTGGATGTTTACCGACAATGGGGGATAAACATGCATTGGTTGACAGGGATTATATTCACTGAATCTTATTTGGAAAACCATGCCCATTGGCCAATATAGGTTGCCAGCTTGTGGCTGTGGGTCTGGTCAAAATTGGAACAAGCAAGAAATACAGAATGATACAGAATTCACCCACAAAGATTGGGGTACGACCCAGCAGAAACAAGGGATGCCTCATGATGTATCCAGGCATCTTGGTGATGGAACCAATATGAACCGACCATTTGGAGAAATGTAAAAGTCACTGTGAACCACATACCTCGGCTGCAACATCTTGAATCTAAAGAATCTAAATCCTTACATTCTGTTCGGATTCTTGTCCCAAAGGTAATATTCAACATCCCAAGACTCACATCCTCCACATTTCTCGCACTAAACTCAAATCATTCTCATCCCAAACATTATTCCTGCTGTCGCCAGGGGACTGTGCAATTTGCAATCTGAAGACCCAACTGGCACGGAATCGCACCTGCTTTCAGTCCGCTGCCGACAAAATGATCAGGGGCTATAGGCTTGCCCAATGTAACTCACCCTTGAATAGAATTGGCCTGATACTTCGCAACCATCTTAGGCTTCCCCCAAGGAAATGGATTCCATCACATTATCAGGTTTATACCAAAGATTGAAGGAGAAAACTACCCCATCCAAGGTTGACCATGGTCAATGGTCCATTCTGGATCACATCAGATTTTCATGGCACCTGAGCCTTTGCATCGTCGGAGTCCGGCAGTAAGCCTCACATGGAATGGAAGAAGAGTCACTCCCAATGCAACATGCGTGGGTACCTGCATGCTAGTACGCATTTTCTTTTCCCGAGCACAACAATGTATCTTTTTGTCACTTTCCATTATAGAAATCACCAACTATCAGTGACAATTGGCCGTGCGATAGATATCTTTCATATGGTGCGACAGATCTTTCGCATCGCCAAGCGACTCAGACTGGAATAGAGACCATAAATGACCTGAGCAAATCACTGCGGAAGTGCAGCTGGCAGGATTCTGCCGATCCAAGACGGATCGATACCGTCCATTTGGTATTGTGTTCGTTCCCTCCCGATGGACATGTTGCCTCAAACCAATTTTAAATAGGGGAAAAACCGAGTTGGGTGTCTGAAAATGGCATACCCTCCAAATGGCCATTTTAAAACGGAAAATGATGATTGAACATGATCAAACATGATCAAACAGCCGATTTTCGAGGATTTTTCCCAAATTTTCAGACATAACCAGACTTTGCCCAGTTGTCCTCACCGTTCTCCACTGCAAGTGGCGCTCTGACACGCTGAGCTCACGAGGGCAGGCACGTAGGCTTCAGGGCTACAAACACAACGACAAGCGATGAACCAACCCCACCTAAGAGTCGACTGGGGATGGGGATGGGGATGGGGATATGATATACCTATAGCCTATAGTGACTATAGTGGTATATGATACTCATAGTATCTCATATTGTAACATCAATGATATGCATGCGGATGGGGATTATGGTATCTGATCCAATCTGAAATTATGTGTAGCCTCAAGGGGCTTGGTGCAGCTAACATGTCTACTAGACTGCAGTACTTCTTACAAATTGAGGGGTAGTGAACATTATGAAGTCTTAAGATCATCAGCCAAGGTCTCAGATCCTCCAGGCGGTAAAGTGGAATTTGATTGCTGTCTGGTAATTTTTGATCATCTTCGACAACCCCTGGACATTAGATGTGGACGGTTTGTAACCCAAACACAAAAGGTTTTTGCCACCCGCAACCGTTAACCATGGGATCCTACGTGTCACGTGTGTGTCTCGCTCTTTTGCAAAGCAACTTCCGCGGCAGTTTCCCCAATGCGATCAAGGCACAAATTTAAAACCTCGTTTGTTGCGACAAGTTGAGGTGGTTCAGGCTTCCAATGCGAAGTAGATCACTGAAAATAAACAGATTATGTTTGGCATATTTGGTCATCTTGTAAATTCATCATTCCCCATGGGTTTTTACTGGAGATTTATTTTTATGTCTTCCCAACTTTTTGCGGACTCCCACGCAAACTCAAGGTTTCACCGGCTAAACAGTTGACTCACGTGAGATCTGGCTGCCACGGCACCCGTAGATAAACGTGCAAGAACGAGGCACCTGGCCGAGGCGTTGAAAAAAAAAGTATATGTACAGCTTCAGGAGACTGAGCCTCAAAATCAATGATTTCTATGATTTTCCAATATTTATCGGCAAATTAAGACACTTGTTTCAATTTCTGGGCAAATGAAGAACTTCTGCAAACGGTTGGGAATCATAATTGGCAAACCCAGCCAGGGGGTGTGCCAGTTGCATGTGAGTTGTATCTATCAATGGTGTATTCATCTGTGGCATGTTGATATTTCAGTTTTTTTTGTTGTCTTGCTCAGCCTTGACCTTGTAATAAAGATAGCCTGGACACTGTGATGGGCATTGATTTTGAAGACCTTCACAACCGAAGTGACTTTTGGGCAGCTTTTTGGAGTCTTATCTTAAAGAACTTCTCGGCGACATTGATTTTTGGTGAACTACTTTGGAGAATCGGTTTTTAAAACAAACAGCGGAATTATTCTTAAAAAAAATCAGGGTGGACTTCATTTGTGGGGAGCCTTTTTTTGGGGGAATTCATTCTAGCTGGTCGACATAAAGAGGGAAACCATTGGGTATTTAGAAGGTGGAGATTTAACGGAATACACAACCAACAACACAATTTGGAGGAACGCATCTTTCAAACATGGCCAATCTTGGATACAAACTGCAACAAGATATGTCTTTAGCTGGTTAGGTCAACACTAAGTATTAGGGTATTGAAATACCCAGCTCAGGTTGGTCCAGCAAGTCGGGGTAAACGATGGTAAACATTTAGCCAGGTCAGATAGGGTTCATCGCGCACATGAAGGAAACGGTACTTCCAGTATCAATATCTCTAACAACCAATGTGTCTAATGCAGATGGCGAGAAAGTGCGCCAATCTCACCGTCACTTTCACAAAAAAATCACAAATCATGTCAGTCATCTCAGAAGTTTGCACAAGATGCCGCAGTTCTGCTTGGCGAATTTACCTTCTTTGTTTGCCATTCAAACACCGTTGCCTTTGAACTTCTTCTGCAAGATCATGAAACCAGTCTCGACCAGCTGCAATTGGCGACCTGCGACCAAAATTCGGTCGGCGGGGGAGGACCCAAGCAATGAGATCAAACTGACAGAAGTCATCTACTAAACGAGAAGTATCATTATGGCGACCACCGTCGTCGCAGCTGCAATCATCATAATGACATAAACAGTACGATTCATCATCATCATCATCATCATCATCATCATCATCATCACCATCATCAGCATCATCACCATCATCAGCAGCAGGTCTGCAAGAAATGCATGAACTCGTCAAGAATTGATAGTGGCACGAAACCGTCAAAATGTGAGCGAAAACCAACTCATGAGCGCGCATACTACAAGCATCGGGCTTTTTAAGGGGTTCGTCTCCAACAGTGGAGTACACTGGTAGAGGGCACCCCAGAGATGGCAATGTTATTAAAGAAAATAAATCTATAAACCACTGGGTTTTGAGGTACGCATTGAGATTAGACAAACCCAAATCTGCATCCGGCATAGCCAAGCGGCAGTGGTACTGCAGCCACATGAAATAGCCCAAAGCATGACTGTTCTCGCTGACGTCCAAGTCATTGCCCCAGATGTGGATCTGTTGCTCTCGACCCAGTTGCACCAACATCACAAAACCTGCGGAGACTGGCAGCCGCTGAGAACTTGGAAGTGGACGGTGTAGAGTTGCTGGAATAACCTTTCAGGTGAAAAAGTACTTTTTACGCTGTTTGTGGTTCTCAAATGAAACAAGTCTTTGCCGTGGAGCCTCAAAAGGCCTGAACAACTTAAAGTTTGTCTTCTTAAACATCAACTCAAGTTTCCAGAAACGGAGACCTCTCCCTTCTCGTCGCTAAAATTACGTCTCTTCTCATCGGTAGATTGTTCTTCTATCTCATATATTCAAGTGTCACATGAATGACATTGAACCAGGGAGTAACAAGTGCTGCAGGGCTGAGCATGATCAGCACTTGCTCAATGAGCATTTTACCCTGCTGCTAGTCTATGGGAACTTGTCACCAGCTCCCTCATGATGGTTTAAAACACTTCTTTGGGGCTGTAGCAACTTCATAGCGGAGAGAGATATTGGTACAGTAGTCAATTTAGCCTCGTTCTCGCAATTAAAATTGCTTCTATGGAGGCATAACCCCAAAATGGGTCATCGGGATGAAAGTGAAGAGCTATCCCCAAAAACACCGCCGACTTGACCCATTGGATGATCATTCCGAAGAAAACTTCGGCTGAGGTTTGGTTAAAGGAGTGGGCTAAACAATTCCTTCACCTCTCATACTGATGCCGCCTATCTGCTGTTGGTCCGTGCATGTCTGAACACGTGGCTTCGTATGCTACAAACAGACAACATCTGTTCATCAGTGAAGCTAACTTGAATGGGACATACTTACTATCTGCTTGAGGTCACGTCTTAAGAACTGGGGAACCCCCTGGATCTGATGGGATTTTATAGACATATAGACTGAGCATCCAACTGCTTTCTGAACATCCACAAGCCCTACTCGGGTGACCATCCCACTTCCTTGGATCTTCGGAATGATGCTTCGAACCTTCCATGTTCAACACGTTTAACTAAAAATCATAGCTTATAACATATCATAACCACGCTTGGCAAGCACATAGGAGAACCCGAACATGGAAATTTAAACAATCTGCGCGTTGTGACGAGAAGCAATAGAGGTTGTAGCAACACCTGGCAGCTGACGGATCTCCCAGGATTTAAAGTGGTTGGGAAAGGTTATCTGACTCCTGATACATCAGAATCGGGGTCAGAACCGAGGAAGGATGCAGGTTTTGCTTGTTTTGCTTGTCAGCATGTCACAAAAGATCACACAACCAGGTTGCAGTTCTTGTGTTTCGATGTGTTCCGTTCTTCTGTACCTTGTTTGACATTGTTCGACCCGGTTCCTGCTGGCATATGGCGACTTCAGCCCGGTCACTGTGTCACGTTGTGCACCGCTACACATTCAAAGATAAAGTTCGTAACCTGCAGTAAAGCACAATGTGAGGAGGACGGAAGAGTGGAAGAGGACATGCAATCGATGTAATCTTGGCTTGATCTATCGGAAATTCAGAATTCTGACGCAGAACATCATTCACAAAGAAAGGATTTTGCACTGTTGTTTTAAGAGGCAAATACTTCAAACAACTCGGGGATTGCAATTGAATAAGAAAGAAACACATGGATATCGGTCAACCCTCATCGTTGGCGTGATTGAACAGTGCCTCTAGTGCCCTGAAATTGTGAAAAGTGAAATCGTTTGCGCGTTATTGTCTCCCATAGTTACAGGACTGAAAGCAAGGAGGTGAGCGGCAAAGTCTGCAGAGTGCCATCAAGAAACAACTTGCGATAGGAGTACATTCTAACCACTACTAACCAACCCAGTTGCACATAGCGTTCATTAGACTCCGTGTATCTTCCCCACATCTCTGAGTCTCTGGGATGCCCGGCAGGTACGTGTCGCCTGGGCATCGGAACAACATCCAAGCAGACATGGACGAAAGAACTTGAAACCACCATCCAAACCAAATGGGACTGGATGAAAACCTGCGAAACAACATTTGAAGCATATATATATGATAATAGGTCTGTACATCCTTGAAACGAAACATTCCACATTCAGTGCAGGTGTGCTCGCATTGTTTTAATGAGTGTAGGAGTGTCTCATGAACCATCCATCTGTTTGGAACCCCCATGTTTTTGAAATAATCCTGTGGGCAATGGCCAAACCACGATGCATTGTTTTTTCTTCAAAGGATTGCTTTACTTGGATCTTAGATCCCACAGTTTCAATAACAACATACCCGATTCTTCCTTTTCTTTTAGCACAAATCAACTGTCATCATCTGATGGTTGAACAGAATAAACAGCACCCCCTCCAATCCATTTCGCACCCACAGCTATCCCCTGGGTCTCACAAGTTCACTGCCATGACACTCCATTCGTCCCAAGGCCAAAAAGGTACTGGAAACCTCACCATGGACTGACCGAAAAGAAGCCAGAGAAGCAACTCCAAAACATACCAACAGAAACAGCTTGGAACCCCAAACCAAATTTGTCTTGCAACAGCAAAAAGGAATCTTTAGAACATTTTTTGCTGATTTCCATGTTGGTAAGTTGGGTTACCCTTCTCAAAAAACGCGAGAGAGTCTCACTTGACTGCACGGTCCTAGACGGCAGTCACCGGTCAGAAGCCATCCATGAGTCTGAGCTAACAATACAAACAGTCAATCCTTATCTACAGTATTTCATGTGATGAAATTGGATTCAATGGCATAAAATAGTGATTGAATGGAGTTTAAGAAATGTTGATCGAATAAATCACGGTGATTTTATGTTTGAATCCCATTGATTTAGAGATTTAATGGTGATTTAATGGGATTCCACCATTGGATCCGAATTGCTGGGGTCGTCGTGGGTTCCTTCGCTAATGCCCCAAACCGCAACCAGCGAGATGCGTAGATCAAGGACAGCAACGTGGCGAAGGATTCGCTGACCTGCGAGCGGATCAACAGGGTGATGCGTGGCTTGATCCGCTGGATTTGGATTTTGAGAACCTGCAGGATTTTTGAGAATCATATACTAGACGAATCAAACATCGAACAAAATCTCATGATTAATTACTTGAGTAATTGTAATGAACATTGAAATGATTGAATATATTTGAATATTGTATTCATAATCTCAGAAGTTATACCATCATCATCGATACGTGGAATTCGAACTATTTCTGGAATGAAATGGTCTAAATCCACACGGACGGCTGCTTCGCATCGACCCCTGCTTCAGTGATGATCATCCCAGGCTTCTGCAAGCGATTAAACTTGGCTATGGACAGTCTTAGTGATTTGAGTGAAACAGTGGGAATTAAAGGGGGGAAACCTTTTTGCTACGCATACCAGCATTCCACTTGCAATTGAAGATTTTTTTGTGTCATGGCAAGTTCCCGATTCATGGGATAATCTCGTTTTCTAACCATGGAAATCCAGGAGCCACCCACCCTGATGCTGATCATACCCAGTTGAGAACCACGAGCCGCACACCTCTGAGAAGGGTCCCCCTGGGCGTGCTTGCAGCACACCCGTATCCACCTAGTGACATTGCATTTGCGGACCAAATGTGGTGAAAAAAGTGGGGATATACTGCAGTTCTTGGTGTCCCGTATCAAAATCAACCACCAAATAGGCGATCTGGGGTTATCTTGTGTAGGTTTGCCCAAAACTTGAGTGTCTGGGTGTCTGGGCTCATTGACTGGCAGCCATGACCACTTAGTGTCGTGTTCAATTTCAAGGGGTATCCCAGTCAGTTAGGTATCCATGTTGGGTACAGTGTGCCTCAGTTTTGACCCATATCATCCCATTCTCAAATGAAAACATGCACATTTTAAAGCAGCAACTTCAATTAGCAACGTTATCTTCACAGCCCATTCTTTTCTCTTAGTAATTTGAGGTCTGAAACAGGCGACGGTGATGCATAGAGTTGATCGTTTCGTCTTGACCCAGGCCCAGGGCCGCCGAAAGTGCTTGCCAGATGAAATGACAACACCATTTGAAATATTTTGAACTGGCAACTGATGGCAACTATTATTTTTACCAACAAACCTGGTTTCTGAATAAGTTATCATGATTCACTAGGCTGAAAAGTTCGGACACTTAATGGAATGATTCACCGAATGAACCACCAATGAGTGGTGCTTACAATCAATAATGAAAAACAATCATGAATATACCTAGTGGTTATAATCCCAGTACTTGGTGATTAATGCCCCCCCACACCCGATTTGGTGATGACAACCATCGTCAACCATCATTAAGCATTAACTTACCATTCACTAACCACAACGTTGTCATTAATCTACCATGAACTTATATCATCCACTGAACCTTTCATTTCCCCCTAGTCCCATTGTTTGGCATCTGTGGCAGTGCTGAACTGCTGCCTTCTCTTGCCATCGGCTTCTCCCAAAGTTGGCCAATGCTGGAACCTCGGGTGCCACCAAAATGCTTTGGGAAAGTTGTGAACCACCAAGAAATCCCAGTTGATTGATTGAAGATGATATGTATGTATGTATGTATATATATATATTATATTAATTCACATATGAAAACCATTTAATAAATCCATCCCAATTCCAACAATACAAATCAAACATGGGATCTGGATGGAAATTGGATATGCTTGACCGTTTGTGCGGAGTGATGTAGGATTTCAACAGAACCATTCTTCGGGAATAATTTCAAGGCACGTTTGCATAAAACAAATCGTGACTTTGGATCATAAGATCGGTCGTTTTCTGGTGAGAATCCCACTTCCCACTTATCAGCCTAACACTCCCTACCACAAAAACCACCATCATCAGCTCCTGCATCCTCCGATTCCAACCTCCTCTTGTAATAGAATCCCACCAGCACTACAAAGAACACCAGCTACATCAACCATCCAATCACCATCCAATCACCATCCAAGTCATCCAATCACTAAGGCATCCAAGTTGCCACCTTCAAAATGTAAATGGCAGTGATGAAGATCATGCACAGCACCGGCATCAACCGAAGCTTCTGCCATGGTGGTGCCGAGTTCAGGACATCCACCTGACATTTTTTCCATCCCGTGGGATATGGGGAAAACCATGGTATATATCACATATCACCAACCAAAATTGGGGACTTTTACGGGGATTTGGGGTCATGTTTCATGGTACCAGAAATCATAACTCCTCCCCAATCTATAACTCATCTGGTGGTTTCCTAAAATGGGGGTACCCCAAAATGGATGGTTTATAATGGAAAATCCTATCAAAATGGATGATTTGGGGGTTCCCCTATTTTAGGAAACCTCCATCTGGTATCATGTGGTATACCCAATCAATCACCGAAACTTGGGGATGGTAGCGCCTGGGTCAACTTCCCCCGTCGCAGGTCCGTGAAGTCGTCCCAGCCGGCCATGGGTCCATGGAGGGATGCTGGTTGCAATAGAAGCGTTTCGGGTTCTGAGTTCAGGTGGATCTAACCATGAAACACCTGGGTGACCTGATTTCTGTGGGGTTGGGCTGGACTTGGAATTTGTGGAACTATTTGGGTGAAAGGATCTGAGTTTGGTATGAGTTTTTCTAATTTGGATGGCTGGATGACATCCGAGATTCATGAAAGGGGTCCTTTGGTTTCCACATGTTTCCACTTAAGCTCGATATATTTTCATACCATTTCATACCTATCAAATTTCTGGTGATATTTGGTGATATGCACTTTCTTCATCTTTCTTCCGGCTGGTGGTTGTCTGACTTCATTCAGCACTTCTCCGCAAAAGATCTCCGGACGTCGCGCATCACATGTCGAGCTGCTGATATTGCCAACGCTACGAGCCAAAGATCAGCCACCGAGCGAAGCATGGGAAACTTTGAGGGTTTACAACCAAAGGTGGAACGCCAAGTATCAGAGGGGAACCCTCAAAACAATGTGAATTTCGGTAGACAAATTACAATTTGATGCGTTTTTGCACAGATGACATGGGTTCTCCCAATATTTGATCATTCCACTAATTTTTCTGGCTTAGATTTTCACCACAGTTCAAGGGGCCCCATATCCCATACTTCTACCTATGCAAGTCACGGACCCTGCACTCCGCCTGGAAATGCCCCAGGTATCGCTGCAGCACCCGCCGTGAGGACAAGTCCCAGAGACGAATCGCTGGACCTTCTTGGAGCGCTGAGACCTCGGAGCTATCCGAGTGAAGCGCTTCAGCTTGAAATCCGGTGAAATCAGTTGGGGTGTTTTTGGGGTTGATGGTGATATTTACCAATTTTAATGGGATTTGCCCTGCCCATATTTTTTTGGTGATTTATGGTGATTCGTGGTGCTTTATGGTGATTTTCATGGACCCATCAATGATCATCAATAGGTAGATGAGGTCGTTGCGTTGCTATGACGAAAAACATGTGAAGGGACATTCCAGATCTTGAATTTCAACAACCCAGATAGATCATCGGTGTATGGCCATCCCGAAGGTATGAAGGACAAGATCGGTCTTGATCAGGGACAGCCTACCCATTTGATGGTCATTTGTGAACCCTACCCAAAATGTGAAGACGACGCCTTACACGACTTTTGAGAGGTGAGCAACATGGTCCAACCTGCTCCTAAGCTCAAGACAAATCCACATGGGAACGCTAAAACTCAAGCCCAACCTCCCCAAAAAGGACTAACATGTTGCCAAATTATTTTTGTTCATCATCAATGTTGGTCACGTATCATGGGCCATGGCACATCATGGAGTGCCAGTAGGTTCCAAACAACCTGCGTCTCAGCTGAGTCCCCCGAACGTGTTGCGCCACGTTCACCAGCAACTCATCGCGCAAACGGGAGACGCAAATCTCAGCGTGGCCGGGCTGGGGATGACCCAAAGCTACTGGGCCACTGGTTGGTGTTGAGGTGTTTTCCCAACCAAAATAAAAATGTCTTTTTAACACAGGGCTGCTCCCAACAAGGGGAAAATTGCAAAATGGAGAGGCAAAAAAATAAGAAAAATCAGCAACATTTCACCAAAAAGTGGCTATTATGTACCTTTTCGTAGCACTCCTGATACTTTTCACACATCACATAGCAATCATCCAATGTTTTCCAGGTGTTTTTCCATGGCATTTTTCATACTTTCCGTATCTTTCCGTGCAACAAATAGAACAACTCCCGTGGATCCCGGGATGCACAGCGTCTCCACGCCGAGCAGCAGAGGTGACAGCGTCGCTCTCGGGGAGGCTGGTCATGGCGTTTCGCGACTGCACGTCAAAGACCTGGCTGTCTCAGATAGGGATGTTTACAGTTCTAAGACTAGGTGGATTTTCCAATGATATACATATATATTCCGAGCAATGGAACATTTCTGATTCTATTTCATGTTATTCAATATGATATTTGAAAAGGAAACAATAGCCAAAGAATCATGTAATCGCAATAAAGGCTGCTTGGTGGTTGACCGTCACCCAAGGGCTTTAACTCATATTTTTCAGGTGATCCACCGCTGCACCTTCACACCTTTGTCGGAGTCCACCACCAACAGCTTCGAGCCATCTTTGGTGGAGGCCTCAACTGCTGTTGTTGGGTGATACAGCACAGTAATTCTATACTTATATGCATTAAGTGGGGTTTAAATAGATATGAATAGTACAAATAGAGATACTATTGATACTTATCCTGGGGAGAAGATACTTATCCTGGAGATGACTATTGAGAAATATCTTCGCATCAATAGTGATATACAATGATATACAAATAGCAGTTTTGGCCGCAACATAGTGATCATCATGATGCCTGAATTTGCCAAACCTAGTCACAAACCTGCATCGAAGTCCTACTTTGGGGTGCAGTTCCACTAATAAATAGGTTGTATGACAATAGTTGTAGGGATTACATCCAACTTACGGAGGTTATTACCATAGGCTTCTTTAAAACCCCAACTGGTGTGTGTTGACTCAGCGTTGACGACATTGTTAAGTCATGCTAGGTCCAAACCCACGGCTAAACTCTTGCCCTGAACGAACATATCTCTATCAACATTGTCCCGGCACTTTATTTCAAGAAACCAACCATTTATGTACAGGTAGTAATCAAAAAGTGGTGTGGACCCTGGGAACGTCTGGAAGCTCACACTTCACACCAGATGTTCACGGTGAGAACCCACTGAACCAAAGGATTGTATTCCTCTGCTACTCGCTTCAAACATGGCATTTGATGCTTTTCCATCTTCGGACCTGCCAAAACTCACAATCGATTTTGCTGATTTTGTGGTTGGCTTCTCAATTTCACAAGTGGAGTCACGTTTTCTGCGGGGAAAGTCACGTCTGCATTGATGGAACCAACCAAGGTCCAGGGCGCCCCCGACCAGGTCTTGAATTCGACAGCTAAGCTCCCACTTGTGTAGCCTCAGTGGCTGCTAGTGGTTTCATGACTTGGGAAATCCTGGATCTGTGGATTGCGATGATGATCAACCAGCAAACACCAAGTCTTGTTGGGAGGAAGCTTGAATCCGACTCGAAAAATTGGCCTGGACAGAAGCCACATAAGAAGTTTCTGCCTTTTCGGATTGGTTCCACTGGGAAGGTGTTTAGGGACGTTTCACCTCCCCCTGATGGTGACACGTACAAATATGATGGTCAAACTTGAGGCATGAAGACCAAGAGACGTTTTCAATTCTGAGCAGTAGAGCATTTGATTTTGAGCTACGATCCAGTCAACAAACCTAGCAATAGACAATCCGGTTCTCACTAGAAATACTCATAGATCACCATATACTTGTTCCCTTCAAAACTTAATTAACTTGTCAACATAATTACATCAAATATTTGGGTAATTTTGGCTATCCAGTGAGTTGGAAGCATCAAGATCTTTCCACCCCGCGGGCGCGCAACAACGTGCCATCAGTCTTCCACAAGCAGATGCACCTGGCACTGGCACTGATCCGGATTGAGGTACCACCATAGTGGAAATGGAGGTGGTGGCTATACTTCTATACCTTCTTGGTTTTCTACTATATATACATCTACTATGATTCCCAATCAGTATCTTGTCCATTCTCATCCCTTCATTTTCATGGAGATACAACATGATACGACCATCTATCCAAAAATCAAATCATGCACCTGTCGAAGCCCGCGGATGCGAAGTGGATGCTGTCCGGCAGCCACGTGACCTGAGTGGTCGAAAGAACATCTTGGAACATCTTGGAATATCTTGGGACTGGATTTTTGGGATTCCATATGTTAAGTTTTTGCAGTTCCCAAACCACTTGCAAATAGGCTCTACGGACTGGTCGGTTCATAAAAATGTTATCCAAGTTTATCCAAGTTCCAATTCCTGGGTAGAACCAGCATTAAACCGATCCTGGTCTCATTGAAATGCAGGCTCAACCATCAACCAACCAGAGTTTGGTCACTGTTCTTATGCAATTGCAAAGGCTACATCTCAGAATCCAACATGGATTGAAACAAAGCCATCCCAAATGTGCTTTCAGAACCATGTCATTAAAGAGGTTCATGATTTCTGGGATAGTTACTAACATGAGCAGCTTATGATATGAGGGTCAGAAGTCTGAATCTTGAGACGTGCTCGTACCACCAAGCATCATGTGGTTTACAGCCCATGCAAATGGAGGTGAACATCAAGCAGAACGTGCATAGAAACATGAATCAATCTGCTTCCCGGGTTTGAACCCGGAAAATGAGTGGAGTCAATGGTAGTTGGGGATCCGCATATCAAGATGGAAAAACCTGCAGAGTTCAATAGTCAAACAATGATATGGTAACCCCCACAAGGTAGAAACAATGTTTCCATGCTCGGTACTTCGATGATATTCTCCCTTAATTTGCAGGTTTCCAACATTTCTATCGCTTTGTGATTTACTATGAACATATTTGAAGTACAAACCAGTTGGGTCCCAAATTCCATTTTAATTTCATTTCACTTCCCAATCGTTGCCAAGTGGTGTCCGGATTGTTCCCCCCTTCGTGGCTCCATCCCCTGCTGGACGTTCGCCCGGCTGGGAGGCCCCGTCGGAGGTCACTGGATCGGTGTGTTTGGACAACACCAAGCGCGCCTCGGAACCTCCAAATGGGGTGGATTCACAGGTGGACAGTTGTGGTGAACATGGGATGGATTAAGATAATCCAAATGAATCAACATATTATGGTAATCCATATTAATGGCATGGCATACTTTGTTGCCATCTTTTTTCCGCCATTAGTGGGATGGATGACCAGCCACCCACCTGGTAACGTCCAAAGGCAAATGGTGCCTCAGGGAAGTCACTGGGACAAGACCAAGGATGGGGGAAGCATTGGAATGTAGGGGAAACGGATGCTGTTGAGGTATGTGATATAGATATAATGATATCATCATGAATTACCGTGAATTCACAAGTGAATATAGTGAAGATCGGGAAGTGACATTTGGTAAAACAGGCTTTAGCATTTGTTTCAACAAGGATGAGAATGCACATGAGCAGAAATCCACCTATCTTCACTGCGGAAATCTTTTGGGATGACAACTCTACATCTACCAGGATCTTATTCAGAGCAGGAATTTCTAGGAGCAAATCTCCAAAAATTACTGAGTAATTACTGTTTTACAGTCCCGGTTTATAGCGGAGTTATGCCAACCTTCTGAAAGGCCACATTTTGGGTCACCTTCCCCCGATGCCAAGGGACAGTTGGAGGCGGAAAGGAGCTGCTGATCATCCGGGCTCCAAGCTAAAGCAGAGCAGGACCTCGGAAAGTTCCAGTGGGTTCGTTACATCGTCATAGGATTTGTTTCAACATCAACGCAGCAAAATTAAAACACCTGTAACTTTGGCTTTTGATCAGTCTTACTGATTAGCAGAACTCATCAAAGATTCATTGAAGATTGTTCCAAAGATTGATCCACAAATTACGATGACCAAGATTCTTCACTGCTTGGATTACCCCTCTATTTTCATGATCGAGAACTTGGTGACTACATGCAAAAAATTGGGGATGGAGCAGCTACAAGTATTTCCGAATGGATGAAGTGAAGTTATGGCAACAAATAAATAGGGAAACTATAGGAACATGATGATTCACCATTGGACAGAATCGAGTACTCCATTTTCAGACAAAGCCATGGACCTGGCATCTCTGATGTGTGAAATATGTTCATCGCTTACAATTTATCCTTTTGGGAGGTTGTCTTGTTCTCTCACGTTTCCTCACTCTATGTCTTTGTGGTCTGCAAAAATGGATCGTTGGGAGGTGTAGGATTCCCATTCGTATCATGTGACATTTCTGATTCGTGGCTTGGAAGAGTTCTTCGAAATTGTGTTTCGACATCCATACTGTTGGTGGACACACGATTCTGACTCAAGGTGCCTTCTGGCTTTCCTACTGGGAACGGAACATTGTCCTGTTTAGTTGGTCAAATTTGTCTCCGGCAATCAAACAGGGCAATGGAAATCCCTTCCAAATGGAGGTTTAATGGGAAACTAATCTATAAATAGTGGATAGTGGATTTTCCATTTGCACGTTTGATTGCCGGTATGTCAAATTTCAAGCGCTAGGGATGCTGGTCCCCTCCACGGGAACCCCAACTCGCTATAGGCCAACAACACCTCGGTCACCTCGGTGAGACCACATATTTTGCAGATGCGGAGAGACCATCATCCCTCCAAACACCATGTTGTTTGCAAGGACTTGGCAGGGCTTTAAGGACATGTTAAAAGCAAACATTCGCTGTAAAGGCCCCAGGTCATGAGGAGATTTCCCTTGGACATAAATCAAATCGACCCTGGATCAGGGATAAAAACCAGCTAAAACTGTAACTTGTGTTCAACCAGGGCTGAAAATTTGATGGGGACAAATTTGGGAACTGGAATCCTGCAGATTCCTGGAGCAATGCGCACTTCCCCCAAGCATTCCTGCAGAAAAACGACTTTTTTTGATGGGAAGCATTGGAATCCGTCTAAAAGAACACAACAAAGACCAGGATAAGACCAGGAAGTAGGGAGCCTCCATGTCCATATGCAACTGGTAGCTTCTGGGCGTTGAGAGAGCCGCCCGCTTTTTCTTCTACACCGAGCGCTTTGTGGCGATTTTGCTGTCATAAAGAAACAGCTGCTTTGCATGACAGGATGCAAGCAGCATCTGATGTGATTCCCGACACTTCGAAAGGATTTCCTGGGAAACCAGTTGCCACCAATCAATATACCAATCAAGAACAGCCTAAATCTGAGATGAATCCACAGTTGGCAGAGATTGGCAGTTGGGTTCCTTTGTCCGTCAGCCATCGCAAATGCTGGCATGAATGGTCTGGGTGTTGTAATCTCGACATGGCTTAATTTTGTCGGGGGTTGAACTCATCAAAATCTGTTTTTTTTTTGTGGTTGAATATGTTGAAGAGTTGCGCAGGTCCCAAACAAGTAAGGCGACCTGGAGGGTTTGATGTACAGTCGGAATTCTGAGTCAGGACTGAATGGGGCCAAAACTTCGACTTTGAATCTTTTGTTGCTCGGGGCTCTTGGAGGCTGCAAATGACCAACACTTTGTTGGAGGTTTGCAGAAGCCAACTTTCCAACGATTTAACTCTTCCCCGGAAAATGTGAAAACCATGTTGGACCGCCCTCTTTGTATATCTGGATGTTACACCCAGATGCATTCCCGGAACCTCTTCGGAGCGATGAGGGATCTAAGGAGTTTGTTTTTGAGCCGCACGACAAAAGCCGCGACCGAAACGCACCGTCGGGCTGTTTGTCTGTTTGCACGACTGGGAAATGGGCCCTTTTAGGACGTGCCCAGGTCAAACCAACTGAAGCAGAGGGATCTGGTTGGCAGTACCGTATGAGTTTCAAGTCGACCACCCCTTTTTTGTAGTGTGGAGAGAGAGAAAATATGAGAAAATACAGGATATGGTCCCCCCTGGCTCATCAGGTATGAAAGGACCAGAATTTCTTGTCTTTTGATTAGAGGAATCCATCCCTTTCTTAGGCCGTTGACTGGTCGTTGTTGATATTCGTGAGGCCGTCCCTAGCAATTTCTTCCCGGACAACGGACAGCATGCCCAAAATCAGTACTTGGTACGACCAGGTTGTTACCAGATATTGAAACCCACAGCAAATCACCATCTCCAGCCATCTAGTTTTGGCGAAATTCGGACACCAATCTGAACCCTTCACAAAATGGAGCCAACCTTCATGGCACTGATTCCACTGCTTCGCCACAAAAGATTCCCGGGGCAGCACGCCCACGGAGAGGATTTACCTCAGATTCAGGCAGTAGCAGCAGGTTTCGCCAAGCAGTGGGGACCTTTGGAGGGCAGATGCTCTCTTTGAAATCTCGTGCTCTGATCACTGCATTTCTTACCTTAGATTTGCGTGATTCCCGAGCAAAATCACAACATCCTCAATACTTCAAACTGGAAATCTTCCAAGAAAAATCACCAGACCAGCCCCAGGTACCTTGATCTACCTTGCATCCCAAAGACCAAAATGGCGCGTCATTTGAACGGCGCCAGTGGATGAGCGCGCACGTGGGGCACACAATGGCATACCGCTCAAACGCCACACACCATGTTGGCAGGAACGGCTTCCTTGGAGGCTGCCGGTGCAGGATTACTTTGGATAATGTTTGCTGATGAGGCCCATTTTGTTTTGTTCAAACTTGGGGGATCCATCTGAGAGCCAACTTTCTTCTCACGTTTTAAAAGTTTTTTGGGGGTATCCCCTTGATACATGAGCCAATCGATAAGATAACTGCCCAAACTGCCTGAGCTATTAGAATTCCTAGGGGGGACCCATGTGGGATGAGCTGTCGCAAAACCTCGGGCTAGCAGACCCCCAGTAAAGTCACACCGCAGGGTTTCACAGATGGTAGAACCAATTCAAAATACATTTTATTGACTGAACAAAAACCTTTCAAACGGATTGTTCGGGGGTATGGGAACCAATTTAGAGGGATTCAAAGAGGTGTTCTAGAAATGTGGAAATTCATGGATTTCCCCGTTTCTTCTCATAGAGGGTCCACACTTTCAACAGCTTCTTGAACTATCAATGAGGGTGGCGGAGGATTGAGAGACACAGCAAACAATTACGACTTTCATCCAGTTGCACACCTGTGGTAATGTGACATGCCATGACAGCCATCATCAGACAAGACACATCCATCATCTTGGGGTATGGCAGCTTGAGCTCCTTCATTATTCTCAAAAATTCCTCCTGGCCAGTCTGTGCTCAGGTTTTCCATCTAATTTGTTGCCGCCATTTTCTTCACCCATCACTGCTACAGTCAATGGTTGTTGGTTGTTTACCAAGAAAATTCTCCGCGATAATTCTTTCTTTTTCATCATGTCGTGAAACTCTCTACGATAGCCGATAGCGGTGCCCAATTCTCGCGAATCGTCCACTTCCATTTTGGGGTTCAAGTTACCATTGAGCCAGGTGATATTCATTGAAAATCAACTTGTTGATTCTCGGGGGAACACAACCAAAGAACGAGTACCAACCAACCTAAATTCACGGAACTTGTGCGTCAGCGCTTATGTGCATTGAACATGGCCGCGTTGTTCTTCATGATGGTGATGGCGGTGGTGATGGATATGATGATGATGATGATGATGATGATGATGATGATGATGATGATGATGATGATGATGATGATGATGATGATGATGATGGTGATGATGATAGTGATGGTGATGGTGATGGTGATGGTGATGATGATGATGATGATGCTGCTGCTGATGATGATGATGATGATGATGATGATGATGATGATGATGATGATGATGATGATGATGATGACGATGACGATGACGATGATGATGATGATGATGATGATGATGATGATGATGATGATGATGATGATGATGATGATGATGATGATGATGATGATGATGATGATTGTGGTGATGATGGCGATGAGGATAATCTTTTAAACTCATTGCCATTATTCTCACTGTTGTTGTTATCATTCTGATTACGATTACGATGATCACAGTCATTGTGATTGCGCCACAAGATGTTGACCAAAACCCCCTATCAATTCAGAGGCTGGGCAAACGATGGCGCTCATCTGTGGGCTGTTGGCCATGTATACCCACTTGTGACTGGACAGAAGATCTGATTGACAAACGATTGTAGGCGAAAAGAGCATGGTTTCCCTGCTTAATTTCCAAGCAATTATCTTGACGCATGTCAGAATTTTGACTTCTCTCACCTTAAAAGAAACATTTTTGGGATGTGTGATAATCACTGAGAAACAAGACAACTCATCGTATTCTCTGCGATCACCTAATGACTGAGTCTTACCCAGATGATTGGCCAGCGATCAAAAAGCCAGAATCATTTTCTTGTAAGGCGCTCTAACGAAAACGGTGCCCTCTCCTTCAGACGTGTTGAAAACTTGTGTGCCCAAAACTCAGGGTAAATACTTTCTCAACTTCATGTCAAAATTGCTGAACGCTTCGTGGTATCTTTCCCAAAATAAACTAGATTAACATAGATTAATCATGATTAATCAAAATCTCAATAATCAGTTTCTCGGCACCTTGTTCTGCGTGAGTCGAGGGTTGAATTTCTTCTCTTCCGCAACAGTGGAGACATTTCCTGATCTTCCCATGAGGGGGTCATGGTACCAGCTGGGACTGGACCGTTGGGATACCAGAAAGGGCGAAACAAACAGGCCGGCAGGAAACCGTGGTCAAGTAAGTATGGCCAAATACCACACAAATACCATGCAATTGTCGATGTGCTGTTGTACCATTTCCCTTTAACCACCACATTGAATTTCTATCACTATCCCAATCAACTACGGCTTCCTCAAGTATCGCTGGAAAAAATGGGCTGATCAATCCCCCAGGATCTGCGGGGCAGGGAAGACATCCATTCAGATCAAAACCCTGGCTCTAGAGGTACACTACACCATCCTCACATGCTCGCATTCCGATAGATGTAGAATTTCACTGAAAGCAGGGGATATTCAAGATCCTTATAATCCTTCATTTTATCAAAATACCATTCAAGGCCTATTTCACAGTCAGCATGTCCTGCAAATCCATAGGTGGAGTTGGACTCGAAGCCGTAGCTGTGGAAACCATAGTAAAAGCTGACGTCGGCGGAGTACTTTGGGCCATGCACTTTGGAAAATGCTTTCTGCATGCAACTGGCTGCGATGCTCCCCTGCCCGAAGTTCTTCGTCCATTCGAAGCAATCAAGGAAATCCTTCTTCATGGGCGACAACGTCCTTTGCAAACGGATCTCTTCCTCTCTTCCGTCAGCGCTGCAACCGTCACCTGTAAGTTGCGTCCATGTCCCCAAAGAATCAACAAGATTTCCATATATTCGCATGTTTTTTCCCGTTATTCTTAGAATAAAACATCTCTCAGCAAAACCAGGTAACTGTGGCTCATAAGGTAAGCCTCGGCCGGCGGTATCGGGATTTTTTTGGTGGAGATTTCCTTCTCTGACATCTCCTTCTTCATGTCACGGAGGGCATGGATTGCCATGAAGAAACTGATGACCAAGGCGGTCTTCATTGGTCACCAGGTTGGTCACCAGCAAACAACAAGAGTTTTGTATGACTGATAGGAGCTTGAGCCAAGTTCACATAAATGTTCAATCACATGACTAGAAGCTTTGGGTCCACAAATGCAATGTCACTTGATTCTTCGCCGTAGTTCTTTGCAGCGTTCCCTGTCAGTCGCCACAAGACCATGACATCAAATCAGGGTCGTGACAAGGATGCACACAGGTTGCATCACTGGAACCTAGTCGACAATCACTGACTGCTCCTATGAGCGAACATCGATGATTGTAATTACTGATTCTGGCCGTTGCCGATACATCGGTTTTCCTCATGTTTCTCCATGAGACAATTAACTCTCGGTGACTCAGCCAAGCATCTCCCGTTGTAATCGTGGCCTGGCGATTTTGTTGGCGGATAGGAAGAAGAAACAACGCACAGCGAAAACTTTCATGAAGCAGCAATGAATTGAACTTCGTTTAACAAAATCTAAACTCAAGTGGACCCCAATGGACCCCCAAAATCAAAATGTCCAATGGGAAGACCATGTTTCAATATTATTTTTCCAGGAGTTCCTGCTAGTCTTTAGGGAATCATGTTCGATGCACTCCAGCGGGGAAAAACATAGGTCCCGATAAATTCTGTTTCTAGTTGTTTCTAGGATAGTTGTTGGTATCTCACGTTTTTATGGCATCAATATTGCAGCTGGGTACGTTGCAAAACAACAAACACTTGAACTCCCCAATCAAATTTCAATTGTTGCTGTTATTTCCTCATCATACAGGGTCAATCTGCATTCATTTGGTTGTGCTTGTAAATCCGATATATTCCCAATCGATGGTCTTTCTCAATCCCCATTTCATATGGGCTTAAAAGATGTTAAACTCATCAACTGATGGTGGATATTCACCTGTCAACCGCCCATTTGACGGTAATTTCACCACTCATTTCATCATTTGGGTGTGTCTGAAAATGGGGTATACCCCCAAATAGCAATTTTAATAGGGAACATGATGATAATCCATTGGAATTGGGGATCGCCTATTTTCAGACAAACCCATTTTCTTTTTTCCTCGACTTTCGCCTGGATAGATCTTAGTGTCCTCAGGCAACGAGAAGATCTTCTGATGCACCGATTCGTAGAGCGCGGACGCATTGCCCTGCGCAGGATGCGTAGCTGCCGAGAGAACTTGGCTGGATGATGGCGTGATGATGACGTAACGATTAGTTTTGGAAATACCATTAAGTATTATTATGGTAAAGAGGATGATGACGATGATGACGATGACGATGACGATGACGATGATGATGAAAACGATGATGACGATGATGATGATGATGATGATGATGATGATGATGGTGGTGGTGATGATGATGATGATGATGATGATGATGATGATGATGATGATGATGCTGGTGCTAGTGGTGGTGGTGGTGATGATTAGGGCGAAAATGGCGTCTTGATAGGGTGATGACAGGGTGAGATCTCACGAATGAACATGAGGAGATGGCTCACTCATGCTGGGAATATTGGAATAGCACCTAGCCAGCTCAAGTTGATGGGAGTGTGCTGAATTGAGAACGTAATTGATGATAAGGTGTACGGGAAAACGAATGACTAGGGATATATTTCGTCAACAAGATGATCCCAATGTTTGCTGATCAAATGACAGTTTTGGTTGACAAAATCCCTCCAAAGTATCTCCAATCTCCATTTTATCTTCTAGATCTTTAATGGTTTATGCAATCTATAGTATGGCAATTTGGTCCAGTCAACATTGTTTTGGCATCTACCTTCCTCTTCATATCAATCTCATATCAATCCCACCCTCCGTTCCTGCTGGAAATCTGTTCGACCACACCCTCGGATCAGCAGAGTATCACCTGCGCACTCGGTGTACCATGATCCCTGGGACGGTCCCTGAAATTAGCAAGTGACCACTGGACAAACAAATGGTTGAGAAGGGTATTCCCAGTTCATGGATTATGATAATCTGATATAATCTGGATATCATCATGGGGTGTCCCGAAAGTATAACCAATCAACCAGGTTTTTGGTTTCATTATCTTATCGTCATCTTTGTCCCAAACATAGCAAGCTTCAGAAGTAGTGGGGATAATCATCCACAGCTATCCATCACAACCGTCAGCATCAGGATTCCAGAGGTAGAACCTCTGCTCGGAGTGTCCAGAAGTCATTCGGCCCCCTGCGTTTACCAAAAGGGTTTGAGTATTTTGAGTAGAGACCACACACCTTTTTGGCCACACACCCAAAAGGTTTCATTTCTCCTCTACGGAGTTTTGGTTCTCGGTATGATTTTGGGCATGTCTTCCAATTCTAAAGTGCAAGCGTTTTGACCCTCGAAACTAGGAACCTCGCTTTACATCTTGTGTCCGCCCACATGTTTGCTACATCCTGTTTACTTTTCTTTTCTCTTGGTTAGTGTTTTCTCTGCAGATTGAAAGCAACCAAGCCTGGAAACCTCTGACTTTTATCTTTTTTTGGGTATGTTTAAACATTGAGGAGCCACAAAGGCTTGAGGACATTGTACAATGCAAAGCCAGTCTGACAGGTTTGGACACATGATTGCTGATTGGTGGTTGCAACCAATGCAAAAAAAAACATTCGTTATCATTGCAAATTATACCTGAAATACCTTCCAAAGCACGAAGCAAATGATCACTGAGGACACTGAGCACAGCCTTTTTGGTATTTAAATCCCCATCTACTGGTGGGTATCCATAGTGGTGCCATCCCACCTGTGAAAGCCGCTTTGGGGTCTCCAGGTCCTTCCAGCACGAAGGTTATGCCTTAGGATCCAAACACTTTGGGCTGCGGCCCGTTTGCTGCAACCACCCGATGTTCCACAGTTGTGGCGGGTGGGTTTTCATGAAAACATCGAAGGGAGGACCTGAACATCTTGAGCCTCTATCAAATGTAGTGTGATAAACCCAAATTTTGGAGGGACAGGATATGCCTTTATTTTGAGCCCGCTCAGCTCAGTATTTAGACCGAGCTTGTTGCCACTGGGGAAAATTCCCTGCAGCTATATCTAAATGGGAGAGATCAACCAACACAGAAATATGCCCGCAAAAACGCCAAACATGATAAACTGATTAATTGATGGATATTTTAGAAACCGTTGATCATATTCTTCTAGGAGATACTTTTTCTTGTATCAGCAACCCTAAGCCAAGCTAGATAGTGGAATATGGAGTAGATATCAATAGATATCATCTAGAACATCCTGGACACACTTTTTTGTCCCCAACATATCACCATTATATCTTCATCACCTGGACCATTGGGAATATAGCCATGGTTTCCCCACATAGAAACCATGGATGAACCGCTGATGTTTTTTTTTCAGCTCGCCAAGCAGCAACCATCGGTATGTCCCGGCGTTGCCACAGACTTCAAGGCCTCAGGGGGTTGGCCTTCACCCAGTGACCCACAAATGGGCTGGCATCAACGACTATGATGTATATGTATATGTATATATGTATTTGCGCAAACCATCCAATCTTATTCGATCTGGGTTGGTCAGTCATTTTGACCCTTCCGCGCTTCCGCACTTGAATTTCTGCAAACATTGGACACGTTCATCAAGAAGAAATGGCCGTCCAAACAATTGAACAAAGGGGAGGGAAGTCCACCAAAAGTGTGGAATGTGACATACTCACTGGCCATGCATGGATGGAAACAACACAATACTATTATCATTGTGCTTACCAAACATGGTATGTTAGTGATATAGTCAAGAAGAACATCACAAATGCGGCTTAACTACTGGGGAAACCACCAACTAAGTGATTGAATAGAGGTTGAGAGATGTGCAAATCATCAATGAGCACCTGTAAAACTGTCAAACACTTGGATCTTTTACCAGCAACGGGTCTATGTCCCAAATTCAGCACTATTAGTCTTTCAGGAGCCACACACGGCAAACAAACCAAGTGAAATGGAGACGTAATACAGGCAATGGTGGGTAGATTTCACCAAGGGGGAGGTCATTGAACGAGGGGGGGTTCATGGGGGTTCTGTATTTGTTTTCGGGTCAAGACTTTTGTTGATCGTTGGCTCTAATGGTGCAACACTGAAAGCAAGATGCGATTCATTTGCGAAGGATCATTGGACTAAGTGCTTCCTTGTTGTCAAGGGAATCCTGGGCACTTTCTCCAAGTCAATACGTCATTCAAGACTTTTGCCTGGTCTCACTTGTTCGTAAAAACATGCAACATCAAGAAACCAACAATATATAACAATACATAACAATATATTTATTAGCTCCACCATTTCTTGGTGAAGCCCTTTTGAAATCCCAAATCACCAAAAGCTGTGCCCATCTTCTCCATCCCCATCCCCATCTCCCCAGCCAGGGCACGTAGTCGCCAAAGTGCACCTGGTCGCCGTCCTTCAACTTGAGATCCGCCGCGGCGCCCGAAGCGGCTGAGATCAGGGTCTTCACCTGGGAGTTTTGGGATGTCATGGCCAGGTACGAGTACCAGTTGGTGTCCTCAAATATGGTTGGAAAATCCCCGAACTCGCCATGGAGGTTTATAGCTTTGAGTGGGAGAATCAACTACAAATGGGAGATTTTCCAGCAAGCCATGTTTGAGGACACCAGAGGGTTGGAAAACGGTGACCTATGATGAGGCAAAATGATTGGATTCATTGGATTCTTGGAAACGCCAAGTCACAAGGCCACATACCCAATGGCTGAATATAACATTACGACACTAGCACGTAAAACTCAACCGCTTCCCTGAAAATCCTTGGAGTCTTTTCTTTAAATGGCAGCTTCGGGGTGTACCGCCAGATGCATCATCTGCAGCCATGGCTATGGCGGCTATGGCCTCTGGGTGCAATTTCTTGATGGCACCGCCAGATGTGATGTGATCCGCGTGGCAGTGGGTATTCAGGACATATTTCACCTGACCATGCGGTGGACTTTCAACTGGCTGGAAGTTTAGGTCTGACAAAAGGATCAAAATGCAACCAAACATTTTGTGTTGGTGGATCCAAAGAAACAATTGGTTTGCAAATAACTTGCTTTGATAAGATACTTTGGATCCTGTTTGTTCCATTTCACCTTGCAGAGGATACATCGATCATTGCATCATAGTTTTTTCTTTGATACCCATGATACCGGAATGGGATCGCATCTAGCTGATTGCTGGCTATATTTCAGTACAAACATGTGGAAACATGTGAGCAACTAGGTTTGTCTGAAAATTGGGTGCCCCTAAATCCCATGGTTTATCATCATTGTCCCGTTCAAAACTATTCAAATGGCCATTTTGGGGCATCCTCCATTTTCAGGCAAACCCATATGTGACCACCATTCGGAATATCGAGCTGGTTTCACCATGTTTCACCAATGACATCCTTGCCATTTCGGCGACGAAACAGCACCATGGCAGCACACCTTGAATCCCAATTCATCTGCCAGAGCCAAATCACGACCCTCCATGCCCAAGACCTTGGATCTGGCCGCTGACGGTGTGCATGTCACTGACAAAAAATGGGAGACTCAAAAGGTTTTGACCAAAGAAAATGTTGGGGGGTTGAATGAAGTGCAGCTACACCTGTTCGAAGGGATCTTTTTTCAAAAATGAGATTTCAGCCGCAAAGAATAATTTCATAGAAATTCTACCAGCAGCAATGGCTTTTTAGCACAGAATTTCTATCACTGGGGATGGCTCATCTAAACTTGTCGAGGCCTTGGGCCCCTAAGCCCTGCTTGGAGATCCCACTGTCCTCCATTTGGAGCTTTCCGTTGATTGCAGAATATGGGTTGCAGATGGTTGCAGTGCTTCACAGTAAGTTACTTAGTTTTGCGTAAATCATATTTCTGTTAGCGCTTTTAGAACAATGACTGTTGAACGTCAGTGCCTAATAGGGATAATTTAATGTCATTTTGCAGGGTGAAAGGTTGAACCCTGAACCCACCCAGAAGGGATCTCTGTAAATCATCACACACCGAGTCTTTTTAGGATCCTCTTGGGCTCACTCAAACCCATGGCTTGAGTTTTGAAAAAATCCACTGGTGCCCTTTCCATTCATCTCCCAAGAATCAAACACCAAGCCAGGCGACTGGGTCAATCAAGACAGCTTCATGACTCTTGGTGCATCCCACCAAATAGCTGAAGGTTGAACTGCCCTGGGCCATTCCAGTGGCAGCTTCTTTTTTGCGTGTCAAGTAAATTTGAAACTGGTGGGCGAAATAGAAAATCTTCCCAACTCCGCAATACCATGTATCCATGGGTTGGTATAAGGAAGCATCTACAGGAAACCTCTATATTTTATGGGAAAGACCATGGTATCCTGTAGATTTTCCGTTCAAACATCAGAGATTAGGTATCAGTTCTTGGATGATCACCCCACTTAGCAAGTAGCGAATAACCCCACTTAGTAAGTCCCCGAAGTGGGCTTATGACTGGCTTACAACCATGGTTACGAACCACTTTCTAAGTGGAATAAACCTACTACAAAGCAGATGAAGATAAGTGCCTGTGTGTCGAAGAGTTGTTCGATCACGAAACCTGGCTTCTCGACTGCGTTCACCGTGGCCTTCCAAGTGGTTCTGTCCGTTTCAGATATACCAGGGGGAAGCTGGGTAAATCAAGAGGTAAAGCATGGAAAAAACTACGAATTTCTGGATAAACCCTGACAAGACTTGGGCATTTGCCAGGGGAACATTCTTCCATGCGAGTGGGATGATCTCTGAAGTATATCATTGGGACTGGAGAGCGAAAAGAGCATGGACAGGAACATGGGATGATTCTGAAAAAAATGAACAAAGGTCAGAAATGGTGCTGGAGCACAGCCCAAGCGGGTGGAATGCCGAAACTTTCATCATGGACCAATGCGCATTTCATCATCAATAAATGATGGGCCGATGGGGATGATTTCTGAAGCTGGATTGGCGAGTCGGTGACTTGGGTCAGCATACTGGAAAATACTGAAAAACCCTCTAATCCATCTGATCTTTGAGTCTTTATTCAAGAGGAAATTTCCTATCGTGCGCAACAAGTCTAGAGTATAGAGGATGAGATTTGGCATTATCACTATCTATCACTCGAGAAATCAACTTTGCTCTGAATTGCATTCTGATATCTCTAGTTCTTTCTTGCACCATCCCAACTTTGGCCCTTTCTTTTTTTTGCAAAGCTCTATAAGATTGGAACCAATGGTTAATGTTTGGTTTCCAATGATTGGTGTCTTGTACAAAATGGGACTTTCCTCACTGTGGTCATCGCTATTTGTTTCAAATCAATTGGATTGTCCAATGATTTAAACATGAGTATCAACTTTGCTCGTCTATGAGATTGAGATTTGCCATTCTTTTCACATCAACTCATACTTTCATCCAATTTTCATACGGACAAACAAAAACGGATTTAATTACTTTGATCTATAGTGCTGGGGGCAAGCTACATGGGATTGTATAATGGTTTGCGGTCCTCCGTCCTATGCCACAGGAATCCTTACAATATTCATAATGGGTATACAATTTGTACAATCCAACTAACTTGACCATGGCGCATCAAAAGTTGGGTCACTTTTCCAATGAACTTCAAAATGGTGCATATAACTGGCTGTATCATCCATATAGCTGCGAAATATGCGTTATCCAGGTATAAATATCCATCAGTGATTATCACATATAGCCCTTATATACAAAAATATCCCATAGAACTGAGCTTTGTATCCCATTTAACTGGGAAAATCATATCATAGAAGAGTGCTTGTTTATCAACTCATCCTACTTTCATCCATCTTTCATCACCATAACCACATAAGCACCGGAGTTCACCTCCTCATTCGGCCCACTAAGTTGCTCCATGACCCAGTCGCGCACCGGGCCACACCTGATGATGCCAAGTCCAGGGATTCTCCCAGGAGTTTTTACCGTCAAGGATTGGCAAAGAATGGGGAATGGTATGACACGCGATCAACCATAGTATATCACAGTTGAAAGATGTAAAGAGATGTGAATTCGTGAAACATGGAAAAGTGACCTATTCGGGATGTTGACTTGTTTGGATCATGTAACCAGAATGCGTGTATTCATGGAAGTTCCCTCCCATTTTCTCACTCCGAAAATATGGGAAAATCCAGTACCGATGAGGAGTTTCACCGCGTGAATCCCTCATGCTCAGCAGGTAGATCAAGCTGCAAAGGGAAAGACGTCATTCGATGAATCTCCATCTTCACTGGTGTTTTGTCCGTTATTCTTCTTCTCTCAAATTCGATTGCTCATGGGTTTGTCTGAAAATAGGATACGCCAAATTTTGATGGTTTATCGACATTTTACCTATTGAAATTGCCACAACTGCGGTGAACTCCTCCATTTTCAATCATTTATTGCAACCATAACATTAATTTCTTGGGTTTTCAATGGTTTTCATCAGATTTTCCCAACTTTTCCATCATTTTGGTCCGGTTTTCATGGCTTTTCCCACCACGAGTTTCCGGATGAAGTTGAGGCGCTCGGAGCAGCTGGTAAAGAATTTCAGATCCAAGTCGTTGGCCAGCAAGGCAGCTGATGCCCTGACGAAAACAGGCTTGGAATTGCCATTTTGTTCAACAAAAATCCAGGGGAAAAGTGGGAAAATCCTCCGATTCTACTATAAGACTTGGGGATTTACTGTGATTTACCATCTAATCAATTACAACATGGATTTACTCAAAACTCTGGGATTTTGTCTTTGCTGATCAGCTAAAACATGGATTTTGTGATCAAAACTTAGGGACTTACCATCTGGTAATCCAACGCGGCAATGAAAAACCTGTTTTTAAACGATGTGGTAAGCTCAAAAACAAACCAGACCCTGGACTTCAGCACCCCAAAGTTGCTGATAGTCAAGAAATATCGGGAATGCAAGCCCCCTCCCTCAGAAACTATGGTGGATGTAGGAGGTGGGAAAACATATGACTGTGGCCATTGGAGATGGGATTACTCTTCAAATTGGGATGTCGCCCCATGTCACCCCAAGGCCCAGCAACTGCAACGCCTGTTGTGTCCCAAGGCTTTCGCCTGGTGCAGCAATTCGAAGTGGGTTGGCATTGTGGAATTCCCTGATACTGGCTGGTTCAGGAGGGTTTCTCATCATCCAGAATCGCATTTATCACCTCCTTTTTGGTCAGATCCTTAGGCCTGAGATCATACTCACTGCTTTTTTGGATGATGTTCCTCTTCCACAGTATGAACTTTTCCACCCAGCCATATCATTTTGGGCACCTGTGACAGTAGAAAGGCAGCACCAGCCCGGTTTCCGGAGGTGCATTGCAACATCCTTAGCTTTTGAGGAGCAGCCAATTTTGGGGATCCAAATTAAAGATGGATGGATTTCAATCATCACCTATTCAAAATCATGGTGATTGATTGATTTCGATGAGGAACCACAGAATGGATGGATGGATTCAAGAACCACTTTTGGATGATTGGATGATGTTGAGATCAAACATTGGTAATTAGTGACCACATCAACCAATTGTATAATACCCATTTTCAGGGATCTAATAAAGGACACATAAATGAGTTTCAACGCACCTGTTTCATGCTGCTTGGGTCATGCAATTCGCATCGCCAAACTTTAGGAACGGGAGCCGAACAAACGTAGGGATTGGAAGAAGCAACGATGGACAGTTAATCAACAAACATGGTGATAATATCAAGTGAATATGGTCGGTTAATGGCAGGTAATCCAGGTGATGTGTGTCGGACAAACATGGGCGACGTTTCCAGCTTCAAGGTGGGTGTCGTGTTTTTTTTCTCTCTTCATCTCCATTGAAATTTGGGGATGGGTGGGCTTCAACACCCTTGAAAAAAACCAAGGCCGGTTGACAAATCGTGAGTGCATTGCAGCCCCTCCTTTTTGATATACCCTCCGGCAATCAAAAAGTGGTAATCGAAAATTCATCGTACATCATGGATAGTTGAGTTTCCTATTGAAAGATATTAAATCCTGAGATAGGAGATTTCCGGTTGCTATATTAATTACCGAATTGTGCTTAGAATCTACCTGTGTCAATTTACAGATTCTGACTTCCAGGATGGTCCGACCGGCCAGCTAGATGATGAAGAATCCAATAGAATCCATGGTCAGAAACTCCATCCCACACCTACCATTCGCAGTCCATTCATCGCAACAATTCCAACCATCAAACTCCAATCCATCCAAGTCGTCCACGCAGAAAAACCATCTCACCCGCCATATCTTCCCCTTCCACTGCATCTGAGCGTCAAAGGCTTTGGAAGTTTCTCAATGGCAGCAATGACCTGATGAAACATGTGGATATGTTGGGGAGACATATCGACCAAGGGGGGACATCATCAACAATGATGTATGATTTATGCTGATTGGTGGTTGAGCCGCCCATGTTAGTCGGGATATTCGGCTGGCTTTAAGTTAACTTTCAGGGACCAAGATGGGGATACTGATCATTCAAAACTGGCTGGTGGTCAAGCAATGTGGGGCCCACCACTATAGTTCCGTCAATTGGGATCCTCCTGTTTTTTGGATGGACAATGAATGGTCTTTGAAACCGCCAATGAGAAGAAAGGCCTGGTTGGTGGTTGAGCCATCAACAATGATGGGAGGTGAATCAGAAATGAGCCGCTTCGATGGATCAATAATCATTTGTTTGGAATGAGTAATACATGTTGGAAACCAGCTGGAAAATCAAGGGGATTCCAACATATCCCAACAGTGTATCTGCATGTTGATTGAAATGACTCAGATCTCAGCTTGATTTCAAGAACATATTGTGGATGTCCAGAAATCTGTCATAATGATTATTATCACATTCGAGCCTGGAAGCATAGATGTGATACAAAACTGCTTTACAATTTGGGAGCTACACTTTCAAGAATCTGGTCCACGCTGCACGCTGTACGTTTTCCGCATAGCTCTCTGCATCAAGAGAGGCACTGTACAAACACAAGTGTGGCATAAGGCTGCCAGCACAAAATCTGGCGTCAAGTAAAATTTGGAAAGGGCCCCCTAAAGAACTGCTGGAAGTTGCTTTTGGGGTTCACTGGAGACCCAATCCAGTCTCAACAGGACTGAAAGTCTCGCAACATCACCACTGGACGTGGACTGTACAACATCTCCACATTGATATCCCGTGGGAAAAACTACGCCCCCGCGACCGCTTCCGGCATTCGTTTCACCGCCACCAGTTGGGTGGACTCGTGACCGTTGTTGTGGAAATGGGGCGCGTGGCCTTCCGGAATGTGATGTTCAGGTCCCAAGGCCGTAACAGGTGGTTTTGGATGCTGAAACATGTTCTTTCTAGATATTACATTCATGAGTTTCCTGAGAAAGCAGGAAGTCAAACACGATGGATTTATCTCAATCCACCAGAAGTTTTTGCCACTATATCACATGTATATCCCATGTATATCCATATTTTTTTCTCAATCCAGATCATCTTTCAGGAGGCCAGACAAATCAGGATGAATTCCGCCGAGCAAATTCCCATCGTTTGAAACTCACGTCGCCACCTACGGTCGTGATCAAATGTATCCGGATACATTTTTCCACTACATCCCACTATATTCCCATTAAGTTACTATCCATCAACATCAATCAACAATCAACATCAATCAACATCAATCAACATCAATCAACATCAATCAACATCAATCAACATCAATCAACATCAATCAACATCAATCAACATCAATCAAGCCCATATCCCATGAATATTCCATTGAAACATGGTGAAATCCACCAATTTTCATGCCATTTTTCCGGGTTCTCCGTTTCGGAAAGCAGCCAGGGACCTGGATGCCGATCTTCCCTGGCCACGAGAACCTGGAAGCCAGCGGCTTCCAAGGCGTTTTTCAGCTGCTGGGCGGTGACCTTGGTGAAATGTCAACGCGCAGCGTGGTGATGACTTAGCCAGAAACTGGAACATTGATCTGAAACAAAAAACATGTATTGATCTGGAACATCTTTTTTTAAGTTTTTGGTAATTGATTCCAATATTTCATCATACTTTCATTCTAAGTTTACAGTAACTCTAAGCTTATTGACATTCTTCCTCTTTGAGAGTGCTTGGACTGGGGGCAGCGGGCTTCTCTTATTGATCCTCTAATTGAAGACCAACTTCTGATTCGTCGCCAACCGGGGCAACGAATGTCTTGACCAACCCCCCGTCTTTCGACATGACATGTTGTGAATTTCTTAATCATGTTCAAAGGATTTTCTACCCAGCTCAACAACAGTCTGGGCAAATCATAGAGTTCAGCAAACTAAATCTATGGTAAACTATAGTGAACAAGATTTTTATCATTACATCAGCCATGAGGTTGCCTCAATTCTAGCCAACAATGCCAAGCAGCAACATGGAAGTAGGAGGGGAAGCATGACATGGCCCTGTCATCCGATGACAAAGAGGCCTAGCGCTCCACTTCCATCCACTGTTCCCATTTGGTGCCGTCATTTAGAATGCAGGGCACCCAAGAAATACCAGACACAGTTGCTGATGTAGGTTGCTTCACTTCAAACAAGTGAGTCATGGTTGGTTAATGGGGATTCCCAGTTCATGGATTATGATAAACCTCCAATAAATCAGGTACTAAGCTATAACCTCCAGAAATCAGCAATCAACAATGGTACATTTCATGGCAGAAACCGTTGATACCCTGTGATCCCAACTGATCTACATCCCAGCAAGACATCCAGGGCCTGCAGCTCCCGAACCAGTGCCTTCAGGTTGATGTCCTGCTGTGCCCAATCACCGGTGTAGCCCATCAGCTGGATCATCATTTTATGACGTTTTTACCACATCAGATCCTACTTTCTAACTGTAAAGACCCGATTCCCCTAAAAGATCCAATAGGCAACCCCTAAAAAGCGGTTATGAAATTCATCAGTAAAATCATCCTTTAGTTACACCACCTTTTGTTCCAAGTCAAGCTTGGTGGGATGTACCCTCCGGTAGTCAAACATGGCAATGGAACATCCTCCATTGATAGATACATTTCCCAGCTATGAACCTCCATTTGTAGGGGATGTCCAATTGCCATGTTTCATGACACCGGAGGGAAACCCCATTTCTGGTACCAAAAAGGCTACAATTTTCAATGGTACAAATGGTATAAATCCCATTAAATCCCATTGAATCACCACTAACTCTCCTCTCCCGGCCATTTGTAGCCACTCTCTTGTCGTTGATTGAAGATCTTGCGCCAATGCGCTCCCACTGGGCAGTCGCGGCCGCTGATGTTCGCGTTGGGCGAGAACATGGTGATGCACAAACGACCACCCGGAGCTAAGAGGTCCTTCAGGACACAGGATCCAACGGTGATATCTTGAGATTCAGCACCAACCAAAGGTGAAATGACCCAAAGTGGGATCAGCGGATTTTCTGTAATTGTTGTTGTTTGTTGTTGCTTGTTGTTGGTTGTTGTTTGTTGCTGTGTGCATTGCGGATTTTGTTCTATTTCCATATGTTGAGTGGTTCAATGCCCACATGATGGGGAAGAACACCCCATCGGATCTTTGATGCAGTTTGGTTCATGGACAGCTTCCACCGCTCTCCTTGAAGTTCTTGATGGACTCCTCAATCGCATCACCTGGATGATTTTGAGCCATGTCATGCCATGCAATCTCCGATCATTTCCCCTTAAAATCGCTCAAATGAAGGCTTTAAGATTGATCTATACTAATCTCATGAATTTTTGATTGATCATTCAGGATTTTACACCTGCCATATTCGCACATCTACTCATTGAAAGAGATTTCGGTTTGTTGTTTGTCTAAAAATAGGCTACCCCAAAATTTGATGTTGGAGAACATCAATTTCCTTATCAAAATTGCGATATCCTTGGCAATTTGGGGACTAACGCCATTTTTGGGCTAACCTGGAATGGATATTGTTGCTCCTATAATATCCCATTGTGTACCCCATTGTCATATGTACTCCTTATATATTCCTTTATAGTTTGTTAAATCCCCAAGCTCCTTAACTCCCCATTTCTTCCTGTCCTATCCTTATTGACCACACCAGAGCTGCACCCAGTGACCCGTCAGGAAGTGCAGAACTTCCGAGACCAAAATGCCGCTGAAGCCACCCACCTCTGCAGCAATGCCTGGTATTTTGGAGGAAGCCCTGGTGGAATTTTGCTCCAAAAATGGCTCGAAAATGGTAGCTTCGGCCATTCTAAATCAAATTCAGTAATGTCTCAATGTGCTCAAGGGTGATATAGATGCCCAAACATGGGCAATTGGATACTCAAACATTCAAGAATAACATCTTACTCTACTAACCCCAGGTTTTGAAGGCTCCTAAAACCCCAAAAGCTTCGATACTAGGTATGATTAACACCTCATACCACCTGCTGATGACAAATGACCATGACACAGCATAACGACATTGATAAGCACTTGTAGTCTGTTCACTAAATCAACACGAATAATAAATTACTACTTTGTGACTTTGTGACTACAACCATGTTGATTTACTAGAAACCTAGTAACAATGGTAATTGGTAAGAATGGTAATTCGTAGGTCATCACACTAATATCATACTACCTCCCCGAAAGATTGAAACAAAAAGTAAAATACTTTAAAATAGCATCATTTCCGAAGATCTCACTTTTCCATCTTTTTCCGCGTTGCTATAGGGGTCATGTTCATGGCTTGAACCATGTCAGCTTAAGACGCCGGCCTTGCACTTCTTTCAGGTCGCTGGGCAACATGCCAAAGACGGTGCGGATCTGTGGCCGGCGAAGCTAACAATTGGAGCTGTGTTTTGGGTGGTAAAAATGTGAGTTGAACAATTGGAGTTGAACAGCTTTGAACAGCTTGAACCCACCAAACACTATCGAAAAATGATGATTTGATGGATACTTCACGGTTTTCAGCCACGGAAAGTGGAGTTCGCCAAGAACCTGAACGCACCAAGAACTGGGACTGATTTCACCAAACAATCTGAAGAGAGAACTGACAGAACTGGGGGATATGAGCCAACCAATGGCCAACCAATAGTGATGAAGGATATTTACACATAATCAGCTCAACATGGAGGATATTAACCAACAAAATCACCTATTTGGGTACAACAACTGCAATCCGCACCTCGGACATCTGCAAGGCATCCACAGCATCCAGGTGCTCTTGGGCGCAATCGCAGGCGATCACCTGCTGGCCATCCGGAAAATGGGCTGCAGTGGCTGCAGGATTTGATGGTCGGCTGCAGGTTCAGATTCGGTCCAAGGAACCACTGAGAAGTTTCCACAGCCCTGGAGAACATTGATGAGAATGTGATCCTTTGAAGGATTGGTAGGATTCAGAATTCCTGAGACATTTAATTTCTCCCGATTCGGTTTTGATGACATTTGATGCATCACCACCAAGAATATCACCACTTTTCCGCTTT
Source organism: Symbiodinium sp. clade C Y103 (assembly GCA_003297045.1). Classification (NCBI taxonomy): domain Eukaryota; class Dinophyceae; order Suessiales; family Symbiodiniaceae; genus Cladocopium; species Cladocopium sp. clade C. Next base: position 797,488 of record BGPT01000049.1, read on the forward strand.
TCCGGCACGAGTCTTGGAAACAGCTAATGCAGATGCCAGGACGTCGATGAAGAGGTCGAAAATGGGATTGTCACGGGATCGCCTTGAGGTCTTTGGATGTGTTGATACTGAGCTTCCATTGTTGAATCCATTGATCTGGGGCAGCTTCTCGTTCTTTGTGTACCTTCACAGGGAGACAATTCACCCAGTAGTGGATGACAAAGGAGTCTGGAGAACGATATTTCACAGGCAGAACGGTCTCCATCCTCTTGGCCAGATTTGTCAAAAAGGAAGTGAACCATCTGGCCCGTCTGACGAACGGGACATCAGGCAATGTATCGCCAGATTCCCATTGCAGTTTCTTTGTGTTGAACCACGGACTCTTTCCAGGGAACATCATGCAAAAGTCAGCATACAATTGAAACCATGACCAGTAACGCACGTTGCCGGAAGAGGCGTGCAATGATTGTATCCACTCAGCCAAAAACGGCCAGTCTGCGATTTCGTACTGTCGAACTTCCTCTGGGAGTCTGACCGGCAATGTCCATGGAATCATCTCAACTGGTCCCAAGGGCGCATCAAATCTCGGCTCCTCACCTGGGTCGCGAGTGGCTTGTTGACTGGCCAAAGTCATGGCCAATTTCCCAACCTGGATGAAAACATGATGTGCCCAGTCACGCTGTGATTCCGCTGAAGAAATTTCGGTCAACAAAGTCGAACGCAACGAAAGCAAAGCTGTGTGGTTACTAAACTCGTACATGGCAAGAGCATCTGCTGCATGATTTCCTCGGATGATCCATGCCTCAGCTGGAGTCTGCTCACTGGTGACATGCTGATGGCTCATCACTTTGTAGACACCTAAAAACAAGGGTCTGGCCGCATTGAAAGCTTCCCACAACTGTTGCAGCAAATCATGGTTGGGTCTCTGGGGCTGAGACAGAAACGTTGCCTGACGTGCAAAATGCCGCAAACATTTGACTACATGCTGGTTATCGATCCACAAACGAAATGGCTTCTGCCGCATGTTGGCATACCTGCATGCTATCACTGCTGCAAACATTTCCGCTCGAGTGACTGTCTGAAATCTACCTGGCAACAGGCCGGCTGCTACCGGAGCAAAATCCATGTCAACGGAAGGCACTCCTTGCACTACTCCCCATGAAGCTAACCTAGAAAGAGGGTCCCTGGGTCCAAGACAAGACCCGTCAGTAAACAAGTCAAGGACCTCCTGGTGAGGGTCAGCAGGAATTTGGAACTGCACTTCAGAGGCAAGCTTATCTAAAGATTGGCGAAATTGCAACAGAGAGGCTGGACGAGCCACCCATCCGTGGTTGAAAAGAGACGGTGCCGATTGCTGTATGGCCTGTCGAGTGGCTACAGGGCAGTCTCTACGTGCTGCTTCAAGGGCCTGACATTCCCAGTTTCGATGGGAAGCGGAATCTGGTTGACCACAAAAGGGACACTGATCGGTTAGACTCGCATCTCTATGTGGCAAGTGGTCAGCTGTGTAAAAGGTTCCGTTCATAACTGTGCGCAGCAGGCCTCGTTCCACTGAATCTGTGGGGCTTTTGCGTGTGCTCAAGGTAGCATGGCAATGCTGCATCCCAGTGAAAGTCTTGCGACAAGAGATTTGTCCCGCCACCTGAGATTGCCAGGCTTCAGTGACCCGCACCAACAAACATTGGATGGGAGAGTTCCATATATCAATGCGGTCACCATACTCATCAACGAAACTGTCATGTTGGTTCCAATGCCAAAGCAACTGGTGCATCCGTCGCAGCAAAACATGACATGGCCCTGGTTTAGGGAAGGTCTGAACACTTCGACTGGCTTCGGTCAGCAAAGCAAACGCAGAGTCAGGTGCAACATACTTTCTGGTCTCAAGCAGTGTTTGCCAAATGGCATAAAAGCCTGGGTCCACCAGCGGATGGCTCAGCAATGAAAAGTGCAGTATCGGCGAAGCACCCGGGCGGTGCTCCCCAATGGCTCTCAATGCATTGGTGCGGAGGTCATCAAAGTGTGCATTTCCCAAAAAGGCCGAAGCAATGCCATGCAGGACATTGGGCAAGGCCACTGCCCGAATGGCATGGAGTTTTCGAGTGTAAGCTGCCTTAGAGTGGGCTAAGGCTTTCCAGCGAGGCTTGAACTGTTCCAACTTGGATGTTATCACTGAGTTGGTCATTTGACGGGAGTACTGCACATGGCCGCCTAAGTCACGTGTCCAAAAAACCACAGGGCATTCAGTGGAGCGGAGCTCCTGGCGTTCGGTGGCAGCTGTGGACCAAAAGATGGTTTTGTTGGCATCTATCGGAACATCCAACATGGACAAGACGTGTTCCAACTCTTGATATCCTCGCTGGACTTCACTGGCTGTGCTGGAAAGAAGCTCAAGGTTGTCCACATAGGACCACATGGTGCACCGGGGAACCCGAACTTCCAGCCATCTGTTGGCTATGACATTAGTCAAAAGCATGCCCACCACGGACATGCCGCACCCTTCTGGGAGTCCGCTGCAAGACTGTAGCGGTGGGCCGGTCGCCCCTCTGATAAAAAACCGTCTTTCCATGGTGCAAAGAAAAGTGGACCATGCTTTCAAGATCTGTGTCGGAAGCCCCATTGCTATTCCTACCTTGATGATGGGAAGTCTCGGCAAATGGTTAAAGGCTTTTATTAAATCCAGCATGCAACCTGTCAAAGGACGGCCTGAGAAGTAATGGTCTTCCACTGCCAGTTGGATGCCAAACCATACGTCCTTTGCGGTTTTTCTGGGGACATTACCAAAGCATTTACTTGGGACTTTGTCAGCCAGGAAAGACAGTATTTGGCTAGACCGCAGAGAACTCCATGTCCTGTAAATCAACGAAAACACCGTGATGGGTCTGTAATGACTCACTTTGTGTGCTTGCGCAAGCTTCTCAAGGGCATGGATAATGCCAGTGGTGAGAGATACTGGCCATGGATTACCAGCCTCCACCCAGGTGAACATGTCGGCTATGGACTGAACCAAGTCTGGGGCTAATGCCAGCAAATCTGCTCTGCTCCATCCGTCTGGTCCTGTGGCTGCAGTACGCTTTTTCTTCTTCAGGGATGACAAGATTTGCTCAGCAGTGATCGGTTCATATTGCATGGAAGGTCCCTGTGGGATAGACTGGTCAACAAAGTCCAAGACCGGATCCCAAATTGATTCAGGCTGGTGTCGATGCTTGTCCCATCTGGCAGACCATTCTTGGCCAAAGCGGGCAAAGAGAGTGGCTAAATCTCCTATGGGAGTGTCCTGTGTGACCTGGTCACCTGGTGCAAGAGTGGACAAGTCTTCGACCCAAACCTTATCTTCAGACGCATGGATGGGGACAAGGGGTCCCTTAGATGTGGACAAATTTTGGGTCACATCAAACTGCGTCCGCTCATCAAAAGTAAACGCATTTTCGTCCGCATCGACTTCAAGGACCGTTGCACTGCTGCGGTCAATCAGCATTTGAACAGGCTGAACCTGTGGTTTCTGGACATCCTTGAAGATTTTCATGGGATTGTCTACATGGTGTTGCTTGGCTTTATTGACCATTTCCTTGATGAGAACTTTCTCAAGTGCTCGGACTTCAACTTCAAAGGCAAAACACAGGGCAGTGGCAGCATGTGCTTCAAGGGGGCTGTCAGGCAAGTCGTATGGTACCTCTGGCATGTGAGTGTCACGGCAAGCCCACCAAACCTTAAAACCTCCTGTGAAGCCAGGCGCATTGAGTATGGCACGCCACTCTCTGGTCAAGTGAAGTGCCTTTTGCATGGACTGGGCAGGTTTACAAGCATTGCGGGCATAGGCTTCCAGGCGTCGAAGCTGTTTGAACCATCGTTTATGCATCACATGTGTTCCATGGAACTCAGGAGAAGCACTACCTGGTCTACTCGGCCGCAAAAGACCCTGTGATTCTGGGACCAAAACCACTTCGCTCGTCTGGGATCTGCCCTTTTGGCATGAGAGCAAGGCATGGCCTGTTTCCGCAAGAGAAAGCTGATTGGCTCTTCGCTCAAATTCGGCCGCTAGTCGGGTACAAAACGCATGTGGAGGGCCGTCATGGAACGAAAAACTGCCAGCTGGCATGGGCTGTTTGAACTTCTCCCAAGGGATGGGCTTGGGCTTTCTCCAAAGTGGAATCTTTTCAGGCTTGCCAAAAGGAGCAAAAGAGGCACTCAGGACCGCATGGTCTTTGAACAACATGTTGTCCACTGAAGTGGATTGCCAAAAAGGTTGAAGCTCGGGGCTGATCCATACAAAATCTTTTCGAGTGCTGGCTTTGCATGTCATGACAGGCAACTTGCCAGTTCGTTGTTGTTCCATGTCTTGGATCTCCCGCCAGCCCTGGGCTGCCCATATGGCGGTCTGCTGCAAAAGGCCATGGTGTTGATTAAAGTCGCCAACTATGAAACGTTTTCCTGGCAACCCCATTACTATTTGCTGCGTCAGATATGAGAGAAGCTCATCCGCTTCTTGTCTGGTGGCCAGTGTCTCGGCTGCTTGGGCTGGGCCGTAAAAAACTGCCCCATGAATCCATTGGTCACAATACCTAAAGGTATGGGAGGAAAGGCGACAAGACTCCCACACTTCTGTTGGCCAACTATTGGAAATTGGTCTGCAAGGCAAGGTGGCTAAAAAACCTGTACCAATCTGTTTACCTCCAATTGAACTCAAGGCCCGTGATCGATAGGGGACTGGTGCCCCAGGATGGTATGCAAATGGGCTGCGATTGAAAGACAGCTCACCTTTGAATTTTGTGATGCCCATCTGTGTAAGGTGGGACTCTGAAACTCCCCAAATGGCTTGATTGCCGGATGGAAGATCTGAAAGAAGAGCACTCTTGTGCATCAACCCGGTCGGGTTGAGTGACCCAATGACCAAACCTGGTTTGTCTTCGCAGGGTCCTGGGTTGGTCGCTTCCCCTGGACGGAAACTGATTCCATCAACACGAAAGTGCCATAGCTGTGAATTGGAAAACTGTACAAGCAAGCATGCAAGGATGTGTCGGGCCAATCGCCCCAGTCATTCAGCTGTCTTTGCGCGCTTCGACAGAAGCGCTTCGATTCGGGACATCTGGTCTTCAAGTTTGGAATCCAACATCGAGTGCAAGGTGGCATGTTGTGTGTCCATGTGAGACTTAAGCTGCTGGACCTGGCCACCCAGCTGATGTTGTTGGGTATTCAGTGTTTGGAAACTACCAGTCAGTTGAGAAACATTGGTGGTGAGCTGCTTCACTTGGTCCTCAAGAGCAGCCACACGGGATTCATGCGCTTCTGTCATCGATGCATCTTCAGGGACCTGGATGGCTTGGCGCAAATTCTGCTCAATGTTTGGTTGCATGGTAGCCAACTGGGCAGGTGTCACAACTGGCGGTGCCGGTTTGGACGGTGTTTGCCATGGATCACTCATCAGCCAAGGATCGGTGCCGGTTTTGTCAAAGGTCCTGGAAGGTTTGCTTGTCATCTGGCGCAAAGTGCGTGCTGAAGCGATCACAGTGCTCTCCTGATGATTCTTGGCATCTTTCAAGGCATCATTGTGACTTATGAGAACATCTCCGTGCATCATCGTGAACACCCAGTGGGAAGGATGAGCAGAGGCTTGAGCTGACCAGAAAACTCCATCGGCTGCTTGGCCTTGAGGCTGGCCCGGACGAGCTGGCCATTGCCACTGATGAAAGACCTTTTGCAGGCTGGCTTTTGTCGTACCCCAGGGTAGGGGACCTACCTTGTAGGTCATGACAGTGGTGCCTTCTAGGAAACTAATCTCTGGCCGATGGAGGCGATGAACCTCGGATGCGTCCGCTTCACTCACCCTGAGGCCGTAGCGGTCACCGTTTCTGACCAGCCACGAAGGCTGTGTGGTGGTCTGATTGATGAACAAGGCTTCCGCATGGGACCTTTTGGGTAACCACACTACCCTGAAGTCGGGAGCTGGTCTTCGGCCGTTGTCGGACCGTGGTTCAGTGAACAAGCCATCATTGCCACTCATGTCCAACAGGGACTTGGCTGAACTGGAATGGAGCCTCAGCGTGCAAGCAAACATGAAAGCATCTTTGGGTGGTGTTTTGCGGAACTGGGAGTCCATGTATTGCCGGTCCCATATGTCAAGAATATGATCTTGAGGAATGGATGTCAAAGGGTCCAAGGCCAAGAGCGCTTTGACTGGGCCTTGAAGAAGACTCGCCCAATCCAACTTCAGCTGATCTCGGTAAGCCAACAGGCGGACTACACGGGTTTCTATCTCTTCAATCTTGACACATGTGTCTGGTTTGTGCCGCTGGACTCGCTGCGCTCCCAACTGGAGCAAGGCCGCTGTCACCAGGATGGGTTCGTCCGTCTCACTAAAGTGAGCCGGAAACTGCACCAACACTTTGGACTCGGGAATGCGTGGGTCCTGATGATCTAGAATCAGTAGTCCGATGCCTTGGGTGCTCATGGGTTCGTTGAGTTGGAAAAATGGTAAAGCCTCGGTCACATTGGCTACTACCACCCCTTTGGCATCATTGGAGATTTGGCGGATGCTCAACTGGTCCAGCTTGACGCCATCTTGCTGTTGGAAGATTCCTGACGGAATAGCAACTTTGTCCGCTGGCAAGACCAGTGGTTTCTTGGGCACTGGCTGGGGCTTCTTGGCTGATTTGCGGCCAACTGGATTGTGTTCCTGGGCTCTCTTTGCGACAGCTTGGTGAAGTTCAGCACTAAGGACTATCTGAATTGGCGGTTGTTGTGAGTTCGCCTTCGTCTTCAGATCTCTCCATGGTTTCGGAGCCATCAGGGTGTTAGCAATGCTTTGTCGACCCAAAACTGCCAAAAGATGGCTGGCACATGATTCTGACCGGTCCTGTGCAACTCCATGTGATTCAAGCAGCTGCTGGAGCTGAAGGCTCAATTTGTCATCTGCAGTTCCCCCAAATTGGAATGGCTGGCGTGAATACTCAGACAAGCAAAACTGTTCAAACTCACATCGCCTGGCTTCCGCTCTGGCTGTGGACATGGGGATGACGACTCCACCTGTGTCTACTTCATGGAGCCATGCAAATGTTTGAAAACCACAGTCGTACGGAAAGAGTGTGTCGACTTCGATCAAATTCCACACTGCGTCATCAAAAGAAATCAGGTCAGGCAAGGTGGACACCACTTCAAAACCCTCCGGGGTAGTGAAAACATCCATGAGCTCACGTGTGACTCGTACTTTCAATGGCATCCAGTGGTTGTCAAACAGAAAGGCAGTGCGCACAACCGATGGTCTATCACTTTGATAGGCTGTTTCCATGGCTGCTATCAGCCAAGCTTCAATGCTTGTGTTCAAGTCTTCATGTGTGTGTGCAATGATGGGATCAGTTGTGGAAAGCCCCCACGCATGCAGCTGACGCAAGTAAAAAGCCATCTCGTCAGTGGCCACCCACCCTTGCTGGGTCCATAAAATGGAAAGGCGCTCCTGAGCATCTGGGCAGCCGATGGGTCTGCTGTTGGCCTGGAAATCAAACGGAGGAATGGCCGCATCATGTGGAAACATGAACACAATGTCATATTTACGCAAGAGTTTGGCATTGTCAAGTGGGGTTCCAATGATGTTTACTGCTCGCCACTGCTGTGGAGTGCCTAGCAATCTGCTTTCTGCCTCCAAAAGTTGTGCAACTGTTGAATGTTCTTCGACCTGAACTTCGTGAGGTACTTGGCCAAACAGACCAACCCTGACAGGAAAAGTCTTGGAATCTGGGGTGACCTCTCTGTGAGTTGGTGATGGCGCAGCAAGTTGATCTGTGTGTGCCGGAGTGGAATCTGTGACTGAGTCCTCCGCAGCTGGCGGATGGGATGCGAAACTGTTCAGGCCCCCACTCGCATGGTATGTCGGACCTGCAGTATCATGATGTGTCTTGCTCCGTTTGGGTGCACGCTCTCCTACTGTGGTTGCAATGAATGAAGTTGGGGCGGGGCCCTCCTCCAGGTCAGGAGGGGGCATGGCATGAAAAGAAACATGGGAAGGTTCTGCTGGATGATCTTTCTCATGCGCTCTCGCACTCAGGGGTGTAGTTGATGTCGCACTTTCACAGAACGGACTCATGGCTGGGTACGATGCTGCCGCAGGAAACTGGTCAAGAGATGGAAGCTCAATCTCAAAGGGCACAGTGGGGCTGATGTCACCTGCACGACTTCTTGGCGAAAGCATGTGGTCACCACTCAGAGAGCAAAGCTTGGAAGAAGAGTCAAAGCTAAGCGCTGCCATGGCTGCATGTGCTGCTCTGGAATGATCATGGCAAAGCAATTCAACTCTTGCGGATGTTGGTGCTGGGCCTGAAGGTGCTTGCAGTGGCAAACGGTTGGCTCCGGGGTTGGTCACTGGGGTATGAGCGCTGTCGTCTGGTTGCATTGTCAACCTCATTGGCTCAGTGGCACAAGCCCCATTGCATGACGTGTTTGCAAAAGGCAGGGTCAGGCCCGACCTGGACATGAAAAGTCTTGGGTCGTGAACATCGGGTTGGGAGGGGCTCTTCTCTCGGTTGAGAGTGAGCATGGCCTGAAAATTCACATGGGAGGGTGTCCGCTTGCAATGGTCGTCTGATCGATCTGTGTCACGTGCAAGCTGTGCTGAAGAAGCTTTGGCCTGACCTGTGACAGTGTCTGTAAAGTCAGGCTTGTCTGAACATAATGAAAGCACTTCGTCACTCGCTGGATGCTGTTTCGTGCGAAATGAGCCGCTCAATGCCGCATTTTTGACCTTCCTCAAGTCAGTCTCATGATCAGTGGTGGCAATGAATGAGGTCTGGGTGGGGCACTCCTCTCGGCTGAGAGGAGGCATGGCATGTAAAGGCACATGGGAAGGGGCCATTGTGGCAGGGGTCTCGTCATTGGTAGAAGAAATGGCCTTTTGCTCAGGAGTGCTTGCTGGCGACATCAAGGTCGGGGCACACTCCCTCAGGATATTGCTGCTGTCCAAAGGCTTCGGAGTGTCCGCAGCTTTGCTCATGGGCGGTTCCTGCATGGGCAGCATTCTTTGGTCAGGGGTGAAAACTGTGGCAATGGATAAAGTTCGGAAGGGGCACTCCTCTCGGCTGAGAGGAGGCATGGCATGAAAATTCACATGGGAGGGTGCCTGGAAGGCTGCATGGGTCATGGCTGTAGTGGATGCAGTGCTCTCTGGCTCACTTGGGCCCTTCGGTGCTGCAGAAAGATCAAGCTGAGTCAATCGCCTATCTTTACGGCATGCCAATTGCTTCGGCTCATCTAAAGGAGCACACAATGGTGGAGACTGCAAATGTTGCACATCCTTGGCTGGGGGATGGTTGTTGTAATGGATGAGGTTCGGGAGGGGCACTCCTCTCGGCTGAGAGGAGGCGTGGCATGAAAATTCACATGGGAAGGGGCCAAACTGGCAACAGGGGTGTTCGTAGTGGCGGTTGTTGCAAGCTCTGTCAGGGGAATCAATGGCTTCACTGGAACCAAAGCTGGCGGATGTGACTGCACCACTGCGTTCGTCGGAAAGGTCTGCGAAATTGCATGCAGCGAAGTGAAATCGGCCTCAGCTGGAGACGGGAAACCTTTGGTTGGATCTGTACGGACTGGCTCGGATGCAGGGCTATCGGATGCTCGTGCTGCTTCGATGGAAAAGATGGACGAATGCTCAGGTTTGGTGGTCATGCAGTGGCTATGTACAACCTCAGTCAGCGGTACCTTAGTATTGCTTCCTGCAGTCCCTTCTGCCGCCAACGTGCGCATGACATCCTGTGTGAAATCATCTTCTTGTGACATTTTGTCTGCACCAAACATGGTATCAAGCCCTTGTTCAAACAACTTCATGGACATGGAAGGAGAAGTGCAATTCCACCATTTATTGCGGTCTTTGAGAAGTGCATGCAAAGTCTCCCAAAGTCTTTGTTCAGGGGTCGGTTGCAAAGGAAGAATCCCTTGAATGCCCATTTGATGAACCACATTGGAACATACCCAAACCGCTTGAATCGGTGATGCCAACTGTCCCACTCCTGCCAGGTCCAGTTTCAGGGGAATTGAATCACATGGTGTCACATAGCTCGGCATCAGTCCACACAAGAGAGCAACCTCCTGTGGGTGGAGGTGTCGCATGGAATGGAAATCAAAATCCTTGGTGTTGATTTGGTTCCCAACTGGAACTAATTGTCCATACAAACCACGTTGCGAGAGGCGAGATGAACAAAACCCATTCTGCCTACACCCGCAGGCGCAGGCCTCCAGTTGATTTCCCCATGAATGGGTGGCTGTAGGCATGACTTTGAACATGTCCAAAACACTACCTGCCAGTCCTCGAGGTTGAGACTTGAACATCGCCAATTCATGAATGGTCAAAATCAGCTGTCGAAGCTGATCTTCAGGCATCTTCAACATAGCGGGAATGAGATGAATGACAGTCGGTTCAAAAATCATCTTCGGGACTTGCGGAATGGACTGTACAGAGATACTGGGGTGGTGCAAAACAGCCCACCACCTGGTTCGCATGGACGGCCAGAGCTGGTGTAAATGAAGCACAGCCTGTTTACACTGAAAACCTGTAAGGAGGCAAAATTTGTTGATGATTTCCTGAGTCCAAGGAGAGTGCATGGCTTCCTTGGTGCATTCCATGAAAATCAAGAAACATTTCAAATAATACCCCAATTGTAGCAATCCAGTGAAAGACTCGCTTCGCTGATCAAACTGTTCTTTCCTGTCACCCATGGCCGAAAAAGGTTGGCATGCTACTCCACCTGTGAGTACCTGAGAGTCGGGTGCCTCTATGTGAATGGCATGGATGGTGCTCGGATGTGTCAGGTTCCCTTCTACGACCGGTGTCGATGTCTTCATGCGAAGCCAATTGCAAAAATTGGCATTGTAGTCATTGTAGCAGGATGTTCGTACTCCACACTGACTGAAACCTAACCCCATTGCACCAATCCCTGAACATGCTTCAATCACAGAAAGGGGACCACTGATGTCCGGATTCTTTCGTTGAAACCAAACTGAATCTGACTTCGGCTCAATCCAAATCTTTCCAGCAATCACACGTTTTTGGAAATTGAGGAGTACTGCTGAACCTTTGGCTGGGTCTAGATCCAGTGTGGTGAAAAAGCTCACATGATGGATAGTCGACACACATACCGAAGCCCCTGGTATGCGGTAAGCTGTTTCTGCCATCAAACTGACTGATGATCCCTCGGCTGCTCGATGCACATCGGTTTCCAAACAAAGGTCCATGGCAACAACGATGGATTGGGGTTACCTCGAGTGGAAGTCACAAAACCCGCGGTAACTAACCCAGCCCAAGCATTTGCTACGATCAGGTGTACCTCTGGAAGGGGCTTTTGGGCCGACACCTCAAGAATATCACCAAGTTGTGAAATACCACCTTGTGGTACTCCTGGACCCAAACTAATCTGGGAAAAATGAAATGAGGGAAACGGATCAAATTCGTCCAAGAATGGATAGATATGGATAGTTGAAGTAGTTGAAGTTAAACATGGCCAAAGTCTGCGGTGACTTGTGTCCCAAACCAAAATAGTGACCCGCCGAAGCCAATCCCCTTCGCTACCTTGACCCTGGCATCCTCCTCGCTTTTCGGAAGCAGCTTCAAGGCGCTGTAGACGTTGCGGCCATAGGCGCAGCCCATGTCCTCGGTGAAATGGTGAATTTTCGGGGAAGATCTTCAGCCATGGAAGCTATAAATATTACATCAGTAGTAATTACCATCATTTGCGATACAATGATTACATAAGTGATTGGTATCCCATAGAACAAGCTGGTTATAGAGTAATTAATGCATCAGTACGTGAAGTAATTCCAAGCAGATCCTATCCTTTTCTTGAGATGGAACGATCCAATTACAGTGAGGATGCTTTGCGAAGGTCATTGGGATCTATTCCCATACTTGGCAACTTTAGGGGATGATACACTACCAAAATTGGGTAATCAGTTGCCATGGATCACAATATATCCCAACAATTTCGTCAGCACACCATCGTCCCAAAACTCATGATTCATGATGCAAAACCCCATCAAATCCAACTTTCAACCTCAACTTGCCACTCTCACCCCAGCATATGTTCCAACTTCCACCCAGTTGGAACTGGTTTTGCTGCTTGTCTTCCCCCTTTTTCATCCACATCGTTCCCACCGTTGGCTCAGCATCCAGCAGTGGATGCTGTCCATCATAGGCCGCGACGAAGTGCCCCAGCAGTGGACTGGCCATAGCCATCTCGAAGCCCGTCTCATTGGCGGTGCCCTTCAGGGTCTCCGTCATCACCTCGCGGCTGGAAAAATGGATGACTTGATGCCAAAAATGGGTTTCAACATGGTGATGATTGATGATTTTTGACTTTGTTTGATGATGTTTGATGATTTTTGGTGTTGCCAAATTGATGTTCCCACACATTTTCCGTAGCAAACAAATCGAACCATCCTGTTTTTTTGGGGTTAGCCAATGAACCAAGCCACATACCAAGTCTCTATACCAAATGAGTATTTTGGGGCACAATGGCGGTTTCCACCTAGTTTTGATAATTTCACATCATTTCTTGTTGGACTTCACTTCATGAACTGCTCCAAGTTGCATCTCCCACATCTGGGTAGGTTGCCATGACGGTGGTGTTTTCGCAAAGGACAAGGGCGGCTCGAGTTTGGGAGCTTGACGCGATGGCTGCGCATCCCCAATGTTTAAACAAAAAACGCGATACGTTTGGTGGACAATGTTCCAAAATGTTTTGGTTTCAGCATTTTGGAGCATCAGAATTAGTATTGGTCACATTGGTCACACATAAAGCTCCATGAGTTGAAGACATTGGACGGATTCTTTGCTTGGAGCATATCCGTCGATGTCCTGGTGCGATTCAATCTTCTTAGAGGTTTCACTGGTTACCCTCCCTGTGAAGTTCTCAGTGTATATAATCTCATTAGAAACACGGCAAGATATGGCAAGACATCCAAACAGCTTTCAATGAGGAAAATCAGGATCAAAATGATATTTTCAGTGCCAAACCCATACGTTAGGCGACTGAAAGAACCACTGGAACAACCTGCAGCACCGTCCCAGCCCCGGCCCTATTGGGCTTCCCCAACCGCTGCAGCGTGCTCAGCACCTGCCACCCCTTCCTTCGGGGTAGGGATGGGAACCACTTCCACCTGCACCGTTTGGGACGAGCTGCTGGGATCCAACAACCGTTGCGAGAAAACATGGAAATTAGATGATCAACCAATAGCAATGAGGTTTTCAACCATGGGGATGAGGGGTACGAAGACTATACTTTAAGTGGCTTTAACCGATTTTTCGTACAAATAGACATGGATCAAAGCAGCAAGAGTTCCGGGATGCTCATCCCACTCGGCCGTGGTTTTCTTATTTGAATCATATTTCATCCACCAAAGAGTCGCCATCTACAAGTTATCAAATGGATCCAAACATGGGAGTATACCCAAATCCACCAAACAATTTCATCATTTCATGATATTTCATCCCATGTTCTCCATCATATTCTGAAGAATCATCATATCTTTGTTGGGGGGATGCTCCAAATCTGCTGCACCTGGCACCCAGCAGCTTCGATATCTTTTCGATGGAAGTGTTTGCTCTCCTTGGTGGTCAGAGCTTGAGCCATCGATTCCGTGGTTGTTTAGCCCATGAAACTAGGGGTTTTCGAAACTAGTTTGAGGATTGCAAACATCTTAACTCAATCAAGTCACTTGCGGAATTCGCGAGCGACTTAACTACTAACTGATGATGATAAAATGGGATGTTGAGCTACTGGCTGGTGATTGAGCCACTTATCCAAAGAATATGCTCATGGATTGGAGTCAATCATACCAGCTGAAGGTTTCTTGACAAGTTGAGCGCAAAAAAAAGATCAGTCCTATTCAACCAAACAAGCAGAACCACGTATTTTTCAAGTATGGTGAATATGGTGAATCACACTTTTCCCATCAAATCGGCTGCTGCTGGAACCCACGCACCCATGGGTGCAACCAAGTCGCAGCTGGGTTCAGGTACAACCATCCCTTGTAGCGCGGTGCCAACTGTGCTACCACTGAGGCTTCCAGGTTGCCTGGTTGAGTCAACAACACGCAATGAGTGCAAGATTTTGACTGGGTGAAAATCTGAATTCGTTGTTGGTTTGTCCATGTTGAATCTGTTTCATTTTTTAACAATCAAAAGAACCATAACTTGAATCACCAACAACAAACATCCTCAACTTTACAAGTTGAGTATTTGCCCATCACCCCAAATCCTTGTGGATCTAGAATCATCACTCCACCGGAAAACCCCAAGCCTACAAGACTCACATCTCCTGGAATCTGCGGAGTTGCAACACCTGGCGTGCAATTGTGCGTACTTTGAATCAAGAACGGGTGCAGCAGCTGTAGATAATGATTTTGTACAAGTGTATCAAATTTCATTGTTCTCATAACTGAGAGAATTATTATACTTCTTGTCAACTAAGGAATCCAACGTGGCTATCTTTTTGTAGCCAACAGTTGCATGGCTTGAGGCTGAAAGAGAGCACAACCCGCATGGAAACTGGGAAAAACCAGTCGGACTTTGAAACAAGGATATGGACATACCAGAGGAACCTGGCCATTCTCCAAATATTGTGATGATTTTCACATATATCATATTTCTAATGAGGAAAACACATCCATCCACTCACACTGTGCCGGCAGCACCAAAGAGCTCAGGCTTGAGACCTGAAAAGATCCAGCAGTGAGCTGATGAACCACTGAAACCAGCAAACAACTTCACATCCAATCAGATCATCATTGTATCATACATCATCATCTTTCAAAACTTCCAGGAGTTCCATGTTTTTTCACAGGGCTGAACAACTCGAACAAGTCCCATCTTCTCCCATCTTCTACCCCATCTGGGCTCCAACTGTCGCTGGAGGATGAGCTGGACGCTTGAGATGTGCCTGGCACATTGGTCCGTCATTTCTTCTTCGCTCCAAAAATCCTGAAGGGTTTCTGAGAAAAGATTTGGACACGCTGCAGAAAATCTATAAAAAGAAGCAGCTGCAAATTCAATTCAAGACGGTCCAAGATGTTCGCGAAATCTGGCCCCTCTCAGTCTGAAATACCGACTGGCGAATGACATGGAGCTAATGAGTATTCCATCATGTTTTCATCACTAGGATGCAAGTATCTTGCTATATCACATTTTACAACTAATTCTATAACCCCATTTTCATAGCTCAAAAACACTACTGGTCTTGTTTCCACCATCCCAAATCCCACCTTTTTTCGTGGTCCCCTTTCGGGCTCTCACCCCAGCCCCTTCCATCGGCGATGCCCCGCACCTGTGCTGGGTGCTGCCACCTGCGCCTTGAGAGCTGCGTGCTCGGAAGGCGTGGGCCCAGTGGCCTGGCTGAAAACATCAGCCGCAACAAAAAAGGACAGCTGGAAATTCATATGGAGTAATCTCTTTTGTTTAGTTTCTAGGGACGATAAACACGAACTATTAATGGGATAAACATTATGCAGCTACTCATGGATAAACATGGGATAAACATCATCTATTGATGGGATAAACATTATGGAGCTAGTTATGGATATCAATAAATATGGGATAAACATAATCTATTAATTTAGTTTTCCACATCACTTTTGGTGGGGTACCATAATATGCACTGTTGGGATACACGGATTTGTAAGCCAACTTTGGTTGGAGAGACCACCATATCCCACTCTTTTAGGAGCCAAACATGGCTACTGAGCTAGTGGTTGTGAAGTCGTTGGCACGATGAAACCGCAATGAATCTCGAAAAATCGATGGTAAATGGGATAGGGTTGGTGGGTCGTTGGCAACTTAGATGGCTGGCACAGTGCACCTAAAATCGAAACCATCACAACAGGAGACCATGGTATGTCACTGTGACTCATTGAAGTGACTCCACTAACTCAACGAAATCTGGAAGCTTTTGGTAAAAACTTCTTCATCTTCAGACAAGAGCATCTTTTCTCCAACAAACAACCCAAGAAATTTTGGATGATGATAGCCCCAGATGCTTGACAGCTGGCTGCACCCTGCAGGGCACCTTGGTATCAATAGATTCCGCCTGGTCAAAGTGGAGTCACCCAGTGACAATTCTCCCTTGTTTTGAGGTTAACCTTTGTAAAGCCACTCATCTTGGATGTTGAAAACATTGATGCTATGGGATTTTGTTTCAGAGGGCAATAATGGGTAGCCTCTGACTGAAGCTCTATCTGTTCGTACACCATTATTCTCACCAACAACTCTTGAGTCCACGAGGGAGTTTGCTTTCCTGCATGATAGCTGGTGAACAGGTCCAAAGATGATGGGATGCATCCACGGCTGTGCCTTGTGTTGCGCCCAAGGCTCAAAGAACATGTACTTTCCATACCTCAGAGGGAATTCTGCCAAGGGGCCGAAGGGGGCTGAATCGTCAGTGAAATATTGTGGGTATCCCATCAAACCTGCTGTTAGATAGAAACACCTTGTCACGAAAAATCCGACCATTGTAGGACAGAAGAAACAAGGATCCCATAGGTTTTTTACGACTTGATTCTTTTCAAGATCATATCCTGGCAGCAATCCTTCTTCGCATTCCCTCTTTGATTTGTCCAAGCACCTTCACCCAAAGATCATCCACCACCGATTTCCTCCCTGCGAGTGGCCATCGGCCGTTGGGCATGGCGTGCCAATAGACATGCTCAAAGACGAAGCGCTTCCTGCAGCTGAGGCAATTGGTCTCCTGTAAACCACCAGAACTCTTGGCAGTCAATGTTGCAAGAGTATTTCTTTCCCAACCAATTCTCTGTCAACACTACCCCATTCAAACAAACTTGCTTTCATAGTGGGATGTCACAAAAACTCCCAAGCGTTGCGTACAGCCCCAAAAAGCATCAGGCAACTTTTCAACAACCAAGCCACAACCAGTAGAAGAAGGCGTTCGGCTTCGTCTGATTCAATGGCCAGAAGGTCGGAATTGCCTCGCAACGTCGCGGGTCAAGGCTGGTTTTACCATCCAAATCCAGGGGTAAAACATGGCAAATCCATCTAAAATCGTCAGAAACAAACCAAGTCTGGATGTTTTGCAACTGGATTTTTGTTGGCAAAGCATGAATACTCGTGTCACAGTAGACCTCCATGGTGTAGCCATTGAACTCGGCCAGCATCAACTGGCTGTCCTTGAGCAGGCACTAGACGCGGAGCCGTCTTTGGGGATTGGGATTTCTGTTAGATTTTTGGTGCAATTTCCAAACAGGTTAAAGACATGGGGTTGTGTGAACATTTAGAGGACAACTCCAAAATTGATGGTTAAACACTGTAACAATGTTAATCATCATACTTAATTGATCTGCATTATTATTTATCATCTTAACCATTAAACTGACTATCTTATGGAGTTAATCCTTCATTTTCAGACACACCCACATGTTGGGATGATCGTGTTGCTGTTTGATCTGTAGTTGGATGATCTATTTCATCGTACTACAGAGGTACAACCGAAGGCAGAGACATCTTCCAGCGCCAATCCTTTGCATTTTGCCCCAAGGACCCAATGGCTGATGCATCAGAGACCATTTGGGAAGTGATTGTGGGAGCGTGGATTACACCATTCAGGGTCCAATCTATGCTTGCAGACCACCTCGGGTCATGTAGGGACATTATCCTCCAGTCATTGCTTTTGGCAAACAGATTGCCAAATGGAGAGACTTTGGAAATGTATGGAATTGTCGACAAACAACGCCTGAGAAAAGAATCGGTAAATCATGATAAATCACATGGCTCCTTCCCTTCCTTCCACCTCTATCCCGACTGACTTTTGTTGATGTTTCTCTTCAACATCCTCCCATCTCGCCAAGCCACACCTAACAACACAGGGCATGCGGTGTAGCCATCGTAGATCCGTGTGGCTTCTTTCTTCTCCATCAGCGATTGAACCTGTTCTGGTTGATATTATGAAGCTTGTGGAAATGGGGGAAGTAGGAACCAACACACATTGGAATCTTGTCATTAATGAGCAAAAAATGGGTCGCACCAGCAAAATACAGGATTTGACAAGAATCATCGGATAAATACAATTCTTGGGGCAGTCCAAGAATGGGGAAAACCACCAAAAATGCCCAAAAGTTAGCATCTATAATCGGATTGCAGTTATGAAGAACATAGCAAATAGGTGATGAGTTATACCCCAACACACATTTCCAGTCAAAAGGATCATCACATGTTCAATATTAGCCCCCCTAGTAACTTGACAATGCACTCTTAGTCTGGGAATCACCTAATATGCACCCAATAGTGATGACGCAATCCCTTCATCTTACTGACGTAAAAACACCTAAAACAAAACTGTGTTTAGTCACCCAAAACATGTCTTTAGACCCACCAATAGAAAAGTAAGCAACGGGACTGCCTGGTTGGTCATTGAGTTGTCTTGACCCAAAAATCTGAAAGTTCATTGGGATGATCGTTCATCGTGTCGTTTTTGGGATGGAGACTAAGACCAGGACATGGTCAAAACAACAAAGAATGATGGGTATACACATAGGACCTATGAAACATGGATATTGATATTACCCAAATATAGTCTTGGGAAGCCTTTAAAACCAACATGCTGATGTAGCCCAAAAAAGGATCTCTAAACTTAGTATCGAAGTCTATAAGCAATACGAGGATCAACACTAGAATCTCACCTCAACAGATTTCAGGACACCAGCTAACTTTAACTAACCAACAATATTGGAGGTTCACCACCAACAAAACTGGGATCTGCAGCCGTGGCACGTTGCTCACCACTACCGGTGCTTGGGATGAGACTGCCGAATAGGTCCTGGTGGCGCAGGGGTGGCCATGGGTCGAAGTAGGGCTGCAAATGGACCCACAAAATTTGTTGATGTTTGATACCATCCCATCCATTCTTGGGGATTTCATAAGTTTCCAGTTTCGGGTATCAATAAGTTTGAACCTTCCACGCATTTTGAAATGACACTACCTAGGTAAGAATTGAACTGCACAAAGACATAATGAGATAACTCTAGGAACAAACAACAAGTGGTTCAGGTTGACCCACACAATTGGGATGACTTGTGGATGACTTGTGGATGACTTCAAGTCACACTCCATGGACAACAGCCATCCCAGCCATCCCATCTGTCTTGGAAGTGGGTAAGGACGAGCAATCGCCCAACGCAAAGACGTTGGGGTACTTGTTGTGCTGACAGGTCTCCTGATGTGGCGACAGGTGATCTTCAACCCCCAAACCCTGGTGAAAAACAACAAAACAATGGACGGTTTTCCATATAAAATGGGGTTTGGTTGTTTGAGGTTGCTAACAGTTGAGCTCATAGCCATGCTGCTACCCCATAGATCGGGATAAGAACCTTACAACTGAGGTACCTATCCAGCATATGGAGACTGGCCCAACAGCAGTTTCAATGCAGCAGTCATATTTGATCTTTTTGCCTGAGGGAAATTGTGGTGCCACCCCCAAGACATTTAAAATTTTAGACTATCCCTACTGAAATTGACGTCTATATCATTCGTGTGAAATCCAGCGACAATTTTGTATCCATGCAATGGGACATTTACGTGACCATGATTCAATTTAGAGGCTATCCCGTATCATCCAGTGATATCTTTGTAAATCTTGGCAGATTCGGTCCAGCCAGCGACACTCAGCTGACGGTCCTTGTCCACATCGACAAAGCCGACGGCATTGGCCAAAGGGCTGTTCCTCAGAAACCGAAGGAGGCTGGCACCTTTCCAACAACACCTGTGGCTGTTGGCTTTTGATTTGAGGTTGTCTGCTAATATAGTATTTGTATGGTTTAAACGGTCTTCGAACCAAGCAAAATGATGCAACATGTGGGATATTTTTTTCTAAACCAGCAATGGAATCCCCACAGAAGACATCATCCAGTCAGTGCTTGTTAACAATGCTTGCTGGTGATAAGTCCAATTGTTGCTGCCTCTAAACTGATGACGACATATGTGTTTTGCAGTCCAAAACTGCAAATCATACCAGTGGACATGGCCCTTGTTGGATTCCATGTGAAATCAACATATAATATATGAAAATCAGAGAATCAGAGGGTGGAAGCACTTGTATCCGCATCTTGGCTTGGTGATCACCGCCCACCATAGCCAACCGCCCAACGACAGCCGGAGTTGCTTCACGAAGTCAGGGGCGCTCATCGGAGGTGTCACGTGCAGAAAGTCGAACTCTTTGGTGACAATTTCGCCACCTCACGAAGTCCATCCCCCAAAAAGGGGTCAGGTGACGTAGAGTATGTCAAATGAAACGGAGAAAAGGGGAGCACCGGTTCAGCCCATGGATGGTTTGTGCGCGTCGGCAACAGAATCCAGATCCAGCTGCGCCTTCCTTCTCGAAAACAGCAATCTTTTTGTCTCCATCCACTTCGATCAGGTTCGTCTTCACCGATGGAGAGATACCTCCAATCCCGGTATCAGGGCTGTGCTGTGTCTTCCAATTAGTTTTTAAACTTGAAGATTGCTTCACAATGAAATCACCTGGATAAGTCCGAGGCCCCCAGAATTGAGATCAAGTTCCCCCCCAAAATGAGATGCTCGCTCTCCATGATCATATCGTTTCCAAAATTGTCTTGCTGTCATTTAGGGGCCGAATTTCATCCCCATCAATTGAATACATCTCCCCAAACAATCTGAGGATTTTAAGGTTTCCAATTTCCAATAGGAACGCGGTCCAATCTCAATTCTGCCCCCAAAATCCTGATCCATCTCAACCGTTGATCTCAGTTGCCCCGAGCCTTTGGCTGCCATCTGCTTCTCCAACGCCACACGATACTCTGGGCACGCGAAGATGCCTCGCTGGATTTTCTTCAGTCATCAGGGGCTGGAAACTTCATATTTTTCTGGGCTTAAAACTAGATTTGGGGGGATTAAAGCATGAATACCTATGGTTACCTAGGAGTTTCGAGGGAGGGGTCTTTGGGCGAAAGAGAGCAGTGGCTTTGCTGTCCAAATCCCTCTTGGTGATTTTAAATATTGGGCAATGTTGGGCATCTAGAAAAGGCTCTAAAAATCTCATCCCCCAAAGGTGGTGGTTACCCCGAACAGCAACAATCAGTGTCTTTTCAGTCGCCATGGGCTACTTGTCAACGTTGCGCGCCTGGAGTGGCTGTGATGAACTCGATGTCGATGTTGTTGCGCACCCCTGAAACCAGGTAAGAGGATGAGATAACTTGTGAACTGCTTCAATTTCTTGACTTTTGCGTACAATATATATATATATACACATGCCAGCAAATTGGTCACATGCCAATTTGTATTTTTGCTTAACTTAATTTCCTACTTCTAAAATCTTCCCCACCTTTTGCCGGTTTACAATCCTTGGTTTCCATGAAGCATCCCATTTCGCTCTCGGTTTCGGCCTCGTTTTCTCCACGCCGCTTCGGCCAAGTAGGCGATTTTCTGCGGTGCACCGCCGCAGTTCACAGCAGTGGACGGGTTGGTGAAGATGGCTTTGCCTCCACTGAAGCTGCTGCAACCACTGTCTCATGGTGGGAAGATCCAGCCCTCTTCAGAAAAATGGCTTGATTCTTGGGGTTTGACAACTTGCTGACTTGTTGTCGGACAGGTTCTAGCTGATTTTTTCGGGATGTTCTTGATTTCATCCAAACAGTACATGTAAGCACAAACTCCAGCAGCTAAAATCAGGTCTGAGATCGGGCGCCTGAGTTCAATGCTTGGATGTTCTGCCAGACTATCGGGGAGTAGTCCAGGGAGTAGATGGATGCAACCTTGGCTGGTGAACTGAGTGTTGGGGATCCAGCTGAATGTAGGACATGATTCAAACATGCTTTGTAAATCATCAGTGAATTATTGACAAATGGTTGAGAATGGTTGGTAATTGTCAGGAAATGCTTGGTGAATGATTGGTAAATGGTTGGGAAATGATTGATAAAACCTTTGGAAACGACTGGCACATGGGCAGCTAAGGGTTAGTAAATGGTTGGTGGCAGAAACATGATTGGTAAACGGTGCGAAAGTGGCTGGCAAATGCTTCTTTCTTTTCATGTAGGGCCCCTAGCCACTGAGAATGTTGGTCACAAGGCTATCCAATCACCCAGCTTGGTGAAAACCCATGGAATGCCTCAAAACTCCAATCATTTTCCTCGGGAAGTTGTCAGACCTAATCCATGACTAGGTGTGTTTTCTTACCTTGGTGGACACAATGACCATCCTACCAGTGAGAAACCCACAAGGCAAACTCCCTGTGTGCGAAGCCCTGCAAAAAATGGCCATGGAAAAGGACCCATTTATATATGACATACGATATACTTATAAATTAAAAAACGGTCAAATTCCATAGCTATGTTGAATGAAACTTGTTCTATCCAGCTTAGCCTTTTCTTTCTTTCTGCCGTTTGTAGAAACACCACAATTCCCCCTCAGCCAGTCCAAGAAACGCTGTTCTTCCCCATGGTCTCTTTCAGGCCTCAGCTCCGGCGACCGGATTCCAGCGAAGTCGACATGGTTTGTTCGTGACAAACAGTTGGAGGCCTTGGGGGTACGAGCCCGTGATTCGGAATCTACCATCAATATTTGTAGGCTATATCATATCCCCATCCTCAAAAAAGTGATCACTCTTTCGCTCTTTCGCTCGAAGTCAACTCGACGGCTGTATTAGCCAGCAGACGTATTGACTGCCTGCGTTTCCCCGCAGAAAAGTACGTGTCCACGTCCACGTCGCTCACATGTTGACCTTGTTCAAGTCGGAAGTGCGGCTTGCACACGGCAAATGCTTGCCGAGCCAATGATCCAAGTTGTCGGTGCGAGATGGATGCACCTGCACGGGCAGTGTAGCAGTCCAGAAGGCAATCACTGATCCACAAGGCATCGCATGCTGCAAGGGCAGCTCAACTTTGCATACTTTGCTAAGTTTATGCAGATACTTAGAAAACCATCTCGCTTTGCGCAAGAAAGATTCCGGCGGTTGGCTGGTGCCGGGCTTCCATTGCTTACTGTTTACATGATACCATGGTCCAAACTGCGGGATTTCAAGCCAAGCAGCAAGAAAAAGCTGCCACCAAGACCAACGTTGCACTGGCATGGAATCATCATGCAGAGAGTCAATCCAGCGCAAAAGTGCTGGCGTTTCTGATATCATGTAATGCTTCGCCTCAGGCGGCAAAGACTGCGGAAATTTCCACTGGGTCATAGTCAATGCTTTGGGACAAGACTTGGCAGGTGGAGGTTTGTGTGTACTTTGATTGTTAATGGAGGTGAGGCAAGTGAGGCCAATGTTAAGCATCATGATATGCATTCCATCTCGCAGTGATCGCATTCTGTCTAAACTCTGACACAGGTGGTGCCAAACTTCCATGAGCCGAGGCTGCGCTTGAAAGGCTTGAGACGCCAAGTGATCTGCTGAATCGTTACCTGTAAAACTCCATCTTTCGGCTGGTTCCAGGTGATCTCCTTTGCATTGGTGACTGGCAACTTTGAATATCCCCTTACACAGAAAGGCTACTTCACGAAATTCACTGGCAAGCTGATTGAGCAAATCATGGTTGGGCGATTTGCGAGTCCAAGTGTGCTCCGGGTGCTGAAACAAAATACGCAAAACAGTGACTACTCTTTCATTGTCGGACCAAATGCAAAAGAAATGCTGCTTGTGGCGGGCGTCCAAAACAGCAGCCATGGAGGCAGTTAGCTCAGCTCGGACCACTGTCTGAAGTCTCCCGGGCAAACATCCGGATGCAACAGGTAAAAAGGTCCACAAATCCTGGGGATGAGAGACAGTCACTCCCCATCCACACAGTCTTGCGATTTTGTCTTGTGGGCGCAAGCAGCTTCCATCTGTGAAGTAATGTGCAGGGCCATCTGGCGGCCATGTTTGGCAATGTTGTGGGATCAGGCAATCTGCATAGTCGGGCAAAAGCCCCAGTTGGTGTCGGAAGGCATGCACTTCCGTCGGTTCAGGGAACCAACCTTGGAGGTGTGTGGCTGGTGGCATGGCTTTGATGATTCTTTGCTGTTCTTCGGTCAGGGAGCTACGGCACGAGCTCAAGGCTTCGCATTCCCAGTTTCTGTGATACAGGCTATCTTCATGCAGGCATAGGCGGCATCGTGTGTCCCCAGGGGTATCTCTGTGCCGCAGGTGATCGGCTGTGAAGAAAGTACCATTAAGGGCACTACGCAAAATGGCTTTATCTCTGGGGTGTGTTGTGATGGCTTCAGTGGTAAAGGATGCACTGCACTGAGAAAGACCTACAAAAGTGTGCCTAGAAGCAGACTCACATGCAATCTTGTATCGCCAAGCTTCTGTGGCGCGCTGGGCAAGTTCTTGGATTGGCATGTTCCAGAGGTCTATAGGGCATCCCCAAACGTCACGGAAAAAACCAGCATCATCCCAGGTCCAAAAAACTTTTGAAAGTCTGTGCATCACAACAGAGCATGGTCCAACCTCGGGCCGTTTTCTACAAGTTGTGGCAAGACGTGAAAACTGTGGCAAGCACTGTTCTGGTGTCATATACTGGCGGCATTGTGTGATGGTCACCCACAAGGCGTGGTAGCCGGGGTCTGCACTTGGGTGTTCCACCCAGCTGAGGTGGATTGGGGGTGAACATCCTGGTCGATGCTCTTGCAACGCTCTTACGGACCCTGTTCGGACATCTTCGTACCATTGATCACCTAGATGCACTGATGAGATACCATGCAGCATGTTGGGGAATGCCATCATTTTGGTGGCACGCAGCTTCTGGTCATACGGAGCAGGGGACAGAGCAAGGGTTTTCCATCGGGGCTTAAATGCCTCAATTTTCTGGGTGATGGTGAAGTTGGTCGCTTGTTTTGTATACTGCATGTGTGCTCCAATATCCCTGGCAGCAGTTTTGACGTTGAAGCCATTTTGCAAGAAAATTTTTCGAAATGACCCTTCATTGGACCACAGGTAAGTTTTCTTTTTGTCAACTTCAAGGTCAAGCAACTCAAGGACATCTGTGAGTTTTTGCACCCCTCGCATCAAGGAGTGTGGCTCTGTCGTCGCCAGTTCAAGGTTATCAACATATGAAAACAGCTGCACTCGGGGTGCATGGTAGGAAACATATGAAGAAATGAGCTGGTTACAGGCCACCATTCCTACCACACTTAAACTACAACCTTCGGCCATACCCGTGCTGCTTCTCAACGGTGGTCCAACTGAGCCCCGGATGCAAAACCGTCTCTCCATTTTGCAGAGAGCTCGGCTCCACGCATGTAAAATGCGGCTGCTAACACCCAGGTGATGCAGAACTCCAAACAAAGGTGTCCTGGGCAGATGGTTGAAGCATTTAACTATATCTAGAACAGCACCACAGGTGGGCTGCTGGGCTGACATATTGGCTTCGATTTCCAGTTGGAGTGTCATCCACATATTAGTGGTGCATCTTTGGGGCAAGTTACCATAGCTGCGGCTGGAGACCATTGGAAGGACATGCCTCAGGATTTCTTTGGACCTCAATGATGACCATGTACGGTACACCAATGAAAATATGGTGATGGGTCGGTATCCAGACACAGATTCCGGTTGTTCAAATTTCTCTAGACTGTGAACCAAGCCCGTTAGCCATTGTTGAGGCCACTCCATACTGCCATCTTCGATCCGATTCAGCAAGCTGACAATGGCATCAGTGAGGTCATCTGGGAGATTGATTAGATCCTGTCTGGTCCAACCATCGGGGCCTTGGGCGGCCGTGGATTTCTTTTTCCGCAGGGTGCGGAGCCAAGCTTCACGGGTGATGGGCCTATATGTTTGCTCAGGTCCTGGTGGGTGAGCAAGGCGAAAAAATTCAAGGACCGGGTCCCACTGCTCTTCAGGCACTTGCAGATGACGGTCCCAACGTGACTGCCACTCAAGCTGAAAGCGCTTGAACATCTCTTCAAGTTGGCCTACAAACTTTTCTTGGCGGACTTCCTGTCCAGGGCAAAGGTTATCCACAGTTTCAAGCCAGATTTTATCATCGCAGGAGATGATTGGTAACTGCGGTCCAGCGGACGTGACAATCTCACCTGGCCAAAACGGTGTAGTTGAGTTCAGGGTGATGGAATTGTCACTGGGGTCTACTTCGGTGATGGTCGCAATGGCTGAATCTTGCAAGATGCATACTGGGGAGACTGCAGGCTTAGCAAAGTCTTTATATACCTTGTTTGGGTGCATTACCCGGTTGTGTTTGGCTTTGGCAATTAGCTCTGACTGCAACATGCGCTCAAAGGATCGCACTTCAGCCTGCACCGTCAGGCTGATCGCATTAAGGGCTTGTTCGTCGGGCAAATCTTCAGGCAGAATTGCCGGAGCATCATGATGCTTACATGCAAGATTTTTCCACCATTGACGGAAGTTTGAGAATCCCGTGGCTGCAAGGACGGCTCGCCACTCTCTTGTGGCATGTGTCAGTTGATTGGCATTCCATGGCTGGGCTTTGTACAGTCGTCCTAAGGACTCCAGTCGCCTCACCTGGGTAAACCATCGCTGGTGCTGCAAGTTCTGGCCTTGATATTCAGGTTGAGCATCACCGTTTCTGCTGGCTTTCAAGGGGCTGGCATGGCTGAGGATCTTACGTGTATCCATGGTCTGGCAACGACCTCGCTGGCTTTCAAAAAGACCTCGATGGCCTTGCCGCACCAAGTGTGCATGCATTCTGCTTTCAAGTTCTTGTGCAATCTGGATGCTGCTG
Source organism: Symbiodinium sp. clade C Y103 (assembly GCA_003297045.1). Taxonomy (NCBI): domain Eukaryota; class Dinophyceae; order Suessiales; family Symbiodiniaceae; genus Cladocopium; species Cladocopium sp. clade C. Next base: position 824,128 of record BGPT01000049.1, read on the forward strand.
GCTTCTGGTGTCGCTTCCGTCGGTAGCTCAAAGGTTGCTGTGGTCAGAGTTCCTTGGCATTCATTCCATGGCAGTTTTTTGGGCTTTCGCCAGTGGAAAACGTGGACATCTTGGTCGGGACATGTGAAATGTGCCAAAAGGGCACCATGGTCGGGGTAGACATGGTTGATCACTTCTGCTCGTTGGAAAAATTGCACCATTTCTGGTGAAATCCATATGTAATCTTTTGTAGTGGTTTGTTTACATGTTTTGGCGATAGGGTCGCCGAAGCGCTCAAGTTGAAGGGTTTGGACCTCCCTCCAACCAAGTTTTTCCCAAAGCAAAGGCTGTTGCAAGGTGGACCCCTCTTGGTTGAAGTCCCCCATAATAAATCTAGGCCCCTTGAGATTCTGGACTATTCTCTGGGTGGCCACTTCAAGTAATTCATCGGTCGCTTGACGGACCTCAGTGGAAAAGGCTCTATGGGCATAGCCATAGATGACGGCTCCATGGAACCAAACATTGTTGCAAAGGAATGTGTTCATGGTGAATCTCGCTTGATTCCATTGTTCTGATGTGCACTGCATTTGGAGTTTTCGGCTCGGGAGGTTGGTGACGAAGGCTGTCCCCACATGAGTACCTCCAACTGCTGTCAAGGCCTGTGAGCGGTAAGGAGCATGGGCTCCGTGATGAATGGACAAAGTTTTGTCGGTAAAATGAAGTTCATTACGGAACTTACGAAGCCCCATGGGCGTCAAGTGTGTTTCACAAATTCCCCAAATCACATCGGAGTTGGTTGGAAGTTGAGAAAAATTTGCCGCCTTGCGAAGTAACCCTGTTGGGTTCAATGCACCTAATGTAAGGCCCGGTTGATTGGGTCCCGGGTTCTGAGCTTCCCCTATTCTAATTTGGGTCTGAGTCAAAATGATTGCATGAATTGCAACTGCAGAGACCCTGGCATGCAAGATCAGGCGCTGGAAAAATCGTCATTCGGCAGCGGTCTTGGTCCGCTTGTTTGTCAGCAAGGCTTCAATTCTGTTCATTTGTTCCTCCATTTTCTGGTCAAGGAGCGATTTCATGGTGTTCTCTTGCTGATCGGCTTGTGTCTTCAAGGCTTGCACCTGATGTGCAACCTGTGTGTTGTGCGTCTGTTGCTGCTGTTTGAATGACGACATGGATCCGGTAAGCTGGTTGAGATTGTCTGTCAACATGTGAACCTGAGTCTCAAGTTGTGACAACCGGGAGTCTGACTGTGCTTCCATCGGAGCATCTTCATTTTTGGCAGTGGTGAGATGGTCTTTGATGGCATGAAGCACTCTTTTTTCCACATTGCTCTCGATGGCTGCCATTTGGCTGGCTGAGGGACTGACTTGCTTTGTCACCTGTCCCTTGTAGGCACTCGCCCAGGGATCATTGGCTTGCAGGGGATCGACTTGTCCTCCTTCACCGTCAGTGTTGTTGGCATGTGCTGAGGCTGCGGTCAAATGGCGCAAAGTGCGCACGGATGCAACTGGAGCTCCTTGGTTTTGGGCTACAACCGGTTTGCTGGACTGCACTTCACTTATGAGAACGTCTCCATGTTCCATGGTGTAGATGTAGAAATTTGGTTGCTCAGTTGCATGCGCAATCCACACCAACCCCTGCTTGTCAGGAGTAAGACCCTGGGTGTGGGAAGGTCGGGCACTCCATTCCCATTCAGCAAAGACTTTTTGCAGGGACTGCTTGGTACTACCAAATGGTAGCGGAGCAATTCGGAACACTTTGGTGGTGGCCCCATCTAAATATGCTACATCCGGACGATGCTGCTTGTGGACTTCTTCGGCATGCTGGGCTAAGGTGCGAAGACCAAAACGGTCGGCACTTCTAGCTATGCTGGTTGGCTGTGGTGTCGCTTGCTTGGCAATCACGGCATCGTGGAAACATTTGCGTGGGATCCACACCACTCTGTGGTCTGGGCATGGTGATCGCCCGCTCTGCGTTCTTGGCTCGAAATACAAGCCATCTTTGCTGTTGGATTTCATCAATGCTTCAACGCAAGTGGCCTTGACTCTCAAGACAAACGAGAACAAGTCAGCTTCATCCGGCTTCATTTTCTGGAATTGCTTGCTCAACCATTGTCGGTCCCAGATGTCTAAAAGGTCATCATGGGAGACACCTGTGAAATGGTCAAGGCTCAGGATGTACTTGACTGGCTTTGTGAGGACTGATTTCCAAAAGGAGGCTGCTTGGTCTTTGTATAGAACGGCTCTGAGCACTACTGTGTCGACCTGGTCGATGGAAGTGGGCTTAGGTGGCATGACTCTGGTGACCTGCTGTTGGCCCAACTGAATCAAAGCAGCACTCAAGATCATTGGTTCTTGAGTTTCTGGGCATGATGCCGGAAATCGAATCACTTGGTGGTGCATGGGCAATTGCTCGTCTTGAAACTCTAGGACCAACATTCCTACCCCCTCCGCACTTAACGGCTTCTGCAAATTGAAGAACGGAATGGCATCCTGGATGTTGACAATGGCAATTCCACGATGATTCATCTGGAGTTGGTGAAGAGTGATTTGCCCAAGTGGCGCTCCATCTTGTTGTTGAAAAATACCATCTGGTATTTGCACTTGGGAGGCCTGAGGAGTGGACCATTTCTGCTGCTGTTGCTTCTTGCTTTGCTTATTTTTCCTACCTCCCATTGGCTTCCCGGAACGGAGTCTGTTTGCGATCTGGGTTTGTAACTCGGTGGCAAGGACCAATTGAATGGGTGGCTTCTGTGCTGAGGCTTTGGTCTTCAGATCTGCCCATGGTCTTGGCGATCCCAGTGTTTGCTTCACTGATGAAACTCCGAGTACCTGAAGAAGTTGCTGTGCCAACTTGGGCGCCCTCTCAACTGATACCCCATGTTGTTGTAGCAATGAAGAAAGTTCAATTTCATGGGGTTCAATCATACCACCAAAGCGGACAGATGCTGCATCGCTGTCATGGAGGTTGTAATTGATAAGGTGACGAGCGAACAGCTCTCTCCACTTGATGGCTTCTTCCACTTGCATCGGGTACGCTTGAGCTTCTCCAAGTTCTTGTGCCATAATCCATGCCAGTGTTTGGAAACCACAGTCAGCTGGAAAGGCTTCCTTGGGCACTTTGTAGTGGAACTGGAAAATTTCCCCCAAGGCTTCAGTCGCCCATTGGCGGATGATTGGCAAGGATTCAATCGTGGTGGTCAAATGAATGTTGTCGGACTTGCTTTCATCAATGTGCAGGGAGACCGGAAACCAATGGTTCTTGAGGAGGCAAGCGGTATGAACCTTGACGGGCTTTTCGTTGCGTTCAACAAGGTCGAGGGCATGATTGAGCCATCTTTCAAACTTGACGGCATCGTCAGGATTGTTCTCCATCAGCAAAGGTGCAGTGGTGGTGGTCAAATTTGGATGCCCTAGCATGGAAAGGTAAAACGCCATCTCATCATCTCCTACCCATCCCTGTTGGCGCCACAGAGCTGACTGCCGTGTGTGGCCTCGGACCTGTGGATACTGCGTTTCATGGTCCTGTCCTCCTTCTTCAATCAAGATGATCTGTTGGTCATGAGGCTGTGTGTAAACTGGCAGGAATGATCCCATCGCAGTCAGAGTTCGAACAGGAGTTGGCACTGAATCAAGTTTGCTTTCAGCTACTGCAAGCTGGCCTACTGTTTCGCCTTCACTGATTTTGACTTTGTGCAATGGTGTGGATGGCTGTCCTACCCAAACTGTCAAACTGGGCTTGGGTGCGGCATCTGAAATGGCATTCCAAGTTTCCTGCACAGGTGAAGTCGATGGGGCCTGAACAGTGGGCGGCCACATGATGTGGCCATGCGCGGTGGTTGATCGCTTCGGTGGTGGACCAGTGTCATTTCCTGCACTTCGCTTGCAAGAGGCAAATTGGTTCAATCCACCATTTTCACCGTAAGCCATGGATGATGTGCTGCATTGCCCCTGTGGGCCTGGCGAGTGTCCTACTCTCAATGCATGCATCCATGGATCATGTGTTTCGAGTGGATCAATTTTGGTTGTCATACTCTCAACTGCAGGGATGTCAACTCCTGGAATTGGCTGCTTGTGGGTAAACATCATGGCATGCAGTGACTTGGCGACACCTGCGGGCATCTTGGAATCTTCTGGATTGTGTTCATGAACTCCAGTGTTGGACATGTCTGCACTTGCTGAAAAGGCACATTTCGCACTCACATCAGTGTTGCGTTTCACTGGCATGTCAGTGGGTGTTTCACAGCTGGCAAGGCTGTCATGGAGTGCTGATTTGGCAAACTTGTCGGCCCTGCTTGAGGTGCTTGCAACATCATGTGACATGTTGGGAAGCTGCATGAATGAATCGTTCTTCACGGCGCTGGGATGCGTTGCTGCTGGTGTAGTGCTGGCCAATGGCATTGCGGCTGTAGAGCTGCAAACTGCTTCATCGGATGCTTGGATGTGACCTACCCCTGCCTCGGATGTTGGCACGGATGCAAATCCTACCCCAGCCTCGGATGCAAATTCGGATGCAGATCCTACCCCAGCCTCGTGTGCACGGATGCTTCCTACCCCTGCCTCGGATGCACGGATGTGTCCTACCCCTGCCTCGAATGCTGACTCGGATGAAGATCCTACCCCAGCCTTGGAGTTGAATGCGGATGCAAATCCTACCCCCGCCTCGTATGCACGGATGCTTCCTACCCCAGCCTCGGATGCTCGGATGCTTCCTACTCCTACATCACATGCATGACCCGTTCTATCCAATGCATCGAGTGCTCGGATGTGTCCTGCCCCAGCCTCGGATGTTCGAGTGAGAGCGGTTGCTTCTGTGGATGCTCGGTTGTCTCCATGGACAGGTCCTGACTGAGGGTGATCATGGTCTGCATGTGTCGTCGGCAAATCTTCTTTCGGCTCCTGTGGACAGAGGCAGGCTGGCAATGGATTGATGGGATCAACATGAAAGTCATGTGTCAAACAAGGCGTTTCATCCGGGCAAACATTCACCCTGGGCATGTCTTGCATGCGCTCAGCTACACGGAATGGGATGTCAACCGGAAAGTCCTGAATGATCACCACAGGTTCCAAAACAGCCAACATTTCTTGTGTATTGGGCATTTCACTTTCAACATCATTGGTAGTTTGGTCTGTTTCATGAACGAAGGGGGCATGTCCCTCAGCATGATCTGACAAGTGGGAATTCATGTTGGACCCATTTGAAACCATTTGAGTACTGTGTGTTTCCTCTTGACCTAGCTGATGTGCAACAAACGGGTCGACATCATCTTGGTGCAGGGTGGTCAGAGGGTGATCAATTTTGTTCATTTCACGTTCGAACAAAACAGTGGATCGATTCTGCATGAAATCTGGCCATGTGGCTTCTCTCGCACGCAAAAGCTCCCTGCACAAATTGGCCATGACATGTCTCGGTGGTTGCACTTGGACCGGAAACCCATTCTTCATCATTTGATAGAACATGTTTGAGAATACCCAGGCCCCTTGCAGTGGTGAAGCAAGCTGTCCTACTCCCGCCAGAAGAAATTTCAGGGTGAAAGGATCTGAACTGTCAAGGTGTCGGGGATCAAGGGCATTCAAAAATGCAACTTCTTTTGGGTGAGGGTGTCTCATACCATGGAACCATTCCTCCCCTGCTTTGACCATGCTCCCCAAAGGAATGAGAACCCCATACAGGCCTTTGCTACTGAGACGGGCTTGACTGAACCCTTTGGATCGACATCCGCAATGGCATGGTCCTAACTGACTCCCCCATGAATGGGTGGCTGTCGGCATGGCTTTTGCCACATTGATGATGCTGGCGGTGATTCCTTTGGGCTGATCGTGAAAGTGTCGAAGCTCGTAGATGCTGAGGGCAAGTTGACGGCTTTCCTCAGGTGGCAAATGCGCATGGATCTGCATGACATGCATGATTGACGGGATGAAGTCCATTTGAGGCATGTCTGGAATGCTAGTAATCCCAAGCATTGGCATAGACAAACATGCCCACCAACGTGTTCGGTGTGCAGGCCATGTGTGATGGAGGGACAGCACATTCTGATGAAGCACATAACCTGTTTGGTCAGCAAATGACTTCAGCAAGCTTTGAACCCAATGTGACTCATGAGCTTCTCTGGTACACTCCATGGTGATCAACGGTGATCGGAGCCAATACCCCATCCTTAGCAGTCCAGGGAGTGAATTGCTTCTCGGATCTTCTTGTTCTCTCTGATCTCCTAGTGCACTGAAAGGTTGACATGCAATCCCCGCATTGAGTGGAGATGGAAATCCTTGGGTGATCTCGGCCACTTTCTGGACAGTGGAAAGGTCTCCAATGTCCCCATGCACAACTGGCGCTTGGTTCTTACGGTCAAGCCATTCAGAAAACTTCTCATTCGAATCAACGTAACATGCCACCTTAGCATTACAAAAAGGAAGGCAAGTGCTCACTGCTCCGATGCCTGAGCAAGCTTCAATGACCTGGTTGAAATTCGAAATGTCCACCTCTGCATGTTGAACTACATGAGTGGCTGGCGTGGCTGTGATCATGGGCAATCGTCCTCCAGAAATGAATTGGCCCCTCATGATGGTAAACGTGTTTCTACCATATTCCAGTGGAAGGTCGGTGACAAACTGTTGACGATGGATAGCTGATCTACAGACATGGTATCCTGGGCATCGAATGATCAACTCGGCAAGGATGGTGATCTCTGAATGGTGTTCTAGATGTTCGAACTTGTCTTCCAGTGAAAAAGGCACCGGTGTCCCCATGGCAAACAACTAGATACGGTGAGTCAGATCCCAAAGTTGGCACGGCCCGATCAACCAGCTGGGAGGTCTTTGGGCCAGATCTCAAAAAAGTGATCATCCACTGTGTTTTACAGTTCCTATCCAACTTCCCCTAGGTTTCTCGATGTTCTCATCCATTGCCAACTCGCTGGTTTTGCTTGAACCTGGGAAAACCCTAAACTAGACTAGCTGATCATCATTTTCCCTGTCAAAAATGTTCATAACCGGGGTATCCCCATGGTATCAGAAACACCCAAATCGTCTCCGCAAAAAGAAAATCCCATCCCGACTTCCACCTGGCACCAGATTGAAGTTCTGCTGAAGACCCGCTGCCACCACCAAGATGTCGTATTCCTCGGGCGAAACGCGCGAAATACGTATAGAAGTTGGGGATCTGGAGATGTTGACCAACAGAAAATAGGGGGTACTTATCTTATCTTAGCTATTTAAGAAATTGGGGTTCATCTACATTACAAGTGTTGTTTCCATTCGAATCAAAAAGAATGGAATGTATGTACCAACAAGACGCGTTCACCCAAAACAGAGGTGATCTACAAGCCACCTATGTGCTATCCTATTTATTTCCCTATTTGTTTCCCTATTTGTTTCCCTATTTATTTCCCTATTAATTTCCCTATTTATTTCCCTATTTATTTCCCTATTTATTTCCCTATTTATTCCCCTATTTATTTCCCTATTTATTTCCCCATTTATTTCCCCATTTATTTCCCTATTTATTTCCCTATTTCCCTATTTATTTCCCTATTTCCCTATTTATTTCCATATTTATTTCCCTACTTATTTCCCTATTTATTTCCCTATTTATTTCCCTATTTATTTCCCTATTTATTTCCCTATTTATTTCCCTATGTATTTCCCTATTTATTTCCCTATTAATTTCCCTATTTATTTCCCTATTTATTTCCCTATTTATTTCCCTATTTATTCCCCTATTTATTTCCATATTTATTTCCCTATTTATTTCCCTATTTATTTCCCTATTTATTTCCCTACTTATTTCACTATTTCCCTATTTATTTCCCTATTTATTTCCCTATTTATTTCCCTATTTATTTCCTATTTATTTCCCTATTTATTTCCCTATTTATTTCCCTATTTATTTCCCTATTTATTTCCCTATTTATTTCCCTATTTATTTCCCTATTTATTTCCCTATTTATTTCCCTATTTTTTTCCCTATTTATTTACTTATTTATTTCCCTATTTATTTCCCTATTTTTTTCCATATTTATTTCCCTATTTATTTCCCTATTTATTTCCCTATTTATTTCCCTATTTATTTCCACATTTATTTCCCCATTTATTTCCCGATTTATTTCCCTATTTATTTCCCTATCTATTTCCCTATTTATTTCCCTATCTATTTCCCTATTTCCCTATTTATTTCCCTATCTATTTCCCTATTTCCCTATTGATTTCTGTATTTCTTTCCCTATTTATTTCCCTATTTATTTCCTATTTATTTCCCTATTTATTTCCCTATTTATTTCCCTATTTATTTCCCTATTTATTTCCCTATTTATTTCCCTATTTATTTCCCTATTTATTTCCCTATTTATTTCCCTATTTATTTCCCTATTTATTTCACTATTTCCCTATTTATTTCCCTATCCATTTCCCTATTTATTTCCCTATTTATTTCCCTATTTATTCCCCTATTTTTTCCCTATTTATTTCCCTATGTATTTCCCTATTTATTTCCCTATTTCCCCATTTATTTCCCTATTTATTTTCCTATTTCCCTATTTATTTCCCTATTTCCCTATTTATTTCCCTATTTATTTCCCTACTTATTTCCCTATTTATTTCCTTATTTATTTACCCATTTATGTCCCTATCTATTTCCCTATTTCCCTGTTTATTTCCCGATTTATTTCCCGATTTATTTCCCTATTTATTTCCCTATTTATTTCCCCATTTATTTCCCGATTTATTTCCCTAATTTTTTCCCTATTTATATCTATTTATTTCCCTATATATTTTCCTATTTATTTCCAATATTTATTTCCCTATTGATTTCTCTATTTCTTTCCCTGTTTATTTCCATATTTATTTCCATATTTGTTTCACTATTTATTTCCCNCCAATATTTATTTCCCTATTGATTTCTCTATTTCTTTCCCTGTTTATTTCCATATTTATTTCCATATTTGTTTCACTATTTATTTCCCTATTTATTTCCTTATTTATTTCCCTATTTATTTCCGTATTTATTTCCATATTTATTTCCCTATTAATTTCCCGATTTATTTCCCAATTTATTTCCCTATTTATTTCCCTATTTATTCCCCTATTTTTTCCCTATTTATTTCCCTATGTATTTCCCTATTTATTTCCCTATTTCCCCATTTATTTNTCCCTATTTATTTCCCTATTTATTCCCCTATTTTTTCCCTATTTATTTCCCTATGTATTTCCCTATTTATTTCCCTATTTCCCCATTTATTTCCCTATTTATTTTCCTATTTCCCTATTTATTTCCCTATTTCCCTATTTATTTCCCTATTTATTTCCCTANCTATTTATTTCCCTATTTCCCCATTTATTTCCCTATTTATTTTCCTATTTCCCTATTTATTTCCCTATTTCCCTATTTATTTCCCTATTTATTTCCCTATTTCCCTATTTATTTCCCTATTTATTTCCCTATTTATTTCCCTATTTATTTCCCTATTTTTTCCCCTATTTATTTCCCTATTTATTTCCCTATTTGTTTCCCTATTTGTTTCCCTATGTATTTCCATATTTATTTCCCTATTTATTTCCCTATTTATTTCCCTATTTATTTCCCTATTTATTTCCCTATCTATTTCCCTATTTATTTCCCTATCTATTTCCCTATTTCCCTATTTATTTCCCTATTGATTTCCCTATTTATTTCCCTGTTTATTTCCAAATTTATTTCCATATTTGTTTCACTATTTCTTTCCCTATTTGTTTCCCTATTTATTTCCCTATTTATTTCCCAATTTATTTCCCTATTTATTTCCCTATTTATTTCCCTATTTATTTCCCTATTTATTTCCCTATTTCCCTATTTATTTACTTATTTATTTCCCGATTTATTTCCCTATTTATTTCCATATTTATTTCCCTATTGATTTCCCTATTTATTTCCCTATTTATTTCCCTATTTATTTCCCTATTTATGTCCCTATTTATTTCCCTATTTATTTCCCTATTTATTTCCCTATTTATTTCACTATTTCCCTATTTATTTCCCTATTTATTTCCCTATTTATTTCCCTATTTATTTCCCTATTTATTTCCCTATTTGTTTCCCTATTTATTTCCATATTTATTTTCCTATTTATTTCCCTATTTATTTCCATATTTATTTCCCTATTTGTTTCCCTATTTATTTCCATGTTTATTTCCCCATTTATTTCCCTATTTATTTCCCTATTTATTTCCCTATTTATTTCCCTATTTGTTTCCCTATTTATTTCCCTGTGTATTTCCCTATTTATTACCCTATTTTTTCCCTATTTATTTCCCTATGTATTTCCCTAATTATTTCCCTATTTATTTCCCTATTTCCCTATTTATTTCCCTATTTATTTCCTATTTATTTCCCTATTTATTTCCCTATTTATTTCCCTATTTATTTCTCTATTTATTTCCCTATTTATTTCCCTATTTATTTCCCTATTTATTTCCCTATTTATTTCACTATTTTAAAGGGATAAATAAAGGGATAAATAAAGGGATTTTATTTCCCTATGTATTTCCCTATTTACTTCCCTATTTATTTCCCTATTTATTTCCCTATTTATTCCCCTATTTTTTCCCTATTTATTTCCCTATGTATTTCCCTATTTATTTCCCTATTTATTCCCCTATTTTTTCCCTATTTATTTCCCTATGTATTTCCCTATTTATTTCCCTATTTCCCCATTTATTTCCCTATTAATTTCCCGATTTATTTCACAATTTATTTCCCTATTTATTTCCCTATTTATTTCCCCATTTATTTTCCTTAAATAAAGGGATAAAATTTCCCGATTTATTTCACAATTTATTTCCCTATTTATTTCCCTATTTATTTCCCCATTTATTTTCCTATTTATTTCCCTATTTATTTCCATATTTATTTCCCTATTTATTTCCCTATTTATTTCCCGATTTATTTCCCTATTTATTTCCCTATTTATTTCCTATTTATTTCCCTATTTATTTTCCTATTTATTTCCCCATTTATTTCTCTATTTATTTCCCTATTTATTTCCAATATTTATTTCCCTATTGATTTCTCTATTTCTTTCCCTGTTTATTTCCATATTTATTTCCATATTTGTTTCACTATTTATTTCCCNCTATTTATTTCCCTATCTATTTCCCTATCTATTTCCCTATTTCCCTATTTATTTCCCGATTTATTTCCCTATTTATTTCCCTATTTATTTCCCAATTTCCCGATTTATTTCCCTATTTATTTCCCTATTTATTTCCTATTTATTTCCCTATTTATTTTCCTATTTATTTCCCTATTTATTTCCCTATTTATTTCCCTATTTATTTCCCTATTTATTTCCCTATTTATTTCCGTATTTATTTCCATATTTATTTCCCTATTAATTTCCCGATTTATTTCACAATTTAAAAGGGATAAATAAACCCTATTTATTTCCGTATTTATTTCCATATTTATTTCCCTATTAATTTCCCGATTTATTTCACAATTTATTTCCCTATTTATTTTCCTATTTATTTCCCCATTTATTTCTCTATTTATTTCCCTATTTATTTCCCTATTTATTTCCCTATTTATTTCCCTATTTATTTCCCTATTTATTTCCTATTTATTTCCCTAGTTATTTCCCTATTTATTTCCCTATTTATTTCCCTATTTATTTCCCTTTTTATTTCCCTATTTATTTCCCTATTTATTTCCCTATTTATTTCCCTATTTATTTCCCTATTTATTTCCCTATTTATTCACCTATTTATTTCCCTATCTATTTCCCTATTTATTTCCCTATTTATTTCCCTATTTATTTCCCTATTTATTTCCCTATTTATTTCCCTATGTATTTCCCTATTTACTTCCCTATTTTAAAGGGATAAATAAAGGGATTTTATTTCCCTATTTATTTCCCTATGTATTTCCCTATTTACTTCCCTATTTATTTCCCTATTTATTTCCCTATTTATTTCCCTATCTATTTCCCTATTTATTTCCCTATTTCCCTATTTATTTCCCCATTTGTTTCCCCATTTATTTCCNTATTTCCCTATTTATTTCCCTATTTATTTCCCTATCTATTTCCCTATTTATTTCCCTATTTCCCTATTTATTTCCCCATTTGTTTCCCCATTTATTTCCCTATTTATTCCCCTATTTATTTCNTTATTTCCCTATCTATTTCCCTATTTATTTCCCTATTTCCCTATTTATTTCCCCATTTGTTTCCCCATTTATTTCCCTATTTATTCCCCTATTTATTTCCTTATTTATTTCCCTATTTATTTCCCTATTTATTTCCCTATTTGTTTCCCTATTTATTTCCCTATTTATTTCCCTATTTATTTCCCTGTTTGTTTCACTATTTATTTCCATATTTATTTTCCTATTTATTTCCCTATTTATTTCTCTATTTATTTCCCTATTTGTTTCCCTATTTATTTCCTTATTTATTTCCCCATTTATTTCCCTATTTATTTCCCTATTTATTTCCCTATTTATTTCCTTATTTCCCTGTGTATTTCCCTATTTATTACCCTATTTTTTCCCTATTTATTTNCTATTTATTTCCCTATTTATTTCCTTATTTCCCTGTGTATTTCCCTATTTATTACCCTATTTTTTCCCTATTTATTTCCCTATGTATTTCCCTAATTATGTCCCTATTTATTTCCCTATTTATTAGTTCCCTATTTATTTCCCTATTTATTTCCCTATTTATTTCCCTATTTATTTCCCAATTTATTTCCCTATTTATTCCCCTATTTATTTCCCTATTTATTTCCCTATTTATTTCCCTATTTCCCTATTTATTTCCCTATTTATTTCCCTATCTATTTCCCTATTTATTTCCCTATTTCCCTATTTATTTCCCCATTTGTTTCCCCATTTATTTCCNTTATTTCCCTATCTATTTCCCTATTTATTTCCCTATTTCCCTATTTATTTCCCCATTTGTTTCCCCATTTATTTCCCTATTTATTCCCCTATTTATTTCATTATTTATTTCCCTATTTATTTCCCTATTTATTCCCCTATTTATTTCCCGATTTATTTCCCCATCTATTTCCCTATTTATTTCCCTATTTNTTTATTTCATTATTTATTTCCCTATTTATTTCCCTATTTATTCCCCTATTTATTTCCCGATTTATTTCCCCATCTATTTCCCTATTTATTTCCCTATTTTTCTATTTATTTCCC
>BGPT01000049.1:842282-878890 GCA_003297045.1 Symbiodinium sp. clade C Y103
AAATCAGATTCATAGTTGGATAATGTTGGATAGTTGATAGAAGTTCATTGAAACTAATCCTGATTTTGGTTTCAGTTTATGTAATCCGACATCCGGACTGAAATTTCACCACGTCTTTTTTGGTCAAATGCCGCTCAAAACTCAATTCCAATTGGTTCCAAGGTGGTCCATGGCCCTGACCAGCAATTTGCCAAAATCCCTCCAGCTCTGCATCCAAGTCACTGACACACCAGCGGAACCTGGCTTTGGCTCTGCAAAACAAGGTAGGAATTGGATGGTGGGAACTCATGGAGATTTATGGATGGCCAAAGATAAACGAATCGGAATTGAAGGCGATTGGTGGATGATTGGAACATATTGGAACTAATGGGGATTTCATATGATTCATGCGTCCTTGCAAGATTCATAGATTCACCATCCAGGACACGATAGATTGACCTCTGGATGGGTTGGTGTTTTCTGAAAGCTTGCAACTTTCATCAAGGTTTAACAAAGGCGGTGCATGATCACCGTTTTCTTGTAGAGGTTGACTCCAAGAACCACTACAGCCCCCCCAAAAAATCTTCACTTTGGTGGATCTGGATGAACCTCTGAACGGCCGTAGATGCCTTTAGATACCACAGCAAAAGGAAAACTCAAAGTTTCTGGCTGAATTGCAATAATACACTCATCTGAAAAGTTCATCTAACCATCATGCCAGTCGCAGTGAGGTCGTTTTCGTTTAGCCAGATGTTTGGTAGGATATTCTGCACGGAAAGGGACAAACAATTTTTTCGTTCCTGGTGAATTAATTTACCTCATCCGTCCTTCACCGCTATCCTGCCTCCCCCAATAATCGCCACGCGATACTTCGAGGCCTCAAGATGAGCTCAGGGGTAGAAATGAACATGAATTGACCCACAAAATTGCTCGATTTTCGGATTCAACTCTCTAAAACCATCTAATTTCTTGGGGCTATGACGTTTCTCACCAATACCATGAATTGAGTGATGGCAAGAATTGACAGTATATCCTGGATTGGGGTAAATAAATCCTGTCAACTTCCCCGAGCTAGGCGGAATCTATTTGGATATGGGTCAACACTTCAACCCCCAGCTGTGTTTGACTCTTGAAACCCCACTAAACCACTGTAATTGATGGTCAAATCTCATTTATCTCCCAAAATGCAATGGAAATTCCAATCAGATCACCAAACTTCCATTAAAATCCCTTGAATCACTGGATTGGTTAAAGGGAAAATCTACAGGAAACCATGGTTCTCCCATCAAAAATAGAGGTTTCCTGTAAATTCTCCCTTAAACCAATCCAGTGATTGAACTCCTAAAATCCAATGGTTTTCTTGCTGAAGTCACTACTTAAGTCTAATAAAATCCCCTTAAAAAAACTGGGTCCCCGCACCCAGGCGGATGGCGGCGTGGGCACCGCTGCCAGGCCCAATTGACGGGAGAGGTAGCCCAAAGGCGTCTGTGCTGTGCGCGAGCGAAACATGGCGCCCTGGCGGGAGTGGCTGGATGGGATGGAAATCTGGAAAGGAAGGGAAAAAACATGGGGATATCAAATTATCGATGAAGCAATGAGATGTTCTAACATTTAAGGTCAATTGAAATATGAAGGCAATGTCTTGTATCCTATTGAAACTTAAGGGATGCGACATAGTGAGTAGATGGGATAAAGCATTGGGAAGGCAAACGCCCAAGCCGGGATGGGAAACGAAGGAACAGAAGAAATATCAGCTGATTTTTCTCCGTGTGACTCCATGTAGGCAAGGATAAACCAAGTATGTCACTCTTGGTTTTGCACTGGGGCAGTGATTTTCAGATATACATCTGGTTATATGGGAGAATCTCCCAGATCTCAGTCGAGCAAACTGGAAAATGCAAGCATACCAAAGAGTATCTGACAGCCCTGAAAGGAAAAACCAACAGATGGCTACAAGCCCCATGAAAAACATTTGAAGGATCCTGAGATACTGAGACTGATTCATTGAAGGCAACAATTGGAGAATTGAAGCATATCGAAGGACACACAAGACATCATTCGTTCCACCCGTTCCCCGTGGCTTGCGATACCTTGGATTGCAGGATCAAACCGTCGGTGATGCTAACGCTGCAGAGCCCAAGTCAGGCATGGACAGGTCCCACGTGCTGTGATTGTTCAGTGAGAGATTGACGTGTGAATATTGCTCAGGTTGGTTGAGTTGCTCTTGGACTTTCAACTTATGACCAAGGAGTGAAGACATGAAAGTACAACATCCTTCTATGGGCAATGGGTGTCTTGACCACCGTGATCATGCAACAACCCAAAGACTCGTTCATGTGATATGGATCGATATGGATCGATATTGCCTTGTGTCCAAAAGGGAGGAGGCCGATTCTGAAGGCCCCTTGGTCAACTCCACAAGGAATCCCTTCACTGCTTCCAGCCCGTAGCATATCTGCGGGCCCCCCACATTGAAGCCGGGCCCGGAGGGATTCCGCTCCCAGATGACGATGCTCTCGTCCTGCAAGGCCAAAAAGAAAACTGGTTGGGTTCTACTGCAACGATTGAAGTCAGGATCCATGGTCAATAAACAACTCATAGTCTATCATTTATGAACCTTTAATATTCTCTGGGATATATTCTGGGATTCCACTGACGAGCCAATTGGGAGTTTCGGAGATCATCATAGCATTCAAAATTTTAGGCTTGAGAATGCAAGAAATTCTCGGTTCAGCTGTATTCAAAGTAAAACGGCATATCAAATGGTGTAATCATTCAATACGTAAATCAATCTTCGGTTTGGGAAACCCTATCTTTGCTCCAGAAGACCTAGACTCACATTATATCTCTCGCTTCTACCCATCGCAAGGAATAGAAACCAACTTTTCACCCTCCATAGTCAGTAACTGATCATCCACAACTTGGTCTATTCTGATGATTGTGCAGGTCCCTGTATGATCATTACTTCTTGGAGGATCATCTTGCTTAGTAACTGGTTAGTAATCCTGGTTAATAAGTCATCACCATTCAGTGGGGATATCCCATTTACAAGTGGCTAAGCGGCTAGACCAACCCCACAAACACTAACCGGGAAGCACCAAGTGATGATGGCATACCATCCACCTTTTAGGGACCAGGTCGGTGAGTTGCGGGGCCTTGGAAGACGTGGCCAGCAGCCGACCGTCGTGGGAGATGGAAGCGAACCAGACTTCATCACGGTGATGATCTAACCTTCAGAGATCACTGCGAGAGGATGCCCAAATTTTGCCCCAAATTTTTGGGGCCATGAAATCAGGATTTTTGTTTAATCTTTGGTGCTTAAATATCTAAATTGGAAATCCAACTTTTGGGTTGATGACATTCAACTTTGGGTTGGTTGAATCCAATGTTTCGCTGGTGAACTCCCCAGTCCTGTCAGTTGGTTGCAAGAATGAATTGCATCCCTGTAAACCAATGGAAACTATTATCACTGCATTACCAGTTTTGCCGATGAAACACCCTATCTTTGGCGATGTGGCTTGATATAGACATATTTTTTTCGCTCGGGGCGGGTGGATTTCACGGCAAGAAGAATCCCAGAAGGGGTTCATATTCTGGAAGCGTATTTCCAAAAGATACACTTGGAGTGAGTTTTTTTTTCTGGTCCTGCAACTTGAACACAAAGCTGGCTAAGCACATATCATATCTGCATCTATTTTGGCGTAGAGAGGCAAAGAGGAAAAACTACTTTGTCCCAACAACTTAACATAAATCTATCATTAACAAAGTGTGTAGGTAAATAAACCCAGGTCTACCTCCCAAATCAAGGTCTACCGAATGCATTACCCGCCTCCGAACGCAGTGCGTCGGCAAAGGGGGCCTGGGCAAAGCCATATACCATCGGTGGAATCTCATTGAGTCTGCTGGGATGATCTCTAAAGGCAGTACTATGTATGTTCGGATCATCAACAACTGTAGTTCAAAATCATTTATTTAAGGATGATCTATGGTTGGTTAGTGAGATGTACAAAGTCAGTGCCTTCCACCAGGCCATGATGGTCATGGATCTGCGATCTGCAGCCAGGGGACGGCGAGTAGCTGTAGTTTTGCACCAAACAGGGCACTTGAGACCTACGGAAAGCGGCAAATCAATGGCAGCAAATCCTCCAACTCTGAGGGACACTTAGCAAATAGGATGGACACTGAACGGAACGTAGATATGATATGCAACACTGATTAGATGATAGATTGATTTCGCTGTGGAGATGGTTTGGCTAAATGTTCAAGCAAATACTTGCCATCAAAATAAAGAGCTAAAAGCAGGACATGTCCATGTCATGGATCATCATAAGTTGTATGGCATCTCACCAAAACATACAGCAATTCGGTTTTGGAAAGCCGTGAATTTAGGGGTCCTTTCTGTTCAGTGTAGACCACTGAGTCCACCCACATCAATGTGGGATCCAGGTCAGAGTAGAGGCAGTGAAAGTGCTGATACCTTGCGATGGCTGGATATGGGAAAGCAAGGACCAGGTTGGGCAGTTTAGAACGGAATCTAACGGGACAAAAACAGCATTGATTGACACACCTTGCTATTCTTCAAACATTATGATAATTATATTGAAACAAACTGCTATTCACAAGCTATGGGGAACATTACAACATTACATTACCTTTTGGAACATCGCCATCTGGCTGAATGAATTTGGCTGCAGGCGTTCACGTTGCCAGGTTTCAAATGGTTTCAAAACCTATGAAGTCATGGCTGAAAAGATAGACCTGTCTGGACTGCAAGTGCTATCCACGTACCCATAAAGAACTACACAGATGGAATCATAGATATGCAAAGCCACCTGGCTTCAAATGCTTCAAGTCCATTCCATAGAACACAAATATCAAAATCCATCAACATCCATCAACATCCCATAGATTCCATGAGCGCGTAGCTTAGTGTAGCTGTAGAACATGTTTTTCTTCAACCTTTCCAGCAGAAAATCATCGCCTCACAGCTTGCCATAGGAGCTCTGGCAAGCGCCGAGGCGGTAGCTCGGGCAGAAGGCTCTCCTCAGCGGTGGTTTCCACCACCCAACAAGGACGAAACGTGGGAACTTGAAAGATTTCCTGGAGGATAATTTTTGCGTTAAAGTTAAAGTACTTATGTTCAAATGCTGAACACATAAAACTATTTGGGGTGTTTGGAACTTGTGAAGGATTGTTTTGGGTTTAAGCGTTAAACAAATCAGAACCTTTGGGGTTGAAATGGGCATTGTCACACTAAGAAATCCAACGGAATCTAATGTCCCTTTCTCCGATCATCCACAATGTACATTGCAGGTAGATTTAACACCTACATGTACCATTTGCCCCCGAATGAACCCCCTAGTATGGATTTCCGGCTATGGTTGGCCTAAACAAATGTGACCACTGGTTTCATTCAGGACTGGCTCATAGTTGGATAGTCTTCACCCTGGCACAAAACATTCCGGACACGAGTTCTAGGTGTCGCAATAACCTAGATAAACCAGACCCTAGGACTAGTCAGGACATGACGAGCTACGATTACTTGCCATGGAACCCCATGGGATGATCCGCCCCGTTGCAGCCACAGGATCAACCCTCTCGAGCACTGCATGACGGTCACGATCCTGAAACATCGTGGCCTGGGCCGCTGTTCACTTCACATCTCATCGCTGTGATGGTGAAAAACCCTAAGTTTCAGCCCTAAACAAGTCACCATGGTAAAGAGTAGGGGGATGAAATCACATACCACTGGGACCATTTACTAGAAATAGTGTTTAATATTATAGAAAAAGATGGGATTGCACACTTAAAGCCTCCAACTGGATCCGAATGAAACTAACTATAAACATGGCTGTAATACAAATAGTTCCCTTCTGGGTTCTACAAAAATTGACACCTGCCCCAAGCTAGATACACCTCTCGGCCATGTTGTTGCGCCTCCACGACAGACTCCAAGTCTAGTGTCGAGGGCTGCGGTTCTTCCTTGGGGGATTGTCATCCCAAGAACGGGAAAACGATGGAAAATGGAGGGAACATGTTTTTGTCACGTTGAGTGAAATGGGAAGTTACACCAAAATCTCTCCTGGAGATTACCAAATTCGGTGGTTGCCAAAGCTTTACGGAGATCGTTCAACAAGATGTGGGCATATGAATCAACATTTTTTTCAGTTCAACTTGTTGGCAACTATCAATATATGATATATGCATATGGGTTTGTCTGAAGAAAGGCTATCCTCAATTTTTATGGTTTATTGGTTTCTTAATGTTTCTGAGTATTTCCTCAGTAAGATTCCAAATTTGGGGATATGCCCCATGGTGAGACTCATTTGGCCCACGAAAGCTGCGCTGCGCCGGGTTGCCGCAACCATCTCCTCAAAGACTTCTTGAGCTGCCTTGCGGGTTGCGAAACTTTTTGCTGTGGCTTTTAGGCACCTGAATTTTCATCCAAAACATCCAAACATTCATCCAAAACTCGTGGAAAACTGATGATGCCCCCCACCTGGGTGTGTCCCTTCTCGTGCAAGTCGCAGCATTTCTGCTCCAGCAACAAGCGCCGCAAGGGCGCCTCGGAGGAAATTCGGCAGAAATGGGGGGGGTTCAGCAAAGGTGACAAACCCATTTTCCATACAGTAGCTGGTCCTCAACACCCACATATCATTTTCCTCATTTACTCTCCAACTTTTATACAAGATGTATTGTTGGTGAATGAAATAGTTTCTCAGTTTGGTGGAGATGTATTCCTGTTTTAAACTGTGAATTCAACGAGAGAGTTGCGGAAATCTAAAAACATTTTTTCTTGATGACATCATGCATATCCCAACAAATTCTAGGCAACGTGGTAACATAATAATAAACGTATCCCCAATATTGCCAGAATTGCTATGGAACAAATGGAACATGGTCCATTTGGTTCGATGGCTTACCTATGAAAAGTGGTGATTTTCCAGTTTGCAAACTGTCAAATTACCAGAGGTTGGTAGATTTGTTGTTGAGTTTACCAGTTTACCCTATGATTTCCAGTGGACCCGGCCACTTTTGTGGCCGAACTCCCAGCTATGACTTGCTCCCTGCGAGGCTTGGTGCTGGGGACCCTGGGCACCCCGGACAGCCACCTCTGGGAGGTCTAAGGATAGAAAGGAGGCAATCTGCAACGCCTGGCAGTTGCCAGATTTCTGGAAGGTTCCCATGGTGTTCCCCAGATGAGTTCGAGAAAATCCGAGAGAAATTTCCCGAATCACAGGGAAGAGGTCCGGAGGGATGTTGGAAAATCAAAGGGAATTCTCTAAACATTTCGACGGAGACCGCAACTGGAGGTCTCGCCATTGAAACAAAACACCACCGCCCACCTCATCCCATTGACCTGCCAGAATTTCGGTCCTGCCGTGCAGCGGGAATGGAAAGCCGGAGCCAGTCATCTGCTGGGTGTCACTTTGGGTCAAGCTCAAACCTCACAGGCTATGTATTCCCAACGATCATTGCATCATATTTCTATTGCTAATGATGTATACAAATCTGTTCTGAAGATATTGCTTGCGACCCAACGAGGAACAGAGCAGAGGTGTTTGGAAATCATGAGGCAATGCAAGGGCATCCAAAAAAACCCAAATTTATTTCAAACCCAAAGAGGAGCCCATCAGAGTGGGTTTCAATCAGAAAGAGGCCCACGCTACGCAGGCTAGTCCCACCCCACCCCTTAAGTCGACATTGACATGGGCATGAACCAGATACAAGGCCCCAATTGTAATCATCACAGACTTCTAGTGAGGAAACCAATTTTGGCCCAAACTCTAGGATTCATTTTTGCTTGGTCCATCGTCGCAATAATCATCAAATATGAGGATGCAACTCACCGAAATTGCATTTTTGCTGACCAACATTCTGTGGTTCACATAGCCAGATATTCACCAAGCACCCAAGGGGTGCCTCAATCCAGCCAGAGCTTCTTCGTGGCTGGGCCCAGACCTCGGAAAATGAACCAAATCAATCGGTTGGTTGATCCAAAGCCATAGCATGTTCATTCCAAATCCAAGTTGCTTCAATCTTGGTGGGGAAACACTCGTGTCTTTTGCGCAGTACACCCAAATCATTTTGTTCCATCCTGTGCTTCTTGTTGGCCAATGTCATGCTTGTCATTCCCCAAAACTGCCCCATTTTGGGATCATGTACTTGATCTCCAAATAAAACCCGTTCCTCTCAACGTTCTGCCATGCTGCTCCACTTCCAAGGCATGGCGGGTGGCGTGGAAGCCCAAGTCCGACAAGGTCTAACAAGACCGGTCAATTGTGGAGTGAAGAATCGGCCATGGTTGGTGACTTCAGCAACAAAAATGGTGGTTTAATGGTGGTTCAAAGGGATGTGAATGGGATAAAATGGGATGTACAACCCACTATATCCAATTTGGGTCTCTCTACAAGTTGCACCCTAAATTTCCCCGGCAATTTATAAAATACAATGCGTCATCCATGTCAGGGGTGGTGCCACAGACTGTGGGCATATATAAAAGTTGTTATAAGTCGTATAGTTACAAGTCGTATAGTTTCATGTAATTCCATCACATATCGTTATTCTGCTTGGTTTCAAGCGCACCCAATTTTTGCAGCGGGAAACACTCTGTGATTTTGTGGACAAACGGATGTTGTCAGTTGCCGACCTGCTTGAGCAGGCGAACGACTTCAGAGCGTCTGAAGCCCTCAAAGAGCCTGGGTGCTGCGAGCGAACTGGGAGACAAACAGTTGCAGAAAACTCGGGGAAATGGTACATTCATATACATTAATTCATATAGTCTATAGTAATTTAAATGAACATGATGGATGTAAGGGGTATTCTGCAAGCTTCAAAATTGAAGGGTCTTTCAGCATGTTGGAGATGCATAGGGATCATGATGAGGACCGTTTGGACCCCTGCCGAGATGTTCAACTTATGAAACATTGAGGCATTTGCACAAACGTTTGCTGCTTCCTTCCACCTCAAGTCACACTCAAATGTTCAATTCTGAAACTTCAAGTTCAATTTTTTTGTTGGTTCCATGAATCTTTAGTTATAGCTAGTTCAACTCCCCACTTTCGTGGCGAACCATCATAAAACATCCCCAACTTTTCCCAGGCACCAAAAAAACACTGCCGCGTGCCAAGCGCGTGGCTCTTCCCTGGAAGATGCAGCCTCACTGTTTCGCTCCTCGCCGGCCTGGCAGGGGATCCCAGTCATGGGGATACCAAGAACACGAAAAATGGGAGTTGAAGTGGCAGAAAAAAACTAGGAATCAAACTTATTTTGAAGCAATGGAGAATCTAAGTGTCAATGATGGGAATCTGGCCATCGATCATACAGAACCATCACTCTCGATGATGAAAATTCAACTCATTCAAGAAAAACAGAAAAAGTCGGGATTCAACTCTCAGTGTAGGTTGGGCTTAACTTTTGACTCGGTCATGGTACTGAAATTTGAGCTTTCACAGCGCCAGAAACAAGGCCTGGGAGTTGACACAAGGAGCAACAGTCATTCCATGAAAAATTAGTTGGTTTAGAACTGGAATCCCAGTTCATGCATTGTGATAGTCCGATGTATTGGGTAGGATAACCCCCGAACAAATCATCGAATCATCAACCAACTGAAGTTTTGAACAAAAACAGGTCACAAGCTCAGGTGGCAGCCAACGGCTTACAGCAGTGCTCATCATTTTGCTTCATGATCCCTGTACACATGGAAAAGAAATACAGTAGGAAATGGATGGGAAACACTAACTTTCATCAACTCTAGTTCAACGCCCATTGACATCCATTCTGATGTCCTCCTGTCATCATCTCACATTGCGCGTCATGCTGGGTGAAATGAACTCAGCAGGATGTCTATCTCTGAATGATGGGTTGATAATCAAGGTCGTACCGTCAAAAGGTGTTAGCTATTCGGTGACATCCCCATCACTAAGTGATGATTGTACATATTATATTGCAAATGTAGTTGATTTCAATGCAACATACTCAAACCTACTAGAACTTCAAGATGTTGCACTCCCCTACTCAAAGACATTGCTGCTGGCATTTATCGCACCCTATGCTCCACATTGCCCATCTTCGCACCTGAGCACTTTCGGCCTGGTAATGCAGTCTTTTCATGGGAACATCATCTACCCGTGGACGTGACTGGAGATTGTCCATTGTTGATGGGAAGATCACTGGGAAGATCACCTATAAATGATAGATTTGTTCATTGACAGGTTTGACTGCCGGAGGGTACCTGGAGCAGTTTCCCTTTCAAAACAACTCAGAGTGCTTTCAAAAATCCAGCTCCAGCGGAAGGTTTCAGTGAAACTTTGACATTTCCCAGTCAAAACCTTGCTGTAAAACACCGCAATAAGGGCAGGAGACTGCAAGGCACTTGAACAGTTACAGGTTTCAGAGACCATATCGATTGAACGTATGTTGATCTCTTCATCTTTTTGTTTCATAAGGACAGTAAATAATATATAACATCCAAGGTTCTCACATTGTTCCAATCCAAGATGTCGACATTTTTTAAGGGTGGGCTTCCGCATTTGGGGAAGCACAACAATACAAACTCAAACGCTGCTCCTCAGCATTGATCATGATAAATATTCTGAGGGGTCATACCTTCCTTTGGTGAAATCACACAACAGCACAATGACCACCGTTTGCGTGTTGAAGGTGTTGAAACTGCTGGCCTTTGCCCCGTTGATCAGTCCGCGAGGCCTGTGCCGGGGCCGGTAATCAGCTCCTTTTCTTGCTGGAAAAGCCATCATTTAGTTTGGTGATTTTCCTTGGACACCTCCATTTTTGTAGGATTTCGAATTGCCAAATTGATTACCTGAGGGTAGAGATCTATTTTTGGAGCTGGGTTTCAGCATTTTCAGAGTTCCATGATATTCCATGCCTTTTTTTCACGGCTCCTGCACCTTTTCTACCGGGTCCAATCTCAAGGTTCGGCAGGGTTCCGGCACTCGTTTCAGGTCACCAACATGTCAGGCATCTGGACTGGTTTGAAATAGAGACAGTTGGATGCTCAGGGATCTGTTCTAGAGGCTTTCCTCTGCTGACTTTGACCCTCCTCAACGAGTGGTCAAATATTTCTGGTCTCGAACCGCTTAGTTACTTGAGCCATGGAGCTCCAAAGCCACCAGAGCTTTGATATTCTCAACTTCATTTGACAGCAGTCTGGACTAGAAGCTGCTCAATGTTGTTGAATATCATCTTCCCAAGACTTGTGGTTCAATCTCCATTGCAATGTATTCGCCTTAGAGCATATATCTCCACGTCTGCTGCTTCCAGGGAACATTACCCCAAGATCCACAGCTTTCTCCCCATCCCACCGCCTCTTAGCGGGCCATTCTGGGGCCTGGTGCTTTGATCTGAGAGGTTGACCCACCCCCCAAACTTAGCAGAAAGTTACCATGGGGGTCCATGGGGTTATCATACCAAAATTGTAGGGTTTGCCATAGTTTACCAACCATGTCTCAACTTTTTGTATACATTCCGACCAACTTTTGGAGGACCTGGATGTCCTGATCCTAATCATCAAACTCCAAAGAATGAGACATCAATGGTGCCCATTGATTGTCTACACTCTGCCCTTCTTGGTTCACTGCCCCATCTCATTCGTGGAAAAAAACCCAGGCTTTTGGCAACTAAAGACGTATCATGACATATCAATTGATCCTCAAAGATATTCTATTCATCTTGTTTTTTGGGGGGTTGTTAGTCCTTCATTCCCAATGTTTTGAGACAACCCCCATCTGCCTCGGAGGAGGCCGTGGCGCCCGCAGCCGCCGAGACATCGGCACCGGATCCACGCCTGTGATCCGAAAAAATCAGAATGGGAGGAGTACAGTTTGGCTTTCCTAAAATCGATTCCCCAAATTCAGGAAATCAGGAAATGAAATGACAGGAAATGAAAGGAACATGGGATTGAAATGAACATTTTCGCGAAATGGAGCGGGCATTTTCGCCGTTTTCTTGTGTAATTCACCTACCCAAATCATCAAAAATCGGCCTTATTGTTGACAAAAAGTAATATTGAAATGGATGAAAAATCGTTTGTGAACATCTAAGGCCGGAAACTTGAGAATCTTTTGGTCTCTCTGGAAAACCGGAGATGATTAAGGTAACATTGACATCATGTGGTGAAATCCATGAATTCTAAAAAGCAAAGATGAACTCTGTGCCAACCACTACTCAACCATTGACCAGCTATGACCAACTCTAGGCTTTCCAACTTAGAAGCAACCATGCGCCGTCGACAGCAAGTTCGATCCATCCGGAAATGTTCCGGGGCCGTCCCGTAAGGGTTTTTGGTGGTTGGGCGATGGTCGCCAACACACCTCTTGTGACTGTGAAACCATGCATTCTCTCATGAAATTTGGAAATGACATTGCAAACGGCTTCCAAACAAATCAATCTTTTGTAAATGAAACCAAGAACTTGCTAAATTTCACTCTGTCACTTAAAATGTCCCTTTTTCTTGAAGAGGAAGTCTTCCTCTCATATTGCTCTTGTTTTTTTTTTTAACGGGGATAGACATGCAAGACTACCGGCAACGTTCATCTCTTCACTCCTTTTGGCGATGTGTTTCCTGTTTTTAAAAAATCCTAACGTCTCCACTTTCTGTGCAAGGACCTCCACTCGTGGGCGGTGAATCACAATCTCTGACTCATCCCTTGACGTGTTGACTTTGGGCTCAGAGCCTCTTCTCAGTTGATCCTTCATTCTTGGTACAACGCAGCTTTTCATTGAGCCACATGCGAAGGCGTCAGCTGTGTCAGGAAATTCATATAGATGAACCATGGGCAATGGAGCTAAAGTGTAAAAATTCAGCCATCTTTTACCTACCTGATCTTGACCAATCATCATGATGTTTCCAACAAAAGAGGGCAATTCAGCACCAAATGCGACCCAGAAAGCCACAGGAAGCCTTTAGCAAACCAATTCTGGCTGTGGAGCAACTCGCCGTCACGGGTTTGTGGCCATCCTATCATGTTGGAGATTGGTTCTCAAGGTTGATGGGGAATGATCATTGGATGGGTGACCGGAAAACTCCGAGGTTTCCACGACCTTCAAATCGAAAGTAAATCTTGACAAGCGCACCTGAAAAGGACTTTTTTCAGAAAAAGTGTCCAACAATTGAATCAAAGAATGGAAGCCCCCAAGATATATCCGAATGCGTTTTTTTGCAGCCTTTCCTCAAAATTTCAACATGGCTTTCCCATTGGGCATGATGATTTTGAGCCTCAACCCCAAGCCTTCTTTTGGGGGCCAAATTGAAACAACCATCAGCCAACGGCAGTGTCTCTACCTGCAAGTCATCAGAGATGGCAATAGAACACCTCCATTAACATCCTTTTATAGATGATTTTCATCTTCTAATGCGGATTTACTGGGTGTGTCACGGTGCGTCTGAAAATGGGGTATACCCCCGACAGGCCGTTTTACCAGGGAGTGATTAGGGATAATGATAATTAACCAGTGGATTTTGGGGTACCCTATTTTCAAACAAATCCATTTTTGATTCCCGGTGGGTACCCGGATACACCTTCTTTGTCTCATCTTTGCTCTCGAATCAACAGCGCGGTTCAGCTTTCTTTCCAACGTCGCAAGCTAAGGCGCGACGAGAACAAAATCGGCGAATTGGAAATGACGGACCTTTCTGTGAATGAGCCTCCGCCTGTGCCACAGGCCAGTTAATCACTAAGAAACCATTTCGGATGTTTGAATCAAGGGAATGGTTGGCCATGTCTTATGAATCGAAATAATTGTTTGCTTTCAAGCCCTGTCCATCGCTCTGGGCTTTCATCAAGGACTTTTTGCAATGAATCTGATGCCATTGCCACAGCCGATGTTGAGGTTTTGCAGGAAGAGAAACCTGCACCCAGGACTCCAGTGATAATCCCGTGCTGTAGATGTTAGTTTATTGTCTTAGTATCTACAATAAAGTCAACAGTTGTTGGAGTTATATCTTTCTCGAATCTCATGATACATTTCGGTTGAATACTTCACCATTGACGCGCTGGCTATGTTCCTGATTGCTGCATTTTCTTGCGCTATGAGGGGCCCTTGACCTTGGAGGAAGAGGAAGAAGAAGAAGAGCTTGTAGAAACTAAAACTATTAAACGCATCTTGCGCATATATTTGTTGTGACCGAATGCCTTGACTGCCGGCCAATCGGTTCTATATCTCACAAAAAAGGTGGGGAGCCTCTGGGGACTGGGGACACACGTAGACACAACAGTGGCTTGAACGGCGCACTTTTTTTAAATGGAAAACCACCCTGTTTGGATAATTTATGCTATTGTAACTGACTTACTCAATAAGACTTTGAGCCCTTTCTTTTGGATTAACATGACCAATATTATAGATGATGTTTGATGTTGAATTGGGCACAGGAACCTTTTGATCCCACTAGAAGAAGAATAGCTATCTTTGCTGCTCCCCAAAGTTGCAAGAAACCAGCCCAAGTGAAATATCATTTCCATTCATTTCCCAACAAGAAGGTAAGTGGATCCTTTCCTTTGAACTTTCAGGTGCCATGGTGGAAATCCAGCTTTGGATTACCCTTCAGGTACCCAAACATGCCAATGGCAGCTCCCTATAAATGGGCATCCAAATGGGAAAATCATCTATGAATGAGGGATTTTGCATGGCCACGTTTGATTAGTCCTTTGGTCATCCCACCTTTTAGTTGTGACTTCTTCTGAACCTCTGATGAAGGAAACCAGATTTCCCGACTTTGATGGTACGGAACCAACCAACTTTCAAGGAACAAGTCCTGCTGGATGGACCCATCACAATTGTATCACAAAAGTGCACTCTCTCTATGTGCAAATTGAATATCTAAAACAGTAGCATTACGCGCATTGCGGTACCTTGACAGTTTGACATCTCAATTTCGAGAGGTGATCTCTGATGCAATATCATTAACAACTATTTTCACGCAACGCTATGACTGTCAAACATTGACCCTGTAGCCATGTACTGCTGACCACAACCAGCAAATGCTCCCACCTTACGGAAATTCCCCCTACTAATGGTGGTGTCGGTGAGAAAATTCTCCCAGATTGGTGGAGATCCTGGGAAAACCAGCTGACAGGATTCCATTTTCGCCTCGAGTCTTCACGCATCTTCCTCGTGTCGGGGCTGGGTCCCTTCATCATCTCATGTGTTTGGATGGAAAATATAAAATGAATGTCTCGGCGCCAGTACTGAAATTGGTCTGTTTCAATAATCTTTGGTTTCCAAACAAGTTCACGAAATGCATGTTGCCGTTCTGTCCAGCGGTGTGATCCTTTTTGACTCCAAACTAGAGACTTTAGCTGTGAAAGGGGGGCCGCACGAACTATGAACCACCAGCAAGCATCAATCAGCATCAACTCCAGCTCTCAACCACCATCAAACACCATTCACACAGCAGACAACAGCAGCCAGTTGCCTTCTTGTCTTTGTCATCCTTTTTCTCATCGTCCTCTTTATCGTCTTCATCTTTGCCTCCCCACACCTCAACCGGCAGTGCCGCTGACAGCCCAGCCAGTGTGGCGCAATTGAGGAGATCATGTTTGGCAGTTGTGTGGATATTTGGTCCGTTTTTTCATCCCAAGTTCCAAGTCTCAGATTGGTTGATGAGACAAGATCCTTCTAGAGATGGCCTAGCGGTGAAATGCTTTCTTTGATTTGGGCGTATTGGGGATCATCTCAAGGTGCTTCAGTATGCCATCATTGAGATTGAATGACCAAGGTAGCATCAGGTGATATCTGTTGCTTCATTTCGGATGCCAGTCCAGAGGTTGTTGCGCTCCAACTTGTGTATCTTTCTGCTATTTCTACTCAAGTTGAAACAAGCAGCATGGTGCGCCAAAAAACATGCGCAATCTATGTATTGTTCCTGTAGAAAATGGTCGTGTTCCACTTCTTCTGGCAATCAGTTGTGTCAAGCCACCATCCAACCGGTATTGCATATTGATTAGAAACTGTGGGTTGGAAATGGTTGGAAAATGTATATCCAGTTAATGTATACAACTGTGGATTGGTTTGAACATGTTTGAAGACAATATCTTATCCCATCGAATTATATCATGGAATTGGGGTTGAAATGTTGGAAACCAGACCTCTAACTGAGCTATAAGATTGTGTATAAGCACCACAGTTCTACGAAAGTGCTAGCCACTTTGGATGGACGCACTTCAAGCAATTTCCAAGCAGGGTTTATGATTAACCACTTGCGGGAAACGGGATGGTCGAAAATAAATAGGTGCAATTCCTTGTAGTGACTGTTTGTTTTGTAGCATTTCCATGCTTTTCCAAATTTCCCTGGCCCAGTATGTCAAATTGCCACAAGTGTATCATTTTTGTGTCATACAATCTCTCGGGTCGGCGGCAGAAAAAGGTTGAAAACATATGTCCAAGGGGAAAAACATGAAATAACGCTCAAATGTTGGTCAATTTGCCATAGGTGTGCCATTCTTGTGTCATCCCGTCTCTGGGGTCGGCAGCAGGGGCTCGGCCTCAAAAAATGAGGCTCAAAGGTTAGGCATATTAGAACTCAGTGAGGGAAAAAGCAAAATTTGCGAGTTTAAAACCAGTTTAACGGTGTCCACACGGTAAAACTGTCATCCCGTCTCTGGGGTCGGCAGCAGGGGCTCGGCCTCCAAAAAAATAAGGCTCAAAAGTTAGGCATATTAGAACTCACTGAGGGAAAAAGCAAAATAACGCTCAAATGTTGGTCAAATTGCCACAGGTGTGCCATTCTTGTGTCATCCCGTCTCTGGGGTCGGCAGCAGAGGCTCGGCCTCAAAAAATAAGGCTCAAAGGTTAGGCATATTAGAACTCAGTGAGGGAAAAAGCAAAATTTGCGAGTTTAAAACCAGTTTAACGGTGTCCACACGGTAAAACTGTCATCCCGTCTCTGGGGTCGGCAGCAGGGGCTCGGCCTCCAAAAAAAAGGCTCAAAAGTTAGGCATATTAGAACTCACTGAGGGAAAAAGCAAAATAACGCTCAAATGTTGGTCAATTTGCCGTAGGCGTGCCATTAATAATTCTTGTGTCATCCTGTCTCTGGGGTCGGCAGCAGGGGCTCGGCCTCAAAAAATAAGGCTCAAAGGTTAAACATATAAGAGCCCATTGGGGGAAAAAGCAAAATAACGCTCAAATGTTGGTCCATTTGCCGTAGGTGTGCCATTCGTGGGTCATCCCGTCTCTGGGGTCGGCAGTAGGAGCTCAGCCTCAAAAAAAATTAGGCTCAAGGGTTAGGCATATTACAGTAGAACCCGACAACGGGAGAAAAAGCTGGTACCTGATAGAAAAAAATGTTAATTTGAGTGAAAAAACTTCCCCACAAACATGACGCACGCATACACACAAACACACGCACCCACACACACACACACATCGATGCTCTCACAGCACCATTATTGAAACATATCATTGCGGCACAATAGGTGCTGGTGCTATCACAGCACCTCTAAGTATCTGCTATCACAAAAAGTGGTGACAGAATGTGGACGTACTCTCTCAGCACATCCATTTACATACTCTCTCAGCATGGCACTCGGCGACACTATCACAGCATCGCCTGGGATGAACATCCATAAATCCAAGCTATGACTTGGGGTGAACAGAAGGTACCACGGTGGTAGACCCATAATCATATGACCGAAGCCTTGACAATTGAAGGCATGGGATGCGCATGCGGTTCTTCTTTTGCTAGTACCGTACTATAGTACCTGGCCTGGCTAATAACAACGGATGTATAGAAACCATAGAAAGACATGGGCAAAAACCCAGAAATCAGGGCCTTAATAACTTAAGGTCACCGGGCTTTTCAACCAGCTACGATTCCTGGAAGAAAGTGCCACCTATGTGTGGATCTGCTCCTTTTCATCCAGCAGTGATGAATTTTCACAACTCACGGTCATGTACAAAGTCCTGGTTGACGAAGATCCGGGTTTATGGTTTTTGAGTTGCAACTATCATCATGGAATTCATGGATCATGGATCCCTTCAAACCTCGAAGGTGAATTCAGTGGAAGCCATCATAGATGATGAGTCTCTTGGATGCAGANGCAACTATCATCATGGAATTCATGGATCATGGATCCCTTCAAACCTCGAAGGTGAATTCAGTGGAAGCCATCATAGATGATGAGTCTCTTGGATGCAGAATTTGCTGTATTTACATATGCCAGAAGTCGGAGCATTGGTGGAACAAAGTGGAGGGAATAANTGGAAGCCATCATAGATGATGAGTCTCTTGGATGCAGAATTTGCTGTATTTACATATGCCAGAAGTCGGAGCATTGGTGGAACAAAGTGGAGGGAATAACATATACGTGTATATATATATATATGTATATGAACAAGTCCCTTGAATTTTGAGAAACGAGACGGGACAACACTTATAATTATAAGCACTGGTTTCTTGTACTGGTGTTCCTTCGAGAATTGCAAGTGAAATATCTTTTCTCCACTATGAAGTGCTGTTCCTTCCATGAATTCAGCATCCCAAGAAGATTAGTTTTAGTGCGTTAGTTACAATGGGGACAAAAACACACTGGCATTTCAACTACAGGACTGATTTCATCAGAATTTCGTCACATGGGATTTGACCTGGAATCAAATACTCAAGGTGATCGTACAGCACTTTCTGCAAGGAATTAAGGACATGAGGTGTAGGATGTTTACATGATTCTATCTTCGTATCTTCACCCTCTAGTTTCAGAGTCTTCTGCAAGGAATTATGGACCTCAGGTGTAGTATGTTTACAACTCTTCTATCCTATTTGTACCCTCTAGTTTGAGCATGTTCTGCAAGGAATCAAAGACCTCAGGCGCAGGATGGTTACATGATTCTAGCTTATCTTCACCCTCTAGTTTGAGAGTCTTCTGCAAGGAATTATGGACCTCAGGTGTAGGATGTNGTCTGAGGGGGGGGGGGAAGGTCATAATTGCCAAATGTCCGCAAAGGGTCCGATGGTAATGTCCGGAAACTGTTTGTAAATTGTTTGTGACTCTGTGGTGGATAAATTGTTGGTAACCATCCTACACATGAGGGAATCCTATTTGTACCCTCTAGTTTGAGCATGTTCTGCAAGGAATCAAGGACCTCAGGCGCAGGATGGTTACATGATTCTAGCTTATCTTCACCCTCTAGTTTGAGAGTCTTCTGCAAGGAATTATGGACCTCAGGTGTAGGATGTTTACAACTCTTCTATCCTATTTGTACCCTCTAGTTTGAGCGCCGAAATTTGGACTACACCATGCGCCCAAGAGACGCCAGTTGTAGCTCTGTCGTATCCATGATGAACTCGCCTGATCGGCCCAAAGATGGCACGTACTGAAACGCGAAACTGGTGGTTTTCAAGGACCGGCCATGAAACATGGCGAGCTGGGAAATCCCTGTGGCCTAAGTGGTCCAATGATACCAAATGTAAAAATGTTAAAAGTCAACACCCTATGAATGGTGTTCGAGGTGCCATCCACCTGTGGCACTGGCGTGGAGATGCCCGGCACTTGGGAATTTGCGAAAATCGGGTCCTGAGAAAGGATCGCCACCGAAAACGGAGTCCCTTTGACGGTGTTTGAAACATGTTTGCCCTTGAAGAAACAGTTTTTCGGGCGACATGTGCTATTTTTTGGGGAAGTGGCAGCAGATGGGGGAAGATCTCACCTCGCAAGTCGTCAGAGTCGAAGGTTTGGAAGTTGGATCACCAAATTCTCGTGGAAGGTGTGTGCCCTCCATGAACTGAAGTCACTAAAGATGGTGATTTTAAGCGGATTTCGCGGATTTCTTCAAGGACAGTCACCGTCACGGTCACTTTTCCTCATTCAGTCATCCCACATCGGCCCTTGGGCCAATTTCCATCGTGGGGTGGGCTCAGGTGCTGAGCCTGAGCCAATTTCAGCATGGGGATATGTAAGACCGAACAATAACTTTGGCAGATACACATCTAGCATATCTAGCATGGCTTAATGCACTTAACCATGTTGAAGCCAGGTGGGTGGATTTAGCCAAACATTTTGGGATAGGAAGGCCATGTGCAGCAGGCGAACTGCTGACTCGGTGGAAGGGAACGGATTCAGTAGTAGTTGCAAGCGTTATGGGATGCTATGGTGGATGAAACTGGATTGCGCACCATTGAATGGATGCATTTCATACAAGTAGTTCCCGGGCAAGCCGGGGTCGGAAGTTTCAAAAATTGAAACACCTATAGCTTATAGAACTGAACAGAGCCTGGGCCTATAGGATGTGGNCAAGCCTTCTGTGCTCTTGCCATCCCTTGGCTTCTGACATCCCTTTGCTTCTGACATCCCTTGCCTTTGACATCCCTTGGCTTCTGACATCCCTTGCTTCTGACATCCCTTGCCTTTGACATCCCTTGGCTTCTGACATCCCTTGCTTTTGACATCCCTTGGCTTCTGACATCCCTTTGCTCTTGAAACCCCNCCCCTCAGACCCCCCCCCTGCGACACCGGAATCCACGGACATTACCCCCCCCCTTTCCGAAGGCAAAAATGTAATCTCAAAAAGGCCTGTTTTTTGACCTAGGGGGACCTATCAGGTTCCGTAAATACATTTAAATTTGAGGGGGGGGGGTATGAGAAATTGTTTTTTACATATAGACCACGTCCCCCCTGTTTCGGGGCCCTAAAGGGGTGGTGATGATATAAGATATATGGATATCTATTCAACAAGTGAATAACTGAGTCGAAAAATGGCCAGACATAGAAGAAATTGTAGATCTTTTCTATATAAACTTAAACAATGCAAATCCCCAAAAACGCCATCTTAACCCTGTGAAATCGTTTGATGAGTTCGGTGTTGAAAACCGTAAAATAGCTCTTATTGAAGAATACCCATGCCAAAACAGAAAGCAACCCGAAAAGAAAGAAGGTGGATATATTGAAATGATACGAACTGTCTTAGCAAATGTATTGTTGGTAGGACTAGAAAGGAATATTGCGATGCCACAAGAGAGCATCACCTTTAACAATAAAACATATTAGAATAGAGAATGCTGAAAAATAAAAAGAGAAAAAGAAAAAACATCATGAGAACAACAAAAATAGAATACAAGAAAAAAAGACGAAACACTACAAACCTAAGGAGAAATATCATGAGAAGAACTCAAAGTATAGAGAAGGAAGCATAGAAGCAATGAGGCAAACACAAAGCAAAAGAATACCAAAGAGAGAAAGATAAGATAAATGCAAAAAGAAGAGAAAGGCAAAAACGGAAGAAAAAATAACAACGACTAATCAACCAAAAGTAGTTCATGCCTATTATACCTTTTCCTCATTCCATCCAGTTTATAGTATCTATTGTTCATCATATCGCGACCAACTAGTATTACTGTATACTTTCTTTCAGTCCACTGACTTCTCGTTTCTTTCCTTGATACATAGTTGCCCTTTCCTTTATCAAATATCTTAACATAATCTCCTTCACTTATGTTTGGATATTTTCGGTTGTGTTTTTCTTTCAGTATCAGATTTGTTCTGACCTGAATGACGTTATCAAGGTTGTGCGCCTTGTTTGGCGTTGTCTTGGCGCTACTGTGGATTTGGTTGTTGTATCTGTTCAACGAGGGCTTGAGCACTTCCACCCATGTTTTGGTTTTGTAATGCCTCAATCTGTCCCCAATCATTTTTTGACCGTGCGTATCATCCTTTCTGCCTGATTTGCGTGTGTCTTTGTTATTACGTGTGTTACGCCTTCCTCCTTAAAAAAGGTTTGCAGTTTGTTGCTGTTCAGCGCTCCTTCGTCGTCGCTGTAAACCGACAAAGGCTGACCTAATACCTTGAAACACTCCATGACTGCTTTGTAAACGTCATCACCATCTTTATTCTCGATAGGGACTATGTGACATTTTTTACTGAAAATATCTATGCAAACTAAACCATATCTTAGTTGACTTTTGATTTCAGAACCTACGTCTCGCAACAGACTGGTGACATCCATCAGGTCAATTTGGAATTCATATTTCGGAAACGGAGCAGTGTAAGAGTTGTAGTTCTTGTAGTTTCTTGTTTGCTTGTTCGGTTGCGCCCTCATCCATGCAGANTGCCCACATCGATTTTCCTAGCCTTTTCATATAAGTCCCTCACCGAACCGAAGCCCTCCTCCACGTCGTAATATATTCTTTCCAATACCTTTTCTTTTTCCAATCTTGTCATTAAAAATACTTAGATTATAATTTTATGATACTTTCTTGCATCATAAAATCATAGTGAACTCAAACCAAGAACCTCTNTTGTCATTAAAAATACTTAGATTATAATTTTATGATACTTTCTTGCATCATAAAATCATAGTGAACTCAAACCAAGAACCTCTGGCACTTCTTCGTTTTCTTGTGCTTTGCCAAGTTTGATTTACAACTTAAGTCAGAACCGCATATATCGCATACGCACGGTTGTTTCGTTCTCTCTTGGTAATATCTTTGGAAATATTTTTCGTCGTTCGGCTTTTTGTTGTAGTATCCGTCCTCCTGCTTTCTCCATTCAGCATTGGCGTTCTTGTTAGCAGATGAGTTTGCTTTGCAGGTTTCTTCCGATGAAGATGTTTCGCTGTCCGTCAGTTCTTTGCTTCCAAAACCGTTCCAAATAAAGTCGAAGGTTTCATTCGTCATGGGGATTTCAATTCCATTACTTACAAGGTAACAAGGAATATTGTTTTTATTGTTAGTTATGTATCTTAATATTTGTTTAAGTATGTTTGTCCTCAATGGGAACTATGTATATCAGCTCGTGCTTGTGGCATCTCGTACAAGTCCCTAACACGAACCCCAGAACAGTTTCGATATCAAAGTTTATAGGCTTGAACATTTTACCCTTCCAACTTCCCACCGGTTGACTTCATCTTTAGAGACAATTTGTCCCAAAAACGCAGCCTTTTCATCCCCAAAACGGAGCATGTTCCTCCCAAAACAGAGCCTGCTTGTCCCAAAAACGGAGCCTCACAACACCGGTGACAGATTTCCCCAGATTCGGTGACAGATTTCCCCAAAGTCGGTGGCTCATTTTCCCAAAGTAGGTGGCTCATTTCCCTAAAGTCGGTGGCTCATTTTCCAGTCGGTGACAGATTTTCCCAAAGTCCGTAGTTCGGTTCCCTAAAGTCGGTGGCTCATTTCCCTAAAGTCGGTGGCTCATTTTCCCAAAGTCGGTGACAGATTTTCCCAAAGTCGGTAGTTCATTTCCCTAAAGTCGGTGGCTCATTTTCCCAAAGTCGGTGACAGATTTCCCCAAAGTTGGTAGTCGGTGGCTCATTTTCAGTGGCTCATTTTCCCAAAATCGGTGACGGATTTTCCCAAAGTCGGTGACGGATTTCCCCAAAGTCGGTGACGGATTTCCCTAAAGTCGGTGGCTCATTTTCCCAAAGTCGGTGGCGGATTTCCCCAAAGTCGGTGACGGATTTGGCCAAAGTCGGTTGCTGATTTTCCCAAAGTCGGTGACGGATTTCCACAAAATCGGTGACGGATTTTCTCGAAATTAGTGGCAGATTTTCTCTGAACTGTCCGCAAATTATCCCTCGTCTTGTTTGGCACTGGCAAAGGGTGCGCCGAAGCACCGCTTCAAGAAAAAATCTTGCCACCCAACATCACGCGCTAGCTACGGCAGCTACCGCGCATAACTGCTCGACATGCTGCTTTAGCCTGTTAAGAGTTCACCCTTGACTGCCGAGCCCGTCAAGGCTTGGCTCTTCTTGGTTTGCTAGTCAAGGCATTCTCATATACACGAATACATAATGCCTATGATGTGCTTGTGTCCAAGATTGTCCACTAGTTCTTTCCTCCGATTTTCCATGCATTTTCCATCAGTTTTCCATTCAATGTCCTCTCAGGAAAGCGTGTCAACATTCACGAATCCTTTTCTCACGATTCATGCTCATCCTTTTCTCTCTCATCGGTCTCTGTGCTTTGGGCATATACAACGCCCGAGTGATGCATGCCTTGACCAGCTCTTGGGTCACGGTTCCTACACCTGCTGTGTGCACAACCTGCTGGACAAGAGTGTCAAGGCAGTGTCAAGTCTGGTATCTGCACGGTCATGCCACAGCGACATCCACTCCACATTTACTTCAAAGATGGAATTTGGTGAAACTATTCGATATTCTACCATGTCCCTTACTCTCAGATTGATTTCGCCTCAGCCGCGAGGGGTAAGACAAGTGGAAAGCTAGACGCAACGCTACTGAGAAACGCACTACGCTGATGGCACTGTGAAGCCATAGCAATCTGACCTGACTGGGCAAACTCAGAGGCAGCGAGAAACAAAACGCATCGCAATTTTGCAAACACAATGCAGTTTCAGATCATATTGAATAAATTCCACGCTGTTTTGACAAACTGTTTTGACCAAGTGGAGAGCTTCGAAGTGCCACGGTTGAGCTCGGCATCTTCCTCCTCCTCTTGCCAAGAACCATCCTGCGCAATTGAACAACTTCACTTGACAAGCGACTGGTGAAAGAGTGACATGTGAAAAAAGCACAGAAAGGAGCGATGGTCGGTGAGAAGAACAGGCCTTCTGGCTGTAGATGTCAATCTTGGATGCTGCAATGGTGAGTTTCTCCTTCTTCTCGATTGCCTGCGACGATGATGCTCTCAAGCAAATGGCAGTCGGGTCAAAAGAAGACAAACTCTTTCAGGTCTCTGAGTTCTGGGCTTCCTTCAGATCATCGACCTTAAAACAAAGCAAAGTGAGGTGAGGGCTTGGCATCAGCAACTTGATGAGGAGTTTGAAGCACGCGAAGGCAGCAAAGTATTGCAAACATTGCTGCATTACATGAAGTCGTGACAAGCCAGCAAGAAGGGCACAGCAAAGCTAAGGTCACTGCGTCTGCCAGCTCTCCGGTAACTTTGAACGGGTTGCCAATCTGCTCGAACTTCTCAACATCCTGCAGTCTCAAGAGGCACTGAACAGCTCGCTCATGCCAGCGCCACCCTTTCAACCAATGTCCGACCGTGCTCCAAAAAAAACACATAGCAAACACATTTAAACCGCATGACAAGCAATGCAACGCACCATGCAAAACATGTGGAGACATGGCAACGTGGCAGCGGGAAATCTCTTGATGAAGTTTTGACTGAACAAACCACTTGTATTTTAACCTGACACTAGTCAGAGGAACTTCCTAAAGGAACAATGCCATCAACCGTTGCAGTGGCTCTTGCAAATAACAATGCTTTTGACGCAAACCAGGCAAAGCAAAACATGAAACAAACATGTAGGGATGACAAGGCTGCTGGTTGAACACTTGCTGTATTACTGAAAAGGTGAGATGCTGAGGTGGGAACAGTCAAAAGGACATAGCAAAGGAACAAGGGCATGGCAAGAAATCATACAAACGTCTGTAATCTATCCTCTCTACCAGTTTAAAGGCAAATGTTGGGAAGATTCAACAAATCCTGAGGAATAAACACGCTAGTGGTTTATGTATACGACATTTACTTCCCTCCAAAGAACATGGCAAAGGAACAAGCAAAGGGTAAAGAAACAAGATGTTGCGTCTAAGTCCTTTCGAAGTTGAATATTGGAAGACATCGAAATAAACAACCATGTAATCTCCCCAACAGTCCTGAAACAAAACGTGACAAGGCAAAGGATGCCGGAAAGAAGGCTGAACAAACCACCTGTATTTTAACCTAATGCTAGTCAGAGCAACTTCGTAAAGGAACAAAGGCATCAACTGTTGCAGCAGCACTTGCAAATAACAATGCTTTTGACAACTCAGTGAGAGAACAAGTGTTTACCAATAAAAATCGTCAGATGATCTGTACGAGTGTTTGCAACTCTTGTCAGTCCTTCTCCAGTTGCCTCACCCAAACAGCTTTGTTCTGGGTTGGAGAGGTTGTACCTTGCAGGGCACGAAGATGACAAGTTGGGTCTACTTTGCAAGGTCTTACTTCAGAACTCCAGAGAAAACTAAACTAAAGAAATCTACAAATCTACAACAAATGAAGCACGGTAGTCATCTGGAATGTTCCTTGAATGTGTGCATCGACATACACCCGTGCTATTTGAGAAAAGTAGTGGTTTGTTGTTTGTTGATCAGTTACCAACACACAAGATTGTGGTCTTCAAAATTTGGGAATTATCGTCTTAGAAATGGAATGAAATGGATAAGACCTTTTGCAAAGGATTTTAACTTTGACAATTCAAGTATTGTAATGCTCTCTGCCCATCCAGCATGAACAGCAAGAACCAATACGTAGATTCGCAAAAATGTTCACAGAAGACAGGTGGGACAAAAACATGATAATCAGATCAACAACAAAGAAAACTGCAAGAGTTGGAGTCTTCCCGCTTTTGCCAAGGCACGCAGTACCACTGGCGTTTCGTTGAAGTCCAAGTAGTTGCTCATTGCTATTGGCTTCCATCCCCCATAAACATCTGGCATCGAGCAGCTGGAAAGAAACTTGTCCACATCGACTGCTTCAGGTTGGATGTTTCGAGCTTCCAGCAAATATCTGAGGTATTCGCGCGCCTGTTCCTTTGCCCACCTGTATTTTACCGGCGCTTCTTGTTCTGCAGATACTCGTGATCTCTCACCATTCAGACTGCCAATCTTCATCGCTAAGGCTTCTGACTGAGTAACTACAATCAAGTGATGACCAGATTCGTAAGCTGCTTTCAGCAGAGAAATCCATTCAGTCCTCGACTTATGGAAGTCTTCATCCTCTTCAACACCGTTATCAAAAATCATGTTCATGCATACACCAGCTTGCGTGAGGGCTGGAAAAACCATGCGGGCAACGCCAACAACCAAGTCAAAGCTGGTGACTCTGAAGAATCGCATCATTTCCGCGCGAAAGCCACCATCAAGCAGCACTGTGTAGTTCTTGGACACTCTGCCAGCTGGCAATGCCCTCAATGATGCGATGGACTTGCCCACCCCAGGCTCAGCATGCACAGCCGTGCACCCTGATCGATTGACAGCCAGAACTTTTGTCATCAGCTTCTGGAATGGGGTACCATCTACTACCCTCGTACCAAGAGTGACTTGCCGCTGCCGACTAATCCCCAAGACTGAAATTGTCCTGTTGTTGTCTACTTCATGCGCAATCTCTTTGCATAGTTTTTCCACATGCTTCAAGACTTCAGCTTCGCTGCTTTTGTCGACCTCGAGCTTCAACTCTGCTCCGGGCGTCACTGACGACCACTTTTGAAGCAAATCACCAAACTGCAGCACTTTGTTTGCATTGTCCGCCGCTACAAAGCCATTGCTGATGGCTGGAACTAAGCTCTCTGCTCCAGGAAAAGCGTAGCACACATGGCTACAACCTGCTGGGCGCGTCGGGTATCGAGCACCAGGCTGAACAAAACAACGAAGATTGAAGAAATGCGAGGTCGCAGTGAGAGTCAAAGCCAAGGCAACCATTGCTCGGCTTCTTGGACGGGACATGGTTCAGACAGATTTCAGAACAGAGTTGGATGGTATTGGATGGTACAAATTTTGGTTCAAACAATCTAAAAGACAAACGGGGCGCTTTCACAGGTTGTGTTGAGCTACTCTGACAGTTAGGACTGAAGCCTGGTTCTTTCGTTTGCTGAATGCCAGTAATATATTTGCTGCGATCATGCTACGGCCAAAGGACAGATGCTGTGCACGAGCAACTGCATGCCATAACACAATTAGCCCTCGTGCAAGCCATGCAAGTCTCATGTTACGTAACTGACTGCTGTGGCATGTTTGTCCGGCAGTGGGGTTGCAGAGTCAAACACTAAACAAGTTTGATGGCAATTTGAAGGGTGCTGGAATATTCAGGTTTCAGAAACATACATGTGTTTGTTCCGTGGTGTTTCTCTTCTTCGGTGGGCTGGCATCATTGCACCGCTCACAACAACCTTGCCGTTCATGGTGGCTTGTCTGGTTTTATATTTCCGCCACACATCGTGAGCATTTGCAGCAGCACGGTAGTTTGCAAAGGATCTGCACAAGCAAACATATGCATGCTGTTGTCTTGAGGAACTAGCGAAAGATATAGAAACATCATATCCTCGAGTTCCAGGACACTTCCAGAAACCAAGTCTGTGGGATGATGATTTCCCCAGACATTCAGCTGCCAGGCCCCCAACTGCACCTGCAGCGGCAGAAGACAATTTGGCGTAGCGTCGACGCCAAAGAAATCATCCTGGTGGAGGCCCAGCTAGGTGGACCCAGCGGATTGGGAAAATCACGACACCGTTCTGAATATGCCTATATCATATGTGTATATATATATATATCATCATATAATAATCATATGTATATATATATATATTATATCAAATAATAATCATATTCATGTGTAGAAAAGA
The DNA here is from genome assembly GCA_003297045.1 of Symbiodinium sp. clade C Y103. Taxonomy (NCBI): domain Eukaryota; class Dinophyceae; order Suessiales; family Symbiodiniaceae; genus Cladocopium; species Cladocopium sp. clade C. The sequence continues at coordinate 870,554 of BGPT01000049.1, forward strand.
TTTTCAATATTTCTAATTGTATGATTTTGTATCCCAGTTCTTCGAGGGGATGTTTTAGGTTGACGATTTTATGACTCCTGGGATGCTTGGCCAGATACTTTGACATATGTTCTTCATGTTTCTTCCCAGCTGATTTTTTCCTTGCCGGACAATATCAGCCCAAGATGACAGCAAATCAACTGGACGAAAACATGGATGGTTGCGAGTCAACATCTGGGTGCTCCAAACCTGGCTGTTTGGCAATCATAATAAACATCATCCCTATATGATGGAGGTCGCAATTTCATAAACCCCACTTGGGTATGGTTCATTTTCGGGGTTACCGCATACACTTGACCTTGCTGGTTGAGCATCTCTGGGATTTGACGGGGCCTGATTGCTTGTTGCCTTGGATGCCTGAATTCCATTGAATTCCCAATCCCTTTGGGTATGAATCAAATTTGGCCACCCCGCGAATTTGAGAACCGTTTCAACGAGGCTTTATGGTTGAACCTCCAGGATTAAGTCTGTGATGGTTGAAGCTCCATATTTGATTCTTGATGTTGAGTGCTTCCAGCAGGTCCCAACACAACCCCCAGATCCCCCAAGATCTCATGTTCCCGATCAAATCTTGGGAAAATGTTGGGAAAGCCCCAAAAATCTCATGATCGTCCTTTTTCCATTGCCTTGGGCATAAGTTGGAATGATACAACATGATACAACATTATACAATTCCTTTCTGGTTGATAACCTTCCGACTAATACTTTGACTCTGCCATGAGTTAGGGGTACTTTCCTATTGGTAAAGTCACGCTGTTCAGGGGGGGAAACTGGACAGGCCATCATCCCAGGGTGACAACAAAAAATCTCGTTGGAACCGGTTGGAACAGGTTGGACACATCAACCAATGCTCCACTCCCCTGAGTCTCCCTACCTCGGGCGACGGAGCGGAGCCTGCGGCAAAAAAGGGTTGAAACAAATGTGGCTCAGGTATCCCATGACTCATCTATACTCATCCTTCAAAACGGGAAGAGAAATTCTCTGTATTTTCGGATTTTCCGATTTCTCAGTGAGAGAAAAACCTCGGATTTTTTCCAATTCCGATGTTCCATGGTGGGAAAACCAATCCGAAAAACCCAACAGTTACTCCTGGCAGCTGACCCTCCGGAGCCTCCTGCCAGCGGCGACCTGAGTCGGAGTCATCAAAGTCACCTTCCACGGGAGGAATGTCGGCCATTTCAGGTCATCATGGGTCATCTTTCATATGAGAATTATTGAGAATTGTTCTTAAATGTTATTCATATAAGAATTGTTGAGTTTCAAATGTCCGAAGAAGTATGGGCCAACACGACAGATCTGAATGTTGGGTATGTTGGTTACTATGATTCTGATTAAACTATGTCATGGAATAATTAAGCCATGGGTTAATGTTGGCAAATGGAAACAAGTGTGAGCCAGTTGCTTCCAATGTGGAAGATCAGCCAATGTTGATCAATCTTGCATTCCCATGGGACGCTTGGTTCTCAGGGAATCTCAGGGATGGCGGTGGAGACATGAGGAATGTCATCGAACTTCATCTGTTTCAGGCTCTGTGGATTGATCCCACCCTATGCTGCGGTTGTTGCATCGCTAGAAGTGGTACTTCGGAGGTGATCTCCATGGGCCATCTGTGTCACATCAAGGGCCTTCGAACCTGAAATTCGAATTTTCGGAGGTAGCTGTTGTTAACTTATGGAACTTTGAACTATGATGTAGCTAAGATGTAACACTTATTGTGATGTAACCGAGATTGTCTGAACATGGGGATGTCATGGCTCTCTTCACGGGCTCTTGGCCGCGCCTGGCAGCGCTGGTGGCCTCGCAGCTGGAGTCGACCGATGACATGAACGACAGCAGATCCGTGGAATTCGTGGCACGTCTCTTGGATCTCTTAACGTTAACGGCACTGTGGGAAAGCACTTCCAGTCGTTTCCTTTTTTCGATCAGAGCCACTTCGGACAATGAATCGTCAGTTCAAGTCATTCGCCGTTCGCCGAATTCCTGCTAAGATCTGTCATGCACTCATGCAAGGGTGAGATCTATAGTACATTGGAGGCGAGGCTGAGGCAATTGATCTTCACACAACTANGCAAGGGTGAGATCTATAGTACATTGGAGGCGAGGCTGAGGCAATTGATCTTCACACAACTAGTAGGACATGCATTGAATTAATGACGGTGATTCCAGGCCAGAGCTTGCCTGCGAGGGGAAAATGTTTTCTCGACACGTTTCGACTGCGAAAAGTGTGATCTTTTTGGCAAGTACATCGTGCAACCCTAAAAAAAAACAAATCATTGCCTCCTCCAAACATTCTCCAAATCTCAAGATCTCCCCGAGATCTCCCCGAGATCTCCCCGAGATCTCCCCGAGATCTCCTCGAGATCTCCCCAAGATCTCCCCGAGATCTCCCCAAGATCTCCCAAGTCGCCTTGGAGGACGTCCCTTCATCATCTGAGGATGTCACTTCCTCATCATCTTCTGCCAGTTCCNAGATCTCCCCGAGATCTCCCCAAGATCTCCCAAGTCGCCTTGGAGGACGTCCCTTCATCATCTGAGGATGTCACTTCCTCATCATCTTCTGCCAGTTCCAGATCGACCTGTTCGTAAAGGAAAGTCGCGAGGCCGTAAACGCTCAGCAAAATGCTGAAGACTTGAACAGGGATCTGGGCTGCGGTGCTGACCTGACCAGAAACCCCTCTTCTGGCACCAAGTTGGATGTGAGTGGACCAAATGGACCAACAATATACAAAACCCGAAATTGACCCAACCTTTTCCAACCCTGTTTCAACACTTCAAGATGGACAAAAGAACAAAAAAGATGGACAAAAAAAACAAACAAATCTATATAGAAGTTGGTCCAGTGAAAAACATGACATGACTAGCAAATAAGAATTCATAAAATTTCAAGATGTTCCAAACATGTGCCAATATATACGCCAAGTTGCTGCGAATAGGAGGCTATATGAAGTGATAGCCAAGGAAAAAAATGCTTCAAAGCCATGTTCCTGGAGGTAGGTTTGAAACAAAATTTCTTTGGCATCAAAAACAAAGACCCAGATCAAACCAACGCCTGGTGCAGTAGGGCAATCAAATCATCCCGGAGAAGGCCCCTGGCAGCACTGGCGCGGGCAGCCTCGAAGATGCGCTGTATCTGGCCGTCCATGACCTGGTGGAGCAGCGAATAGGAGACGACCAGCTGCAAGGCCAAGGCTATCCTGTATTGCTGTGCAGTGATGAGGGTGAAAACAGTATTTGCATCTAAAATGATATCTAAGAGTACCAAGAGGACCTTTGTCCAGATCGACTCAAAGAATCTGTACACCGAAAAGCCCACTTCTGCAGTGAACCGCACACCATCTACTGCGATGAATGGCGTGCCGTCTGCGTCCGTGGAAGGTTGCTCTTCCAGGACTTTCTGCACCATGGCCCGTTGCACTTCTTTCGAAGCACCGCTGTTGGAGCCTGGCGGAGGGACACACGTGACACGTGGACAAAACGTGGCACACCACTGGCCTTTGCATTTTCCGGCAATTCCCAACCTTGACATTTGAATTTCTTTTCGCAACAACACCAAAAAAAAGACAACTACTATGACTCCACGCCGATGCAGCTTTGCACCTTCTCCGCAGCAAGCTACCAGGAAAGCACCTTTTCCGCAGCAAGCTACCAGGAAATACTCCGCAGACAGAACCACTGTAGGGACCCAGAACAGCAAGACAACCAGATGCATTGCGGTCCAGGAGGTGGCCTCAAAGATCACGTGGTGCCACCATGGCCACAAGAGATTCCGCCAGGATGGCACGGAGAGGTGCTGATCCCACAAAAACGCCGCTTTGTTCCACAGCAGTCCTCCATGGTCCGCGAGAGGGTTCCAGATTCGGTGCAGAAAGCCACCCACCCATGGAACTGGATCCTGTGGGTGTAGATATGTGAAAAGCCACAATGGCATTGAGTCAAATGAGTCGGATGAGTCCGCGGTTTGTCTCAAGCCGAGTGCGGCTTGGATCCAGAAGGATTGTTGGATGATGACCACAGCCATGCTGAACAGCACTGCCCACCTGCAGCCCGCGCCAAATCTGCCCCAAGGCGTGGCGCTTGCCACCATCAAAGGTGGCGCTTGGACCAACTTCCATCGCCACTTCCACAGGCCTGGAAGTGCAAAGGCCAGCCCGTAAAGTGGCAAGAAGAATGGCCACCAGACGACGAGCATCACAATGCCGAACTGACAGACCACGTTGGCATTCACCTCGAGAGAGCGCCAGGCAAGGCGGGCCATTTTTTGGCTCTTCCCGAGGTGCTTTGCCACCAGGAGCCTCGCTCCCATTCGGAAGCTCGGCTCCGTGGCGGCTTCTTCGAGAATGAGCCGGTATGGACTCTGCCTTTTTTGGAGGAGTTTTTGGAGCAACAGACCAAATCCAGCCACAAGCAACCCACCAAAAAAGGCGGCCCACGTTTTCCAATCTCTGGCCGTTTGCTGCAAAAGGATGGACGTTCTCATGTGCCCCTGCCAATACTTTCGCACTTCTGTGCCTTTGATCAGTTGGACATAGCGCGTTCCGTCTGGGGTGCTCATCCACGGGTTGCCCCCATGCTCGAACCAGAACTTCGCAACTGTTTGAGACATAGAAGCTAGGCAACCCGTCGTGAGGTGAGCACCCACGTGAACTTTTTCCTGCAAGACAGGCATTCAAAAAGTGTTGGTACAGAATTTGCACAATTCTGTGTGTTTCTTCTCACTTTCAATATTTTTTCCGTGCGGGGGAGGACATTGACAATTGATTAATTGATTTTCACAAAAATCCAGGGGGGCGACCAGGACATGATAGAACATGTGTCGCACGTGAGCTCTACCCACAGTACCGTAACATAGAGGTTCGACGTTTCAGGACGAAGAAACTCGATTCAGTGAATTCTGCACGATGGACGGCATGTCGCCGCTTCTGTGTTTGCACTTTGCTCTCATGTCGCTTGCTTCTAGTGTTTTGGCGTTGACCTGCGTCCTTCAAACTACAGATCTGTTTTTCTTTTCGAACTGTTGAATCTTTCGAATGGGCCCAATTCCACATGTAATTACAGTGCCAAATCACCTCATTGGGAACACCCTTTGGCCATGAAGGCCTCGGTATAATCCATCTGCGAAACCAGATCTCCATGGGTTACCCACACTACGTAATTGTAATGTTCATTCAGAAAGGTGAAGCCCTGATTTTCCCAACTTCTCCAAGGTCCCAATGCCGATTGGAATCAAACAGCAGCACAACCCACTCCTGAGCCTCCAAGAAGTCCAACACGTCCTGGTCGATGTGGTCACAGTGTTGGACTTTGTCCATTCGGATAACTACACCACTTGCCCTTGCACCACGCTGCAGCAACAGCTTCGCCACCTGCAGGTGGCCNGTCGATGTGGTCACAGTGTTGGACTTTGTCCATTCGGATAACTACACCACTTGCCCTTGCACCACGCTGCAGCAACAGCTTCGCCACCTGCAGGTGGCCTCGGCGGGCAGCATCACTCAAAGGCGTCTTGCCATCCTCGTTCTTGGCATCGACATTTGCCCCGTGCTGGAGCAGCAGCTCCGCTGTTTTCAGGTGGCCGTGCCTGGCCGCAGCAGCGAGGGCCGTCTCGTCCAACCAAGCTCGGCAGTCGACCTGCACGCCACTGCGCAGCAGGCGCTGCACCTCCTCGGTGCGTCCACGCGCTGCTTCATTGAGCTCTGCGAGACTTTTCCGATGTTTTGGGCCTTTTCGCCTTTGCGATTTGAGGCTTAGAACTGGCTGAGGCACACTGCACGCTTCAAGGCAAATAAATGTCAAAGTTCGACAGGAGTTCAAACAAACTTCAACCAATCTCAAGCAGATCTTCGTCTCGATTTCACACGAGTTCACATATTGCAGATGATTTCACATGCTCTCACACCTGTTCTGCACTAGGAATTCACACTATGCTGGACTATGCTTGCAGTTTCCCCAAATCTGCTCTAGAGCACTGGTGAGGAACCAAAGCACTGGACAAAGATGAACATGAAATCCTTGGTACCGGACCTTGGTCACACCTTCGCGATGCCAAGACAGCACCTATAGAGCACCTAGGGCATCTCAACTCAGATGTGGCGAAGGGGCGATGTGTCCAAAGTATCGGCTCACCATCTCTGAGATCAAGCTATCAAGAGATCTGATCATTCGATAAACCCGACGTGACATCTCTCTAGAGATATCCAACTGGGACAAACCATGCAAGGTCGTACCTTCACCCAGCCTTACCTGAACTTTACCCGGACTTTACCTAGACTCTACCCAGAGCAGCAACACCGGGTGAATCAGTTGAACTTCCTGGGGCCTGAAACGCTCATCTCCACAGGATCTGGGTCCTCCCCTGAGGAGTCGAAGTCATCAGCACATCGCCAGACGTCGCCGTTTTACCGGTCGAACCGAGTCGAAGCCCAACCATCAACTGACCGACCAAGCATCGGTCTTCACGTTTGAAAGCGAAACATTGTTTGACTGGTGGATATGGTTAAATCGTATTTATATATTTATGGTCACGTAAGGTTTACAGATATCTAGTAAACAATTGAGATAGGAATATACCTTACATATTGCTATCATCAACATTTCAAATTACAAAAGACACCCCAAGGAAAAAAATAGATTTGGTCATTGATCTGTTCATTTTCTTCAGATTCGGGGAGGTGTTTGGGATCTGAAACGAGGGGCCTCCAAACGGCATCCATGTGACCACCTGCAAACGCTTTCGGCGCCGAAAGAATCGAGGTTCAACGGGTTCAACGGGTTCAACTGGGAGGAAATCTGATTGAAGCAGTCAGCATGAGAACCTGCATCCCTGATGCATTGAGATGCGCCTAGCTATGCATTGAATCTCGATCTCCAGGCAGCGCCTTGCCTGGAAACGGAAGAGTTTCGTGCTTCGATTGTGAAGATTGTGGCTGCTTTTTGCAAATACATCATTGAACCCCAAATATGTTTTCCAAAAATCGTGTCTGGCACAAAGTTGGATGTAGGCGCTCTGAAAAACTGATCTTTAGCACCACCACCGGCAGACCAACAATGCCCAAAAAAAGCAACGAAACAGTCCCAAGCTGTTCACTTCCAAATGAGACCAAAAATAGGAGACGCAAAAAAAAACTCCAACATGATAACTGCCATGTTACTGGACGTTCAAAAAATCCCGGATCGATCCAACACGACCTGACCTCGGCTCAACTCGGCCCGGAGACAGGCGAACGAAGCCCCTGGCGTTGAGCGATGTCAGATCCAGGGCCACGGGGATCCACCGGGGCGGAGAAAGGAAGGCGGTCGAACTGTCGGAGGTTGGGAAAGTTCGGTGGTGTAACATGTGGGAACTGATCTGGAACTGATCTGGCAATCCCACTGAAATGATGTAATTGTGATGAAATTGTGATACTGATACATGATTTGTTTTCTTTCTTTTGATGTATAAGATGAAGATGAAGAAAAGGTGCAACCTAGAAACGGTGCAACCAAGAAACACCTTCGGAGATTTACCAGCATCCGGCAGTCAGGATATGAGGTCACATGTGTCATCCATGGCATCAATCTCTCAAGATGTCAGGTCTGAGATCAAAACCGAGCAGAAGGAGGTACTGAATATAAAGAATTGTAAAGATAAAAATATCAGACTGTTCTCTTGCAAATCGGTCAGAATGGAAACATGTCTATCCTAAACATCAACATCTTAAAGATCTATCAAGACAGCGCAAAATTACATAAAGTGACATTGTAAACCATGAGTTACACTGTCTACATGGCGACATATCTCACCAGAAACTGTTGCTCACCTCCACTGGACGCTGGAGAAGTCATGGGAAGCCTCGTCGCCGCCTTGGCAGTCCAACACGAACGCAGCAATCCTCAAATAGTATATGTGTAATATGTGTTTATACAAGTTTATATTCAATAAATCTTTTATAATGTGTTTTCCCTTCTGTCAAGGAAATACGTTGCTTGCAGATTGCAACCCACTTTTTCAAGACACTATCTTCCTGTCAAAATGCAGGATTCCTGCAGGAAAAAACCGTTATGTCTCGTTGTGTCCATTGTGGTTTGAATCATGTAATATTCCCTTGGAAGGAGTTCCGTCTTGCTCCAANGCAGGAAAAAACCGTTATGTCTCGTTGTGTCCATTGTGGTTTGAATCATGTAATATTCCCTTGGAAGGAGTTCCGTCTTGCTCCAAATGGTTTTTGGCAGGACAGTTGGTTAGTAAGGGGAAAGACGTCACTTCTTCAACCGAATACTGCATTGGCATTCGCTGCATACATCAAAGAAAACAAACTCCAG